>JAGFMF010011588.1:692924-715496 GCA_019455555.1 Galemys pyrenaicus | reverse complement strand
CCCCCTGGCCGGCAGCAGGGATCGAACTCGTGCTGCAGTGGCTGCGATTTGCTTCGTAGTGCGTTGCTTAACCCACTGCGCCACCAGGGGAGGCCCCGGAACTGGGATAGATATTTAGATGCCATCATCAATCATTGTCATCTCTCCCTTGCACACTTTCTCAATTGCTTTGCCTCTCTCTCTCCAGCAACCTTTTTAGCTAAACCATAGAATTGATTAAATCCATTCTTTGCCTCTTCCATGCCTGTGAAACCATGCTGCTGAGCTTGCAACAAATTAATGATCATAACGCAAGAGGACACTTAAGGTAGCCTGGCAATCTTACTAAATTTCCCTAGTCACTCTGATTCATCTGAATGATTATTACTTCAGTCTCCTCATATTTTCATCCTCTCTTCCCTCGTTTTGCTGTAACTGATGATCTTCCCTCCTATTTCAGAAAAAAAAAAAAAAAAAATAGGATAGAACTTTCATATTATCCACTACCTGCAGTGGTATCCAGATACTTTCTTGTTACTCTAAAAGAGCTAGTCTACGTACAACTTTGGGATTCTTACTCTTGTATCAATTTTCCCCTGTTCTGAAGAATTCTCTTATGCATGAAAATATGGCTTTATTTCTCCATACTAACAATAATAAATCCTCCTAACTCTATTTTCCCCTCTAACTATTGCCTTTTTTCTTTTAAATGTCACAGTAACAGTTCTTGAGTTATCTGTATTCTGTTGCTAGTTTTTCTTTCCCCACTCTTTTGTATTCCAGCCAGATTCCTGTCCCCTCCAAGCCCATCAAAACCATGCTCAACAATGATGTCCATATTTATCATTTCCTACCTAAATTAACATTTAGGGGCAGAGTTGATCACCTTTGCTTTGAAACACTTTCTTCACTTGGCTTTTAAGATACTTACCACATAGTATGAAAAATCTAAGATTTTTTCCTTATCTGTAAGCTAACACATTAACCTGCCACAGTTTCATGAGTGGTAAAAGAAGAAATGATACTTCTGGATAGCAGAAGAAAAAAAACCAAAAACCAGCTTATTATATTCAGCAGTGACAGTAGCCAAAGAATTGGTATTTTTTTTTACTGGTTCTCAGGGCCCATTGTGAAGGGGACCAGATGACACCTACACACAGGATGGATTGTGTTACAGGAAAGGAAACCTGATCTTAGAGATCCCAAGTCTTTTATAATGGGAACTCTGCATATCTTTTTTACAATAGACTGACCCTTTATTTCAAATGGAGACACCATTAAGTTTTCCAACACTGCTTGCTATGCATTCTTGCAAAGGTAGTCCAAAACAGGCATATAAAATATCTGTAACTATCAAGATAGTGTCTCATTTGCATTGCATGAGGAAACTTATGAGAGCCCAATGAAAAATTACCTCAAAGTTGCTCCCTCTCTGCCTACTCCCTTTTAGTCTCCTCTGCTGATTCCTCTTCACCACCCCAAACTCTAGATCTGTACTGCCCAGTACAATAGCTACTGCCCACATGCAACTATTTAAATTTTCAGTTATCAAATAGTCTATGTATAGTTAAATTAGGCATATTTCAAGTGCTTGGTAGCCACATGCACTACTTAATAGTGCAGATATATGTTTCATCATCACAGAAAATTCCATCATTGTGCTGCTCTGAATCTTTGAGTGCCTCCAAAGCTTAGCCTTCGATGATTTCTTCTATATTCCTATAAAGAATGGAATCTTACAGAAAAAAATGTTTATTGTAGAATAAATATTTCTATATAGTTCTTTTTTCTTTCTGTATTCCCTCCCTTAGTGATGACCTACAAATTTGTATCAGCTCCTATCTCTCTTTTAAAGTCCAGACTGTTTTCTAAAAGCATTTTGAATATTTTCTGCTTGAATGTCGAGTAGGGCTCTCAAACTAACACCTAAACCTAAACTACTGGCCTGACGTGTCTTGCTACTACTGTTCTCTCTCCCTTTCCCACCAGCAAATATGTTCTTCCTGCAGCCTTTTTACTCTCAATTAATATTAGTTCTCTTCTTCTAATTGTTCAAACAAAAATAAATAACAATAATTTAAAATAATCAGCTCTTAGCATTGTCCTTGATCTCCCTCTTTCCCACAAAAGCCACACATCTGTCCTTTTGACTCTTGTTTTAAAACATATCCAAAATCTTACTATATTTCATCCTTCTGCTGCTCCAAACTAGTCAAAGCCAGCAAAATCTTTTTGCCTAGTATTCCAAGCAAATTTGGCTTGCTTTTTGAGTTCCTGTGTTCACTCTTTTCCCCTGTAGTCTATTATCATAGCAACCAAATGATTTTGTTGAAAAAGTAAGATTACGATATGTTGTTTCTCTGCACAAATTTCTTCCACTAGCCTTCTGTCTTGTTAAGTCATAGTCTAGTCACACTGGTGTTCTTTCTTTTACTTAAACATCAAGACATGATATCAGCTCAGAGGCTTTATAGCCTCTCATCTCTTTCCTCCCACCTCTTTCCTCCTACCTCTTTCCCCCCAACCCAGCTCCACATACATACTTTTTCTCTCATAATACTGACTTACTGAAAAGAACAGCTAGTCCATACCATTAATTTCTGTTTTCTGATGGCATTGTTTAACATTTCTCTATCATCTGTATTTCTTGTAATTAATTGTAAAGCTAAGGAATTGATTAAAACTAAATATTTGGGGAGAAGACAGCATCATAAAAGATACTTCTCCTGTTGCATCATATCAAGAAGTACATAATATCTGATTGTCACATCAATCGTGATACTGTTTAATTACGGTGTTATAAGGTGGTGACTTTCAGCTCCACCCGTTAAATATTTATATGTTTACCTTTGTGATTAACAGATAATCTAATAAGTGATTTTTTTTTTATCTTGACACTTCAAAAATAAATTTTAGCTGTGTAACTGTTTTGTATATCCATTATATAAAACAGATAGAAACAGAGCTATTCTGGTCACAGTGGGAAATTCCTAGTTTGGCAGCTTCCAAGGGAACTCTGACAAGTACTGTACAGTTTGTAATTCACAGAGCCCGCCCAAATGCTTGAGGAAACGAAGGCCCAGAGAGGATACTGAAGTCTTAATGTCTCTTGGCATCTCATGACAAAGGCTTAGTGCAAGCACTGTTCAAGCACAGTTTGGGGAGCTCTGTCACTTCCTGGAAAGCTGTGGCTGTCAGTGATCACTGGAGCAGCACTTGGTTTTTTCCTGGCAGTCCACCCACTGTTTTAAGTTGTCTGAGTGTTTTCTTTGACATTCTATCTGTTCTGCAGATGTGAAGAATTGAAATTACTTCATTTTTAGTATGTTGGATTGCAGTCTTTTTTTTGTTTCCCTTCTGGAAATTCCTTTTCATCCACAAAGAATTCCAGATTCAGACATTATTCATCTTATGTCTGGAACACTAAAATCTCATGAGCTTCCATGTCTTACCTCTTTTCACTTTTGGATTACTCAAAATTCTGCCATAGCTTAAGTCAGGTTTATCATTTGTTTGCTTCTGTGCTATACCTTACTTATACAAACATATGTGCCTTAGTAGAAAATTGAGCAAGTAAATTTATTCACACATCAGATGTATGTAAACTTTTGTTTTTATGGAAAGCTGTTTTCTTATATAAAGTGGAAAAAGCAGATAATAAACAGTAACTGAATCTTTGTTTTAAAAGAGACATAAGCGTATACAAAATTCTCCCTATCTGTTATGTATGTATATATATGTTTAAAACCAGAAAGGACATTTACAGAAATGTTCCACATAACTATCAATTATAGGTGTAATCTGTTTGTCTTCCTTTTCTCTCTCTTTTTCCTTTTCTTTCCCATTCTATAGCTTGTCTCTTTTTCCCTCTTAGAAGGCATGCCTTATTTGTTCAGACATTACTTTTATCAAGATTTAAAAAAAAACTTTCATCTGTCAAATTCAAACTGTAGTGAAGTCACTTTCAGGCTCCTCCCCAGTCCACTGCCAACTGTGCCATACTTGGGGATTTTTTTCCTTGTTCTCTTGTTTTCTCATTCAAACAAAATTTCCCCCAAACCTTAACTCTATTTTATTACAGGTTTCTGGTCATCTTCTAGAATTGCCCACTTATATCCAAAGAGAATTTCTGTTTACTACTACCTAAATGAATTTAGGGGCCTTCCTGGTGGTACAAGGTGTTGAGTACCTCACTGTGGGGCTTCCACAGCCACTGCAGCATGAGTTCAATCCCTGGCCAGGGAGGGTGCCCACATGGCACAGCAGACCTCTCTTGCCACACCCACTGCTCCCCTTAGCAGTGTATTTCAGTCAATCTGCCTGTTATGCTCCCTACTTGGTCTCTGGTTAGTCCTCACCCCCTGTGCCTCTGGCCTGTACCCCAGTTCTTGTATGCATAAATAAATAAAATATTTTTTTAAAAACCCCAAAACAAAATGAACTTAGAAGGGAGGAAAGAAGGATGTAACATTTATATTCTAATTTTTGTCACTGGAAAGTGTTCTCCATTAGAGCCCTGCAGCAACCAAATAAGTGCCTGTTGAATGCTTTGACCTGTTCTTTTTTATCTCAGTTTTTTATCTCAAAAGTTCCTATAAGACAGGAACCTTACTTGTTTTTTATAATGCCTTGAAATTTTTGAGTACTTAATATATATTAACAAAGTATTTTTTAAAAATCCATAATTTAATAAAAATGAATTTAAGATCTGTTGTCAACTTTAACCAGAATTTGTGCTTGCTCAGGGATGTAGTAAAAAGCCAATATTTAAATATAAAAGAATTAGTTCATATCTTGCACACAGTTTTGTGATTGTGGGTTAATCATTTGAGCCTTTGAGCTGCTATCATTTAGCCTTGCTGGTTCTTTTCTTTGCAAACACCTTCTGCCTGTTTTACCTAGCTTTAGTCTTGTGGTCCCTGAGTTTGCCCTCCACTCCACAAAGGGATATTCCTACATGTTATGTCTGCCTTTGACCACTTCTCCCCACATTCAAATTTCATGAGCATCCATGTTTTACCTTTTTTCATTTTTGGACTATTCAAAATTCTGCCACAACTTAAGTCAGTTTTATCATTTGTTTGCTGATGCTTCTTTGCTGTACCTTATTTATAGAATCTTATGTGCATTAGGACATAAGCGAGTCCTATGTCCCTGAATCTATGTTGTTTCTGCTCCCCACTTCTTCAGTTGTAGCTCCTAGAAGTTTCTCTTTAACTTGACACTTGAATTATATTGAATTTCTGGTGACTATTCACACATTTTATGCCACTCCTGTGCCATATCCTGCTCACAAGACATTTTCCCATTTTTCTTAAAGCCACCTACTTCTGCTTTGCTACACAATTGTGCTAAACAGTTCTGCACTCTTGGATGCCTTCCCTGATCTAAAGTTTAGGTAACCTCTTTTCTCCTATTGTGAAATGCTCAAGGCAAAATCATAGAATGTGTAGTTCTCTGTATAGAAAAATATCTGGCTTTTAGTAGTACTCAAATGTTTTTTAAACTGCTTTGTACATATGTTCTTCTAAATGATTTTTAATCTGTGATTTAGAATGTGATTTGACTTTTCTATGATTTTTTCCAAAATAAGAAAAAGATTTCCAAAAAAAGAAAAAGAAAATGCAAATTAAAATACTACCAATAGAGACTATTGATGTTTTAGGATTCTTGATAGGGAATTTTCTTTTTTTAGGATTTATATATTTATGAATACAAGAACTAGGTAGGGTACAGGTCAGAGTCGTGAGAGGTGAGAGGATTCATCAGAGACAGAGTGGGGAACAGAACAGGCAGATCAACTGAAACACACTGCCGAGGGCAGCAGTGGGCAAGGCAGAAGAGGTCTGCCGTGTCATGTGGGTCACTTCCTCGTACGGCAGCAGGGATCGAACTTGTGCTGCAGTGGCTACTGTTTGCCTCTAGTGTGTTGCTTAATCCACTGTACCACCAGGGAGGCCCCGATAGGGAATTTTTTAATGTTAAAATGGTTTAAAAGTTTAACCCATTATTCAGGAGAAATCAGTAACCTTGCAAATTACATGTATTAAAAATTAATAATCAGTTCATTCTGCTTCCCATAGCAAATAATTTCTCTTGTAAAATACAGCTTTTTCCTAAGAGAAATAAATTTTGCTTTTCTTGTTCTCTAAACCCCACAGTCATCTTGTCTTGTTTTTCCAGAAAAGAAGGCAAAATTCTAGTGAGGAAAGACATTTGACCTGCTTAGTGAGCTGGTCATTATAGCCACAAAAGCTGTGACAAGGAGCTCCTGCTTACCTAATGCTTTTCCCCTCCACCACTTTTCCCTTTTTCCACTGGAGTCAAAATATATGTAAACTTTTAAATACTTTCTAATTTCCATGTACTCAAGACTGCTAAAAGTTCTTATTGTACTTTTAATCTCACAAAGACATTAGTCCTAAACCTAACATATTAATTGTCCTTTCATACATATGTATATACTTTTCTTTGAGCATCAAAAGAAACTTTCTAAGTAGTATCTTAATTTATTTTCTCAAATATTTTTGAACAATAAAAAATTCCTGTGCTTTTTAACCCTACAAGTAATTCCATGGTATATGTTTTTGTATTCCTCTAAATTGTTCTCTTGAAAAAAGTTTCCCTATGAGTCATCCACCAAAGAGTGCCTGTGTTTTCCAGGCAAACTAAAAGTTTTATTATTTCTAAATGAGTCACTACTTCTGAATCATCACACCTTGTGTATTCTGTTAAATAAAGAGTTGTTAGGCACTTTTCTCCACAATTTTCCCTCTTCTTGGTTATCAAATGTTCCATCTAAATGATGTGGATAATCAACCAATTTCCTCTTGCATCTATGGTTTTCTATTGAACATTTTCTTCTTGAATCCTTTTCTTCAGTTGAGATAAGCAGTGGAAGTTCTTTACCACTTACTCTCTGTTCCAGATGTTTCCTGAAATAGAACACAAAATTGCATCATAACATAAGTGTAGCACCATTTTCTATTTTCCATCATTCCATTCATATTGTTTAAAGTTTTATAACTTCCCAAATATCTTCATGGAATTAGGAAGAAATACTTATGAAAATATAGTGGTTTGTGGTACACAAAGTATTTGAAATTTGGCATGTTGGAAGAATGAAACACTTTCCTCCCTTGACTGTCATGTCGTATTTGGCTGATTCTCTTCCTGCCCTTTGAAAATTCATTGTCTGTCTCCTTTGCATCTTTCCCCTTGCCCTGCATGCACTGTTCCTCAAAGTTTGTCTTGGGCCCTTTTCTCACCTTGTGCATGTTTAGCTTTTTCTACTTTTGTAGTTTTGAAACCTTTATTTGTTGCTTACTCCTAAGCCTTTACTTTCGGCTCCTGTTGCGTCACTGTCAAGGATATTCAGCTGCATAGGGAATATCTTCTCCTGGATGCCCCACCTAAACACTCATACCTGAAGCTGAGTTCATCTTCCTTACACCCTTGTCCCTCTAGCTATAAACACACAATTAGTAATCAGACTGCAGTCTCATCTTTACATCTTTTTACAATGCATTTTTTATTTCAAAATGTGGTATCAAATAGTATATTTTCTCATTTAAAGTGTCAAATAGTGTTTAAAAATTTCTTAAAAATAGCAGTTTCCACTCCCCACTAGGTCTCCCCAACTACCACTGTCAATTTTTTTTAGCTACTGCATTACTTACCCTCATTTATCTAAATGTGTATATTGAAAATTCATCATTCGTTAATTTTAAAGACTAAGTCTTGCCTTCGTAATATGAATTTTAGCTCTCTCACACCCATTCTATCACATTAACAAAGGGTGAAAATTACGTGATAATCTCAATAGATTAGGAATAAGTGACAAAATTATAAAAACTTACATGAGATATTTTAAAACTCTTCAGCCAGCTAAAAATAGAAGGAACTTTCTTGATTTGATAAGGGGTATTTATCAAAAAAAACCCCAAAACCCCTGCAGATGTCATACACTTAATGGTGAAAGGCTGAATGTTTTTCCTCTACTAGCCACATACAAGGCAAGGATTTAATTCACCACTTCTGTTCAATATTGTTGTAGATGCCCTAGCCATGGGCAGAACGGCAATAAATAATGGAATGAAAACCACTCTTAGACATGATATCTACATAGAAAATGCCAAGAAATTTACCCCCAAAATGCTGTAGTAAGTGAATTTAGCAAAGTGGCAAGTCACAAGGCAAATCAATACACATAAAATAACTATATTTTCGTATATCAATAGACAAACATAATAAAAAGGGAAATGAACAATACCTTTGCAGTCACATCAAAAAATACAAAATAATCAGGAATAAGTTTATGAAAGCCCTGACAGACATTGCCGAGAGAAATTGAGTATCTGAATGAATGGATAGATATACTGTTCATGAACTTTGATATTACTATCTCCATTATCACCAAATAAGGTTTAGGTTGAATGGAATTCCAGGCATAATCTCAAGTTTACTTGGTGAAAACCAGCAAGCTTATTCCAGTAGAAATTTTGTAAAAGACCATATAGCGAAAACAATTCTAAAAAATAGAAAATACGGATGATTTACTGTTTTAAAAATTTCTATAAAGCTACAGTAAATAAGAAAGAAAGAAATTTGTGTGTATAAAGACAAAAGGATAGACACCCAGAAATAAACCCATATAAGTAATCAATCCTTCAATAAAGGCTTCAGCATAATTCATTGTGGATAGATTAATTTTGAACAAATGGTAATGGACAATCTTCAGATTCAATCTCATATCATACATAAAAGTTAATCAAAATAGATCATAGATGTTAAACATGAAAGTTGAAACCATAAAACTACCAAAATGAATCTTAAAAGAAAATCTTCATGACCTTGTAAAAGGCAAAAGTTAGGACAAGAGGGCCTTCCTGGTGATGCAGTGGGTTAAGCAACGCACTATGGAGCAGACTGCAGTCACTGCAGCATGAGTTCGATCCCTGCTGCCGGACCAGGAAGTGACCCACATGGCATGGCAGACCTCTCCTGCCTTGCCCACTGCTGCCCTCAGCAGTGTATTTCTGTGATCTGCCTGTTCTGTTCCCGGCTCTGTTCCTGGTGAATCCTGTCACCCCCCACATACACCTCTGGCCTGTACCCCAGTTCTTATATGCATAAATAAATAAATCTTTTTTAAAAATAGGGCAAGATACAAAGATACTATAAAAGAAAAATTGACGAATTTGACTAATAGAAGGATTGAAACCTCCTCGTAGAAATTACCACTAAGAAAACAGAAAGGAGAGTCATAAATTAGGAGATAGTATCTATGAAACAGGAGGCAGGGGAGGAGGCTCTGACTGAGACAGGAGTCAGAGGAGGGCCCGAGGCCAGAGAGCCCCCAAAAAACTCCTAAAGGCCAATAGGCCACAAACCAGAATCAAGGGCTATAGCAACAGAGGCTATAGCCTAACAGAGGACAGTGCCCGATATACAGGTCACTGTCTATGGGTTCTCACCCACGTGCACAATTGCAAGGGACCTCAGGCTACAGGAACAACAGTCATGGGGTTTATTTACAAACAGGGGGAACAAGAACGCTTACGTATCCACAGGAGGCTGGCTGCTTCATCCAGACAGCATTAGTGTTAGCAGTCACCAGTCACCAGTTCTAGGCAGCACTGTCCAGTAGCAGTGACCACTATGGGCCTACAGAGGCGGTGTTCAGGAACACCCAGTGTTACAGCTCTTGTGAGTTGTTGGTTTATGCCACCAACAAACAGCTCTTTGAGACACCAGGCCCAGGGCCTTTGGTGCTCCTTCCAATCAGTGTCACAGCAAGGACAGAGTCCCAGTCCCTACAAAGTCCTTCAGTCTTTCTCCCTCAGAGGGCAGCTGCTGAGGGCTTCCCTCCTTTCTTCGAAGGCTGGAACCATCTTCTCCTCTTCCTCTGCAGGAGCTCTTCTTCCTCTGGGCTGCTGCTTCTCTGTCTGCTCCTCCAGGTTGCTCCGAATCCCCATCAGCTCCCTATCCCAATGCTCCCTTTGACCCTACCTTATATTCATTTTCAAGGTGCCCCCCCCTCCAATCTGATTGGTCCATTTTTCCTGCACCTGACTGGTCCATTTTGGCCTGTTCCAGAATTCAGGAAGTGTAATTTACAAGAGCGACTCTCCTATCACTGACTTGTGGTGAGAGGCATAGTCCTGGTGTCAATCAACCCAAGGTTCACACCTGATTGATCCATTCCATGATCCAGGCAGCACACTGCTACATAAAAGGTTTCTGAGGAAGGACTGCCACACTAACTTGCAGGAGAGCCAGAGACCACTCTTCCTGCTGGCTGCAGCCCAATAACACCTATATCTAAAATACATAAATGAACTCTTAGAACACAACAATAAAAAACGATCACAAAAAATTTGAAAAGACACTCCCAAAAGAAGATTGCTAAGTATATAAAGAAATGCTCCTCTCACCATCAAGAGCGTACAGTCTCCAGCTGCAGCCAGAGGCCACTCAGGAGCAACACACCAACTTCCCAGAGCACACAGCTCCCAGACAAAGTCGGAGTCCAAGCAGGAGCAGGACAAGGCAACTGCTAAGGGCACACAACCCCCAGCCACAACCAGAGGCTGGCAGAGGCATGACACACCCACCATCAAGCATACACAACCTGAGCTGGAGGCTTGGGAAGGGTCAGGACCCACTACCACAAAGAGCACACAGCCTACCACCACAATTGGAAGCTAGGGATCACACCACCCACCACCTGAAATGAAGGAAATACAGAGGGTGAGGCTTATCGGGGACAGAGCTCAACATATCCACACATCACTACCCTTGTGGCATTTCAGCACATCGTGATGGACTTGGTCTGACTACCAGTTCCTAATATCCCAGAAGGAGCACACCTGAAGAAATGCCCATCAATATCAGCAGCACAGTGTCCCATCACAGAACAAATTAGAAAATAAACAACAGGAGAAGGAAAAATACAAATAACCAAGCAAGCCACCAGGGGCAGGACACAGCACAAAAAGAAAATTAGCCACCAGAACCCAACAACAATGTCATGGAAGAACTTAATCATCATGATTAAAAAACATAAAGAAGACGAAAAGAAAAAAATGATATGAGACAAATAACTGATGCGCTGAAGTATGAAATTGAGACCTCAAGGAAGGAAATAAAAGGAACATAGGAGATTAAAAGATTAGTAGAGGAGACAAATAACTCTGGTAAAAGAAACGAAAACAGAATTGATGAAATAGAAGAATGAATCAGTACTCTCAAAAATAAAAGGAAAGAGAAATGCAAAGAAAAAGAATGAAGAAACACTTCAAGAGTTATCTGACACCATGAGGAAAGGGAATATAAGAGTTAAAGGAATCCCCGATGGTAAGGAGAGACACTAAGGAACCAAGAAACTATTCAAGGAGATAATTGAAGAGAACTTACCAAACATGAAGGAGATGAAAATAGACATATGAGAAGTGAGAAGAACACCAGATTTGCACAATGAAAGGAAAACTACAGCAAGATACATACTCCAAGTCAAAGAAAAAATAATGAAGCTCACATGGGCAAAGAAACAGATAACCTATAAAGGAAAACCAAGCAGGCTGATACAAGATTTCTCCAAAGAAACACTACAGGCAAGAAGAGAATGGAGAAACATATTCAACAACCTCCACAACAACAAATGCCAACCAAGAATACTTTATCCTGCAAAGCTCTCCTTCCTCTATGAAGAAAAATAAGAACCTTCTCAGACAAACTCTAGAAAATCATTTTGACTACATCCCCATTCCAAAAAATACTACAAGAAGTCCTAAAGCAAAAACCAACAAGAGAATGAATAACAAGAACAAAATGAGGCAAGGGGGGGGAAAATCACAAAAAGACAAACAAAATGGCAAATACAGATGCCAACATATCATTATTAATTCTAAATGTAAATGGACTACATTCATCAACAAAAAGACATAGAGTAGCAGGCTGGATTTAAAATCAACATCCAACCTTCTGCTGTCTCCAGGAAGCACATTTAACCACAAAAGACATACACAGACTGAAAGTAAAAAGTTGGTAAACAATCCTATAAGCTAATGGAACAAAAAAGAAAGCAGGAACAACTATACTTGTATCAGACTTCAAACTAAAAAAGGTAAAAAGAGACAAAGATGGACACTACATTATGATTAAGGGGAGACTACATCAGGAAGACGTAACACTCATCAACATATACTCACCAAATGAAGAAGCACAAAATATATAAGACAACTTATCAAATCTGAAAACATTAAATAAAATATATATATACTAGGAGACTTCAATACCTCACTCTCACTGATGGACATATCAACAAGACAAAAAATAATGATACTAGAGCCCTAAATAAAGAGCTAGACCTCATGGGCTTAACAGACATCTATAGGACACTGCACTCAAAAAAATCATGTATATATTTTTCTCAAGCACACACATTCCCCAAAATCGATCATATATTGGGCCACAAAAGCAACATCAACAGATACAGCAAGATGAAAATCATTCCAACTTATTCTCTGATCATAAAGGAATCAAACTAGAAATAAATCATGAAAAGACAATAGGAACTCACCCACTTCATGGAGATTGAAATCCACACTACTGGAAGACCAATGGATTAAAGATATCAAAGAAGAAATTAAAAAAATACTTTGAGTTGAATGACAACAAGGACACCACTTTCCAGAATGTATGGGATGCAGAAAAAGCAGTAATAAAAGGAAAATATACAACAATACAGGCTTACATCAAGAAACCAGAAAGAACTCAAGGAAACAACCTGATCTTGCATCTAAAAGAACTAGAAAAGAAAAAAAAAGAAGAAAGGAAATAATAAAAAAGCAGAAATAAATGAAATAGAATTTTTTTAAAAATCCAAAAGATCAAAGAAACCAAAAGTGTTTTTGGGAAAAAAAATAGACAAACCTCTAGTTTGGCTTACAGAGAAAACACAAGTAAATAGGATCCATCAATGAAAGAGGAGAAATCACAGCAAACTCAGTAGAAGTCAAAAGAATAGTCAGAGATTATTATGAACATTTATATGCTAACAAGTTCAACAATCTAGAAGAGAAGGACAAATTCTTAGAATGCTCTAACCATCAAAAATAGGTAAGGAAGAAATAGAACACCTAAACAGACCAATTACAAGGAGTGAAATTGCAGGTGATATGATAATATACATAGAAAACCCTAAAAACTCTACAAAAAAATGAATCAACCAAACAATTTAGTAAAATAAAAGGATAATCAACTTACAAAAGTCAGTACCTTCCTATATGCAAACAACCAGTCTGAAGAAGAAGAAATCAAGAAAACTATCCCTCTTATAATTGAAACCCCCAAAAAAGCAAATACTTTGGAATAAACCTAACAAAAGAGATAAAAGACCTATACAAAGAAAATTATAAAACTGTTTAAAAAAATAGCAGAAGATACAAAGAAATAGAAAGACATCCCCTGTTCGTGGATTGGAAAAATTAATGTTATCAAAAAGTCCATCCTACCAAAAGCAATTTATGTATTCAGTGCTAGTCCAATAAAAATCCCAATGACTTTTTTCAAAGAAATAGAACAAATATTGATGAAATTCATATGGAGCCACAGGAAACCTCAAATAACCAAAGCTCTTCTTACTAAAAAGATGGGGAGTTTAGGTATCACACGCCCAGACTTCAAACTATAACACAAAGCCACAGTAATTAAAACAGTATGGTACTAGAACAAAAAGAGACACACCAATGGAACCAATTAGAAAGCCCAGAAATAAAGCCACACATATATGGACATCTGATTTTTGACAAAGGCACAAAGAATATGCAATGGACAGGATAGTTTATTCAATAAATGGTGCTGGGAATACTGGACCACCACATGCAAAAGAATGAAACTAGACCACTACCTCACAACATGCACAAAAATCAACTCAAAATGGATAAAAGAACTGATAGATGAAAAAATGTTCAACATCCCTCATAATCACAGAAATGTAACTTAAAACTACAATGAGATACCACCTTACACCAGTAAAAATGGCATATATAAAAAAGCTAGCAACAGCAAAGGTTGGTGAGGATGTGATGAAAAAGGAACTCCCTACACTTCTGGTGGTAATGCAAACTTGACCAATCACTATGGAAAGCTGTGTGGTGGTTCCTCAAACTACTAAAACCGGAACTATCATATGACCCAGACATTCTACTCCTTGGATCTACCCGGAAGACAAAAACATTAATTTAGAGGGACACCTGTACCCCTGTGTTTACTGCAGCACTATTTACAATAGGTAAGTCATGGAAACAATCCATATGCCCAAAAATAGATGACTGGATCAAGAAGATATGATACACTTATTTATGGACAACTTATCTTTGACAAAGGAGCAAAATATGCAGTAGGACAAAGAAAGTTTGTTCAATAAATGGTGCTGGGAAAACTGGGCTGCTACATGCAAAAGAATGAAGGTTGACTACTACCTCACACCATGCCCAAAAACCAACTGAAAAATGGATTAAATAACTAGACATAAGACCATAAAATTATTTTAAAAATATATAGATGAAACACTACTTGACATTTACCTCAGTAACGTCTTTAAAGACACATCCCTCAAAGCAAGGATAGTGAAGGAAAAGATAAACAGGTGGGACTACAGCAAATTAAAGAGCTTCTGTACAGCAAAAGAGACATTAACTAAAACAAAGAGATACCCCATTGATTGGGAGAAAATTTTTGCTCACAAGACTAATGATAAGGGACTAGTCACAAAAATCTACAAAGTGCTCATGAGACTCAACAAAAACAAAGTAAACAACCCTGTTGCAAAATGGGCAGAAAAACTAAAAAGACACTTCTCCAAAGAGGAAATGCAAATGGCCCGCAGGCATATGAAAAAGTGTTCAACATCACTGGAATCAGAGAAATGCAAATCAAAACCACAATGAGATACCATCTTACACGAGTGAGAATGACACATAATGAAAAAACTAGCAACAAATGTTGGTAAGGATGTGGTGAAAAAGGCACTCTCCTACACTGCTGGTGGGAGTGCAAACTGATCCAGCCTCTATGGAAAGTAGTGTGGAGGTTCCTCAAGCTTCTAAAAATGGAGCTTTCCTATGATCCAGCAATTCCACTCCTAGGTATTTACCCAAGGGACACAAAAACACTAATTGAAAAGGACACCTGCACCCCTGTGTTTGTTGCAGCACTATTTACAATAGGTAAGCTATAAACAGCCAAAATGCCCAAAAATAGATGACTGGATAAGATGTGGTATATATACACAATGGAATATTATTCTGTAACCAAAAAAGATAAACTCATACCATTTGTAGAAACATAGATGTAGCTGGAAGGGATCATGATCAGTGAAATAAGCCAGAAAGAAAAATACTGGATGGCTTCACTTACAGAAAGAATGTAGAGGACCCAAATAAGGGATCAGGGGAGGGGAAAAAGTAATTGTAGTATGGCAAAAATCAAAATCAATAGGCAACTATAAACCAGAGACAAATCTGCAGAGGGAGTGGAGGGAGCAGGATCAAAACAGGCTAGGTGGCATGCATGGGACTATGGTGATGGTACACGGGTGAATTGGTGGTGGGAATTTCATGGGGACTGTACACCAGAAGAGAAAATATACATTTTACAAAAATGAAGAATGATATAAAAAATACATGAAACAATAAAAAGATATAATACATATACACAATGGAATACTGTTCAGCAATCAAAAAAAAAATATTGCCGTTCACAGGATGGAGCAAGAAGTGATTATGCTCAGTGAAATAAGTCAGAAGGAAAAAGGAACATACCGGATGGGAATGTAAGGGAACCAAACAAGGGATCAGGGAAAAAAATAATAAGAAACAAAGTAAAAATAAATAGACAACTATAAGTCAGACGTTTTACAGGGGAGGAGGAGGGAGAGGAATCAAAATGAGTATGGGAAGAGCACAAGGGACTAAGGTGATGGTACTGGTACATGGATGAACTGGTGGTGGAAATTCCATGTGGACTACATCTGATGTCAAATATATATAAAGAAATTTTTTTTAAATAGTCAACACTGTTGGTTATCAGGAAAATGCAAATTAAAACCACAGTAGGTTACCACTTTATACCCTTAGAAATGACTGAAATTAAAGAAACTGACAACTATCCTAAAGGATGTAGAACCATAAGTGCTCTCCGGTATTGTTGAGCACGTAAAATGGTAGAACCACTTTGGGAAACAATTTTACAGGTTTTTATTAAGGTAAATTTATGCTTATCATGACTCAGTAATTCTATAGTTAGTTACCCTAACGAAATGAAAACATACCCGCAAAAAAGACTTATTTGAAAGTCTATAGACCAAATTAGAAATAACACAAATGTCTCAGTTGATAAATAGATAAGATTAATTTTGCTGTTTTCATACACTAGAATGCACACTAAGCAATAAAAAGAAATATACAACTGATACATGTAGTAACATGGATGAATCTCAAGACTATTGTGCTTAATAAGAGAAGCCAGACTGAATGTCTGTCTGTCTGTATCTATCTACTTGTCTGTATCTGTGTGTGTGTATGTGTACACACACATATACATATTTAGTAGTGTTACATTCACAAGACTTACTGTGATACTGGGAATCAGATCAGTGGTTGTCAGATATTGTGAGTAAGGAGAATTGATAGGCAAAGGGCACAGGGATTGTTTTTGTTGTACATGTTCTATCTTAGAACAGTAGTTAATGGTTCTTGTTAAATTTCATTGAACTATATACTTAGTATGTACTTTTTTGTATATAAATTGTATATTAATAAAGTTCATTTAAAATAAAGGTGAGTTTCTAAAAGCTGAAAGGGAAGCTCTGTGTGAATGGTATTTATCAGTTATTGGGCTTCAATATAAGGCAATCATGTGTATCAATGGGATTTCTAATCTTTAGAACAGTATTCTCTAATCCACAGTAGGAACTGAAAACTAGAATTAATAAGGTTTCTGGTGACCTGGGCCTGGGCAGGGGTAAGGAGACCAGTGCACTTATTATTCAGAATGTAGACTTTGATTCAGTTTTCCTTTCTTTTCACTCATTTAACTCCCTCTGTATTTGATAACTCTGTTTGCTGCTTCTCTGCTTCAGGTTTTGGGTTTTTTTTCACCAGTAAATAAACTTACTGACTTGAGTAGAGTGAAGGAAGGATGATTTTCTGAGTTTGCAGAATGAGGGTATGGAAGGCTTTTTTTAGACTTTGAAATAATCCCTTCATATTCAGCTCTCTATCTTAACCCATTTTCTTTGGTACTTGGTGCAGTTTTTTTTTTTTTGATTGTGCAGGGTGAATTGGTTTGCTTGTCACAGGATCTCTTCTTCTTCAATTCTGCTTAGTCATTTACCATTCCTGCTTTTACTTAAAATATTGATATATAGTGATTTGGGGTTTCAGGTGTCTTTAGGTTATTTGAAGATAGAGTTTACATTATGATTTTTGTTCTTACTGCTTGGAGGAGAACCTAAAACCTAAAAGCCATATGGCACATTTTCAGCTGCAGCAATATCAAACTTCTCTAATCTACAAACAAATAAGGCCTTTACATATCTCTGCCTTTGTAAAGTTCCTTTTTACTTACAGGGTCCAATCTAACCCCTCCACCCAAGTCTTGTCCCTCCTAACCATTCTTGGCCATTATTTCCATACCTTTGTTTCACAACGAATTCACTTTATCAGGTATGGCTATAGAGTAGTTTACTTTGGAAGAATACCAGGAGCCACTTAGAGTAATCATAGATTTCAGAGGTAATAAATATTGAATACACTTTGAAGTTGTATAAGATGTTTAAATAGATCTTGGCTCATTGTAGGGATTAAAGCATCAGGAAAGACAAAAGGCTTGGGGGTGGGCAGATAGCTTGCGAGACCTTGAGGTGGAATAAATGTAAACATCCAGAATAATTGACTGATTTCTCGATTCAACAGATTTTCCACTTTCTTGATACAACAGATATTTAGACTGATTGAAAACTTTTACCATGTTTCACCAAATCCAAATTTATAAAACATTATTTAATATGCTATTAATAAAAATCTCAAACTAGACATTTAGTTAATGAACGAATTCTGTAAACAAATATTTTTAATTCCATATCACTGTTATACACGTATCCCTTAGTCTGGGATTTTTTTTTTTTTGAAATTGCATTTTACTGAGGTTACTAATGACTTTCATATTGGCAAGTCCACTTGGTAATTTTTGTTTTTTCTTAAACTCTCAGCAGCTTCTAACACTTGAGCCTATGTGAAACTACATTTCTTCCTTGTTTCCTTGCTACCTTACTGGCTTTTCTTTCCTAGAATTCTGTTCTTCTGTTTAACCTGAGAAGTCACTGATGTCCAGCACTGTTCTCAACTGAGCATTCTTTTCCCTTTATCCATTCACCTGAGTAATCCTGCCTCTGCAGACCTGGCACTGTCACTTCTACTTCTGCTGCTGAGAGGTCTTTCTAGAGCATAAATCTCATCTTATTCCACAGTCTTAAAGTATGTTTTTCCTATAGTTTTCAGAATCAAATTCTAGCTCCTCAGTGTGATACACAGCTAATCTGTGGTCTAGTTTCTGCTATTACCTGATTTCCCTCGCCCTTGCTTATCTGTGTATTTCTCCCCAATGAAATCAGCTGGAACTACTTGTAGTTTTGAACTCTCTCTACTACAGTAAGACCTCTGAATCTAAACATGTAGGTTTCCCTATGCCTAGGATAGTCTTCCTTTTAACTTGTCAGTGAGCTTCCAAAACTAGGTAGGTGTGTGTGTGTGTGTGTGTATATAAAATCACTTCGTTTGAAAAGGCTTCCCTAACCTTCTGATTTAGATGTTCTTTCCACAAATGGACAAAGAATGCAGCATAGGACTTCATAAAAAAGCATAAAATCCATTAAAAAGATGTATAAGCTTACCAATAATCAAGAAAATGCAAATTAAAACATTGCACTTCCATTTTTTCATCTATCAAATTTGCAAAGATTTAAACAGCACTACTCAAAGAGAGCATGGGGAAATAAACTGATTCCTACAGTGATACTGGATGTATGAATTTGTCGGGTTTGGGGGGAGGTAAAGTGACCCCTGTATCTAAGAACCTTTTAAAAGTGTATGTGTAAGTACACACCCATCCCTTTTGGCACTGTTTTCTCCTTGGACTGTATCCTAAGAAAATAGCTGAACTATAACATAAAGTGTATTATAAGAATGTTCATCTCTTTTTTTGTGTGTGGTTTTATAAATTTTATTTATCAACCAATGGTAAATTCTCATCCATACTGTAGATTTTTCAAAGTGGTGACAGATACTTAGGTAACCAACATATACAGCTTGTTTAGTGAATATTCATCTTCATTAGTTTTGTAGACTGCCATGCATGGGCACAACATGGGCCTTCTCTGATTCTTTTGACCCAGACACCTTTGTTGAACCTGGCATCAGTGCACACATCTGGACTGCCGATTTCCTTCATTACAAATTTCCTCATCTCAGTGCTTGAGGATCATGCTTCTTGAAGCCCAATCCACTTAAGAATGTTGATGGTGTGTTCTCTGGTCACTACCTCTTTGGTGGCTGAAGACCCTTTTCTTGTAATCTTCTTTGCAGATAAAGGCAGGTGGAAGAAGTGTGTGTGTCACTGTTGATTAAAATAACAAAAAACAGTAAATAACCTTAATGCCCAGTAATAGCAGATGGCTAAATGAATTATTTTATATCCTATTTGATAGGATGTTATTTATCCATTAAAATCATCTAGATCTTTTCTGACATGAAATATATTCTTGGGATGCTGATAGTTTAAATTATTTTTAAGTATGGTCCAATTTTTATTAAAAAATGTACATTATGATTTTTATAAGAAAATGTCAGGATGTATATACATAAGAATGTTAACAGTGATTATTTCTGAATGGTGATATAGGTAATTAAAATGCTTTTTAGGGCCTCCCTGGTGGCGCAGTGGGTTAAGCAACACACTATGAAGCAAACTGCAGCCACTGCAGCACGAGTTCGATCCCTGCTGCTGGCCAGGGAGGGGACCCACATGGTGCAGCAGACCTCTCCTGCTGTGCCTGCTGCTCCCCTCAGCAGTGTACTTCAGTTGATCTGCCTGTTCTGCTCCCCACTCTGTCTCTGGTGACTCCTCTCACCCCCCACACCTCTGGCCTGTACTCCAGTGCTTGTATGCATAAATAAATAAATCTTTTTAAAAAATTTATATAAATGCTTTTTACTTATGAATATTTTCTTAACTTTTCTGAAAGAACATGAATTAAATGTAAGTACAAAATAGGGAGATACAAAAACCCGCCCCCAGTGCTTTTGATACCTATTGTGCTTGCCTCTGACATTGCCTTCATTAAACAGAAAGTACATAAGGACTCTCATGATGAATTAGTCAGTATAATTCTCCAGACCCTAGCTCAGAGTAGAAAATGTTTGTTGAGAGAATATTGTCAGTAACAGGTAACAGTGATTGAGCACTTCCTGTATTTTAGGCATTGTTCCAAGTATTTGACATACTTTAATGCTCATGAGATGGGTACTATTGTTATCTTCACCTTATAGGTGAAACAGGCTGACAAAGTTGGCTAGTTTATATAAGGAAACATGCTGTAAGTGGCAGGGCTGGAATTCAAGCCCAGGAAGCCTGATTTTCACTTAGGGATATAAGATATCCTTGTTGTTCTGAGTTAGATTGCATGCCTGAATGAATATAGTGGGATTAGATTCCTTGGGTAGAATTTCAACTGGACAGTTCAGTCTCATGGTCAGAAAAAAAAAGGCAGATCTGAACCAAATACCAGGGAAGTAATCTTAATTTCTCTGGTATTTTTTAAAAATTCAAATAATTTTAGATACTTCTTCCCATCCATTTTCTTTCTCAGAAAGATTATTTATGATATCTATCAAATTTCATTTTTAAAACCTGCCGGTCTTAATTTTTGCCATATCTCCCTTTTTTCTTTGTATTTTCTTTTAAAGTCTCAGAATTTCTAAAAGCTGCTTTTGTATTATCTACAACTATACTTTTTAATATGGTGACCACAAGCCATATGTGACTTTTTAAGTTAAACTCAGAATGGGCAAGAAATTTAAACAGCACTTTCCAAAGAAGACATGGGATTGGTCAATAAGCACAGGAAATTAGATTCAATATTATTAGTCACCAGGGAAATGTAAATGAAAGCCACAATGAGATTAACACAACAGACCTATTAAATGGTTAAAATAGAAAATAGAATCCCAGATGTTCAAGAGGATATGGAATAACCATATCTATCATATATTAACTGGAAATATAAAGTAATATGGTAATCTCATAAAACAAATTGGTAATTTCTTATAAAGTTATGCTTAATATACAAGCTGATGATCACACTTAGGGGTACTGACCTACAGAAATGAAAACTAAGTTCACACAAATACCTGTGGAGTAATATTCACAGAAGCTTTATATGTAATAGCCAAAAATTGGAAACAACTTAAGTGTACTTTAATGGGTGAATAGTTAAACTGTGATATAACCATTAAGTGGAGTACAGCTCATCAATAAAATAGGAATGAACTGTTAATTGATGTGGTAGTGTGAATGATAGTGTGAATGACTCAAAATCATTGTATGGAGATGCCAATCTAAAAAGTTTACATATCTTTTTTAGTTTGAAGTCTGTTTCATAGATATAAGTATAGCTGTTCCTTTCTTTTTTGGTTCATTAACTTGTAGGATTGTTTTCCAGCCTTTTACTTTCAGTCTGTGTTTGTCTTTTGTGGTTTTTAAATGTGTTTCCTGGAGACAGCAGAAGGTTGGATGTTGATTTTTAAATCAGCCTGCTACTGTGTCTTTTTATTGATGAGTTTACTCCCTTTATATTTAGAGTTAAAATTGTTATGCTGGCATCTGTATTTGCCATTTTATCTTTTTGTGATTTGTTTTCCCTTGCCTTAAACTGTTCCTCTTATTCATACTTCTGTTGATTTTGGTTTTAGTACATATTTTAGTATTTTTTATAGTGGGGGGGGTTGGTCATACTGAACTTCTGGAGTTTCTGTTTATCTGAGAAGGTCCTTATTTTTTCTTCATATATGAAGGAAATCTTTGCAGGATAAAGTATTCGTGGTTGGCATTTATTGTCTTGAAGTTTTTTGAATATGTCCCTCCATTCTCTCCTTGCCCATAGTGTTTTTCAAAGACGTCTGATGTTAGCCTGATTGGTTTTCCTTTATAAGTTATCTATTTTTACCCCCTTGTCAGCTTTATTATTTTCTCCATGTCTTGGATTCTTGGGAACTTTACTAGTATGTGTCTTTCCATCATAGAAAGTTGGAGTGTGTCATATCAAGAAAAGTAGCAACAATAAATGTTGGCAAGGATGTGGAGAAAAAGGAACTCGGTTACACTGCTGGTGGAAATGCAAGCTGGTCAAAGCATTATGGAAAGCAGTATGCTGGTTCCTCAATCTACTAAGAATGGAACTTCCATATGACCCAGCAATCCCACTCCTAGGAATATACCCAAAAGACACAAAAACA
Source organism: Galemys pyrenaicus (assembly GCA_019455555.1). NCBI lineage: Eukaryota > Metazoa > Chordata > Mammalia > Eulipotyphla > Talpidae > Galemys > Galemys pyrenaicus. Next base: position 692,940 of record JAGFMF010011588.1, on the reverse strand, counting down.
CTGATTCAAAAGAATA
>JAGFMF010011588.1:659763-692874 GCA_019455555.1 Galemys pyrenaicus | reverse complement strand
GAAACAACCTAAATGCCCAAAAACAGATGAGTGGATTGGGAAGCTGTGGTACATATACATGATGGAATACTATTCAGCAATCAAAAAAGAAAAACTAGATTCATTCATAGAAACATGGATGGAGCTGGAAGGGATTATGCTCGGCATAATACATTAGAAGGCAAAAGAAAAATACTGGATGGTTCCCCCGCTAAGAGGAATGTAAGGGAACCAAGTAAGGATCAAGGAAAGGAGTAAGAACAATAATAATAATAACAATAAAGACACAAAAACCAAAAATGAAAAGACAAGGACAAATTGAGGACACTTGGAGGGAGAGGGAGGGGAAGGTTGAGGGCTGATGGGAGCACGGGGGACTGAGATGATGACACACTGGTGATATGGTGATGGGGAATACATGGGGATTACAATTGATGTCAAATATATATAAATTAAAGGGAAAAATTTTTTTAAAAAAAACAAAAAAAGAAATCTGGAGTGCATCTCACTTTTTGTATTTCTATTTTCATCTCCTTTTTTAAGCTTGGAAAATTCTCTTAGATTATCTACTTGAATAGGTTTTCATTCACTTTATCTTTCTCCTAGGATTCCTATAACTCTTATATTTCCTTTCTTGATAGTGTCAGAGAGTTCTCAAAGCATTTCTTCTTTTTTTTTTTTCCTTTGCAGTTCTCTTTCCTTTTCTGTTTTGATTTTTTTAATTTCTGTGTTTGAGAATACTAATTCGTTCTTCCATTTCGTCCAGTCTGTTTTCATTGCCTTTCTTACTTTCCTGCATTTCTTTCACTTCTTTCTTTCGTGGCTCATTTTCATTCTTCAGTTCATTAATTATTTTTATCATGTCATTCTCTTTTCGTATTCTTTCAGTTTTTTAATCATGTTGATTTTAAATTCTCTTTCTGGTATGCTGAGCAGTTCTTCCATCTATCTCATTGTTTTTGGGTTCTTGTATTTGGTTTTCTTTTTGTGGTGTGACTTTCCCCTGGGGGCTTACTTGGTTATTTACATTTTTTTCTTCTCCCTGTTGTCTGTTTTCTAATTTGTTATTCATTGGGACACTGTTGCTGGTATTGGTAGGCATCTCTCTGGGTGTTCCTTTTGAAATATCAGGAACTGGTAGTCAGGAGGCATTCAACATCATTTGTTTCGTCTTATGGAGTTTTTAGATGTGTCAGTGTTTTCCTGATTCTTCCAATCTTTATCTTCTCTTTTCCTTCATCCTGAGCTCAGTGTTCTGGGTTTGTGGGTGGGGGTTGGCTGGGGTCAGGGTTGATATCTCCTTTTTCCCCTTTTCCTGTTGCTCTCACCTTTCCCCTGCTTCTGTTGGGTCACCAACTGTGTCGAACCATTTTTATCTTGTCAGGAAGTTGCTGTAATTCATCCCTTATCGGTCATCTTTACAGGTGACTTTACTCCTGGCATCCTCTGTCACCTTGTTGATTCTCATTTTCTCTCTATTTCTGCTTAACCTGCTTTCTCTCAGTTTCAAATCTCAGGCAGGGAATCACCTCTTTCTGCTTAACCTGTTTTTTCCCAGTTAAACTCAGAGATCTGTGGGGTACCTGATCTGCAGCTTCTTGCCTTGCCATAATGGGTCTCTTATGCACTCTCCCACCGCTCTGGCAGTTTCCCTGGTTGTCCTCCCTTCTTGGGGCCCAGGTATCAGGCGCTTGAGTCCTGACCCTGGGGCATCTTCCAGCTCACCTCCATCTGCTCAAATTGCCTTCTCAGTGTTCCACATAGAGTCTTTGTGGGGCCCCTAACCCAAAACTCCCTTCCCTGTGATTATGGCTCCCAGTGAGTGCTTTCCCAAAGCTAACAGCACCCACCTTGGTGATGGGAATTTCATAGGTAGACCATACATTGTACAAATATGAAAGATGGTGTACTAAATATATATTTAAAAAATGGATTTTGTTTCTGCTTACACATTGAATTCAGTGTTTTTAACTTTTATTTGTCTACTGAGAGAATTAAACCTAAGGAGTAGCGAGTGAAGCAGGAATTGGAAAGAATCAGTATACATGAATAGAGTTCAAGGAGATAATAAACAAAATAAGGCTGACAACCTAGATAGAGTTATAGCTTTAAGATTTGTAGAGGATATCCTTTAGGAATCAAAGCCTAAAAATGCATCAAAACTTGATAGGAAAGGAAAAAGTAAACATTAACCTTTGGTTTTGATTTATAGTATATAAAAATTTATTTTTGTTTTCTATAAAATAGATGATGATTTCATAGCAATGAAATACTAAATATTTCCTTATTGAATTCATGTATAAATTTACATTTTAAATTTTTAGTTCTAAATGCCTATTTTCTATGAACGAAAGAGTTATCTTTATTGGATTTCCTATAGAATGCTGAGATTTTTAACATTGTGGTATATTTTGTATTTATAGTTTGCCATCTGTCTTGACAAGACTTTTATTTCCTTATGTAGGTTCATCTTTTAAGTACCTAATAAGCAAATATAAAACTTAAGTTAAAATTTTTTTGTAAATATTTGCCTATTTTAAGTGAATGATGACTTTATGAAGTTTGCTATCTGAAGACAAATTATAAATGTTTTTACTGTGTAGTATTAAGAAAAACTGACATATCTTAAATGTCATTTTCTTGTGTATAGTCACCATTTCACGTTTTCATGATGTGGGGGATTACTGCTCTTTTTATTTCAAGTGTGAAATTAAAACTTTAATTCTTGGCACTTTGTCTCTATGCCCTATTTTAAGTAAAATATGCTCTCTTCAACCTTAGATGAGAAATGAGGTTATAAACTGATGGCTGAATTTTGGCATAATAGCTATTTTACCCTATCAGTAAAAGCTGTAAACATTTTGTTTAAAATAAAAAAAACAAACAAACTGGGAGCCAGTTGAATTAAGGCAGAATTAAGTATTGTTACTCTAGGTAGTAAGAACTGTAGAATATGGTAAAACAAAGGCATGAATCAAACATCAATAATCAGTGATCTAGCAAATAAGGGTTGGTATTAACTGCATATGGGATGCAAAGGAAGAGGAAATAAAATATTTTCTCAGATTAAGAAATCATTTTTCAAATAATATCAAAAGGGATTTCATATGTCCTTCTAATTTTTTTTTATTATAGATTCCTCTGTCAGTCACAGAAAAAAAATGGATCATTTAAACCTTCGGAGGACTCAGTTATCACAATACTTCTATACTACCAACTAAGATTTATGACTATAAATTTCTGCATCATACAACTGCTAAAGAACTTAAAAGGATATTCATTCTTTGGTTAAGAAAAAAATAACTGTACGGTATCATTACCAAATAAAACTACAAAGCTCAATTATTAAGTTATTAGATTTGCTGATACAAGCACACATGTGCAACTACTGTATCTTGACAAGTTACCAGACCTCAAATTTAAATGGTTTCCCCTTGCGGGAAAGGTCATTATATTTGTAAATAACCACTGTATGTTATCATCAAATACATTTTCAGCTAATTGTCATTTAGCAGAATTTACTTGAAACGAGTTTTAGAAATTTCCAAGTCCCACCACTAAGTGGATTTGATACTATGGCAGCAACTTACAGACTTGTGGTTAGTACTGTGAATCACTACAGCAGCGTGGTGATAGACCGGCGTTTTGAGCAAGCTATACATTATTGCACTGGAACGTGCCACACCATTACACATGGACTTGACTGCATTGTGGTACATCATAGTGTTTGTGCAGAACTCTTGCACATCCCTGTGTCTCAGTTCAAAGATGCAGATCTGGACTCTATTTTTCTACCCCATGAAAATGGATTTTCCTTGGCTGAAGGTGACTATCCTCATCAGACCCTTATAGGCATACCCAGGGTCAAAAAAGGATCTACATTTCAGAACACTTCTAACTTAAAGGACATTGCAGGAGAAGCAATCAGTTTTGCCAGTGGGAAAATAAAAGAATTTTCCCTTGAAAAACTCAAAAACTCTAACCATGCAGCTTACAAAAAGGGAAGGAAAGTTAAGTCTGACTCATTTAATAGGCGGTCAGTTGATTTTGACTTGCTCTGTGGCCATTACAACAATGATGGGAACTCCCCAACCTTTGGTTTACTACGGAGTTCTTCAGTTGAGGAAAAATCTTTGGCACATAGAAACTCACTTGATACCAACCTAACTTCAATGTTTCTTCAAAATTTCTCTGAAGACCTAGTTACTCAGATTTTGGAAAAACATAAAATAGATCAATTTTCTTCTGGAACAGACATAAAAATGTGCTTGGATATCTTGCTGAAATGCTCTGAGGACTTGAAAAAATGCACAGACATCATAAAACAATGCATCAAGAAAAAGTCAGGGACCAACATCAGTGAAGGGAGTGGTAATGATGCAATTTCTAACTCTGAAACTGTTTATATGACTGTGATGACCAGGTTAGCATCATACCTGAAAAAGTTACCATTTGAATTCATGCAGTCTGGGAATAATGAGAATATTGACTTAATAGAACTTGTCAGTAATATGCCTAGTTTACAGATGACTCCTTTCTCCCCAATATTTGGCACTGAACAACCCCCTAAGTATGAAGATGTAGTTCATCTCTCAGCCCCTGACTCTAGACAGTTTCAAACTATAGAAAAACAAGATGACAAGCACAACTCTAGGAAAACAGATACTATAAAATCCATTCCAGACAACTCTACAAAATCCTTACATAACTTAGAGACAGGTGATTCCAAAACTCTAAACGATACCCCACTTCAATCACAGTCATTAACCATGAAGACTTTAGAAAATGTTTCTTCTGGTGGCTTAATGGAAACCCTTTATATTGAAGAAGAGTTAGATGGAGAGAAAGCATCAGGTAAAGGACAAAGGACAGAGAATGGACCTAATCAGGAGTTGTTAAAAGTAAATGAAGAAAGAACAGAATTTTCAGACCATGGTACTCTTAAAAAATGTCCTATTTCAATGCAAAATGAAATTGGTAAGATATTTGAGAAGCCAGTTGTTAATCTACCTGAGGAAGTCCTTAAATCAAAAGTTCCTAAAGTTGAAGAGGGAGACCACAGAGATTTTATGAATCCTAACAGTCAGAAAGAGATAGATAAATTGTTGATGGATTTGGAATCTTTTTCACAAAAAATGGAGACTTCTCTAAGAGAACCACTTACCAAAAGTAAATTGTCTAACTCTCTAAATAGTCACAGTCCATTGACTAGTCATACCCCCACAGATGTTGAGCTCAAGTCTAAAGCCTCTTCACCTGTTGAAAAAGTCTCACCTTCCTGTCTAACAAGGATTATTGAAACTAATGGACACAAAATAGAGGAAGAAGATCGAGCTCTCTTACTAAGAATTCTTGAAAGTATTGAAGACTTTGCTCAAGAACTAGTTGAATGCAAATCAGGCAGAGGGAGCCTATCACAAGAAAAGGAAATGATGCAAATTCTACAGGAAACTTTGACAACTTCCTCCCAGACCAGTTTATCAGTCTGTAGAAGTCCTGTTGGTGATAAACCCAAAGATACTACTTCAGTGGTTTTGATTCAGCAGACCCCAGAGGTAATCAAGGTAAGACCCCCCACCCAACCCAGAATTTGAATCAAGACAAGTCCTCAAAGAAATATTATAAAATTTGCAAAACTTATAACCAAAAACTATTTTTCTTAGCCATTTTATGTTCTATTAAAGCTCTTGCCATACACTAGAATGATGTCACCCAGTTTAGTCAAAAAGGCAAAGACTCCTAAAGCCAGACAAACTGATTTTAGCTGCCCTCGCCACACCCACCATCTTAGCCCTGTAACCAAAAGAAAGTTACTTAATATCTATGTGGTGAAAAGTAAGGATCAAGATAAGGTATGTGAAGCACAAACAAGGTGAGTTACACAAATTATTTAATACAGTCATACATCACTTAACAACAGGGATACATTCTGAGAAATGTTTCACTTCATTTTATTGTTATATGAGTGTAATTACACAGATCTTGGTGTGATAATAGCGTAATACATTATTGGGCTCTATGTTTCAGCCTATTGGGACCACCATCATATATACAGTTCATCATTAATTTTCATCTTCTCCAGTCAAAGTGATCTTTACTGCACACCTCTGTAGACTGTGAAGTGCACTGTGGGGTACAAAAGAAGACAGGCTTCTTAAAGAGCTTTAAATCTAGTAGAGGAGACAAAACTAACACACACAAAACAGTAGATAAGCATGTAGGAACTGCTGTGAAAAATGTTCGTGCCTACTGCACTAACAATAGTGCCTATTGTTAAAAGGTAAAGACTACAGTTTTTCAAAAAGCTTTGACTCTTCCCTGTGTTTGATAGCAATACTTTTGTTGAATAACCCCAGAAAGTAGGTATTTGCCTGTGTGTGTGTGTGTGTGTGTCCGTTTCCAGCAAGATTATTTCTTTTTCATTTTACATTTCCAACATGGAAAGACAAGAGGCTCTGCTCCACCTCACTCACAGACCATGTCTGATGGACACTTCATGTTCCTACCCTTTTCCCCATCTAGAATACATGGCTTGAGTTCAGTAAGGTAGAAAAAGAAAGGCATGGTGCTTTTAACTGCCTTGTCCCATACATGACACCTTTCTTCTGTTCCAGTGAGTTGAAACATAGGAAGTACATAAAATACTTAGTGAGCACATCTCTCCCACTTGATTGCACTGTGCATGTCAACATGAGTGAATTCAGATGTAGAGCCAAATCAGTAAGTCAAATTGTAAAATAATGAGATGAATTACTTGGAGAAGTATACGGTAGTACAAAAGTATGATGAAATACATGGATATACCAAGTACAGTGTTGGAAGTCAGTATACCTGGGGAAGGAAAAGAAAAGATACTGAGAAAGTGGGCCTCTGTAGTCTTGGTAATGGTCCATTTTGTAATCTGGATGGTAGATCATGTGTTTTGTCATTTTATATACCTTTTTGTATATCTTAAACATAGTTAAAAAAATTTAAATAGTTGAATATTAGAGCTGGCATATGTGGCCAAGTTAAAAAATTAGGCATTATTTTAGCATTCTCATTTGAGCAGGGGGAAAAAAATGTACATTGTGATGAGATGAATACCTTTTGCCTCATATTTGTTATGTAGCTGTTGTTCTCCTTTGACAATTTTAGTTACACTAAATAACACTAAAGAATAACACTAAAGTTTAAAACAGTACATATTTTAGGTTATTAAATGCTAATTTGGGTCTAAGTTGCCTCAAACATCACTGAACATTTCTGTGAATTCTGTGTGTCTTCTCATTCGTTGTTTCATACAGGATGATTTTTTTAGGATAAATTTAAGTCAAGCCTTTTAAACCTTTCACTTTTTTTAAACCATTCATTTTCATTTTTAAACCTACTTGAAAAATTATCAAATGTTCAAAACATTTCAGTTACAAGAATAACATAGGGCCTCCCTGGTGGCGCAGTGGGTTAAGCAACGCACTGTGAAGCAAACCACAGCCACTGCAGCACAAGTTCAGTCCCTGCTGCCAGTCAGGGAGGGGACCCACATGGCACGGCAGACCTCTCCTGCTGTGCCCGCTGCTCCCCTCAGCAGTGTACCTCCGTTGATCTGCCTGTTCTGCTCCCCGCTCTGTCTGTGGTGAATCCTCTCACCCCCCACACCTCTGGCCTGTACCCCAGTGCTTGTATGCATAAATAAATAAATCTTTTTTAAAAAAAAGTAACATAATTGGAACATATGGAAAGTGGGTTTCTGTAACATTGACGATGTTTATCCCTGAGATTTACTTGACAATATGATATCATTAATATTTTAATGTTTATTTTAAATTAATTTCTTAAGAGTGAGCAGCATTTATTTTTCATATATAAATGAAGTTCATACCAGTATCAGGAACAGTAAAATAGAAGAATACCAGGATGATGTTAAGAAATTGAGAGGATATTAGTCTAAGTCAGGGATTAGCAGCTTGTGGTCCATGGGATTAATCTGGTTTCCTTTCTGTGTTTATTAGTAGTTATAGTTGAACACGGCCATATCCATTCATTCATTTATATATGTTCTAGGTGTGCTTTTGTATCCCACCTCTTAAGTTGAGTAGTTACAACAGAGATCTTAAAGCCTGAAATATTTACTGTCTTTGGCCATTTACAGAAAAAGTTTGTTGACTCCTAGTCTAGATTATTGTTTTAGGGTACATCAGCGAAATAGTCTTTATATATGATTCAGTATGATATTTTACAACTTAGAAACATTTAAATACTAATAGCAAAAACTGCCAAAAGTTGGGGACAGTTAAACTGTGTACTAATAGAAATAAAAAAGTAATCCTAGAACTTCAAAATACTTCATCATGAGTACTAATCATAGATTCTGACCTACATAGCTTTTTCTCCCCTTTCCTGCGCACTTACAACCTAGCTCTGTCTTTCCACTTAAAACAGCTTTCTTTTCATTGCTTTTTTTTTTTCTTTGCACTGGAACATTTTCATTTTGTTGAATTATCTTTACTAATGGTTTGTAAATGAATGTTCAGTACATACTTTCTTCATAAAGCCTCTAAGTGATAAGAAAATAACCCCAGGTTCTAGAATAGCTGAGATATGTAGATGAACCTGAAAGTGAGTTGGAAAAAAAAAATAAGAGAACAGTTTATGGAAGAGAGATAGGGGAGTGTGTCTCAAAGGGTTCCATAATTACAAACAAGATTTACTTGAGGATATATTTTGACACTGAGAGATAATATAATTTTTTTAAATTCTTAGAAACTATACTGTTTTTGTAAATCAAATAATAACTTTCTTAGTTCTGTGTTTTATTACCATGAACAGCTGGTGTTATGGTTATTTTTTATCTGTTTTAGCTTTATGAGATAATAGCGTATTAGCTGTTCACAGGTTAAAATAAATTATTTATTTATTTATAGCCCCAATTTGTTATCACAGTGTTAATGATACTGAGGTCAAAGGTTTATTTCTCACAGTAACTTAGACTATTTACATTCTCTTTAAGACATCAAAACATACTTTAATCCTTATCATATATCTTACACATAGAAACTTCCAGTCTCAGGGTATGGAAAATTAGATGAATATGTCATGATTCTATTATTTCTTTCAAACCTAAGCTCTGTAGTAGTCTAATCTTAATAATAGTGACAAAAAGTGTTTAACAGAATTTTCCTTCCTAGAGAGTATAAAGAGAAATATGAGGCTGCTCTGTTTATATTATTGTGATTCCTAGTAGTAGAATCCACACTAATGAGGTTAACATAAGGTTAGGACCCTTTTCCTATCGTTTTCCTGGATTTTTAAAATCATAAGCAGATAGTTTGACAACCTAATTGTATCTTGCCTTCTCTTTTTTCTACTTTAGCTCCAACACGCGCTTTCCAGCTCCCAAATGTATACCTAATAAAAATGGAGTGTTAAAATAAGAATATGCAGAGAGGTGATTCCCTCCCAAGTTTCTTTATCTGCACCACTAGTCTCCATTGGCCTTTTTAAAAAATATATATAATTTTTATATATATATTTTCCATCATTGTTCATTTTTGTACAATGTTTACTTCACCTCTCCGGTGTAGACCCCATAGAATTCCCACCACCAATTCACACACACATACCCATGCTTCCCCGCACCATTGCCGAATCCCTTGTGCTCTTCCCTCCCTTTTTTTTACCCTTCTCCCTCTCCCTCCCCTACAGAATGTCTCTGATTTATAGTTTCCTATTAATTTTGTTTTGTTTTTATTATTATTTTTTTCCCCTAATCCCTTATTTGGTTTCGTGTATTCCTCCTATAAGTTAACCCCTCTAGCTTTTAACACCCAAAACTCTGAGGTATTCTAGGGAAGATCTCATCATCTTTTCTGGCAAAAGGGGAACATCCCATTAAAGCACAGACCATTTTACCTCATTGCAAGAAAGAAATCTCTAGATGTGACTGTAAACATTTTGAACTCTTATTCACCATTGCATTCCCAGAAACTGTGTACCTCACATACCATTTGTTTGTTTAAATTTCAAATTTTATCCTTTCTCTTTAAGGAATACCTGTATATCTCATTGTCCTTTTCCCTATTGTTAAAAGTCCTTATATTAATCTCCATGGACTTAGGTTGGATAAGAATTTTTCTCGCCATTTAATTTTAGCACAGTTGTTGCCTTGGTTTTTGTTGGATGCCCAAGAAGGTCAGAGAAATCTTTAAAGATGGGCAAGATTTGCACTGTTACTAGAACTCCCTTTCTTCTGAACCTAATCAGAGGAAATAAAGATCCTTTCTAGGGTAGTAATCTAAATAAAATTTGGTTTTCACAAAATATAGGTATTACATTGTAGAATTGTGCATGTCTATTTAAGTGCAGAATAATTATGAAAGTTTTTAAGCTATAACAAAGCATATTTTAAGGAAATTATTGTTAACTTCTTAAGAAACGTTTTTCTTTTTCTTGGTTTTTTATCTATGTATTTATTAAAAATAACCAGTCATACCACTGAGGGAAAATGTTTTTTCTCGCTAGCTTTATAGGTTCTGATGATTTCTTGGATTTGGTGCTGGGAATGTTTAATTAGAAACCAAGACATTTCACAATACAATAGGAAAACATTCTTCCTGTTAACTCACAGGTAGATTAAAAAAAGTTAAGGGATCTGGCAAGTGACAGAATGAGTTCAGTTCATATTTCCCCCTCTACCTGTAATGCCTTCTGAGGTCAGGTCCTCTTATATCTCCATCTTTTCTAAAATAGCATCAGTTATCTCAGTTATGTGGCCTGTTTTCAAGGGACATGGTAGAGATATAAATTCTGATGTAGAAAATAGTTAAGATAAAATAGATGATTAAAATTGCAAAAAAGCAAAAAAAATATAAGATGCAAAACATATACTAAAGTAATCCCTTTTTTATTAATATGTTTGTTTGCACACAGAAAAATTTGGGATAAATGACTCCAAATTATGCATCTTCCTCTGGAAGTCAAACATGATTCTCAGATATCCAAGTCTCCTGATATGTTTAGCCTTCCAGCCTCCAAACTGCCTTTGGCTGAGATGAAAAGGAACTCCCAGAACTCTGCTTGCTCCTCTTAAACCTCATATTTCCTCCATAGACCTGCCCAGCACTAACAGCTTCACCACTCTCTGCCTTAAGTCTATCAGGACTATCCTAATAATGCGCTTCTTTCCTATATGTATGTCAGTCACCATAAGAAATCTGGGCTCAAGATGACCTCTCATTCCCCATCTCCTTTGTACATCCCCTCATCTGAGTTGATATTCAACTTTCCAACTCCTAAAACCCTTTTACTATGCCCTCTTTAATTGATGATCATTCACTGGCAAAATTTCCTGTCATCAAAATTTTCTAAAGATTCGTGACCTCCTTATTCTAACTGAAACCCTTCTATCTCTAAAGATACTAAACACGTGTACAATGAATGTTCTTACTTTCAGACTAATCTTTATCGCTCTGTTCCCTGATGAACTAGTTTCATCAGATACACAACCCGTTACCTGTCCTGATTGTAATCATTTACCATACCAACATTCTTTATTTCTTCAAGATTTTAACTCCTGGATCTGTGACACTCCAGTATTACTTTTGCTATAATTCTTACGAGTTTTCAGTGGGTGAGGCATCTGATACAGGAGTTTCTCCATCCCTTGATCTCCACTCAACCTCTCTTAAGCTACTCATTCTCTGAGTCAGTGATTTTGAAGCTATGGTTCCCAACTAACAGTATTAGCATCACCTGGGAGCTTGATAGAAATGCATTTTTCTATCATTTGTTCCTGTTGAGTAGACCCCATCCCAGACCTACTAAACTGAAACTCAGCAATCAATGTTTTAACAAGCTGTTCATGGGATTTCAATGCATGATATTCTTTGAAAACCACTGCCATAGTTCACTTCCCTGAATAGAAACTCCAACAGGGTTAAATTGTATACTTTGTTTATTCTAAGCTTTTATTTGTACAGCTGATTTTAATTAGAGCAGGTCACACAATCATACTGAGTGGCATTGCTTTAAAGTCATGACCACTAACCCCCCTGCGCCCCCGTGAGTCTTTAGTGCACCCCGTGTTTCCCTCTTCCTTACTTTCTCACTCTGTAAATGACATTTTCATATTTTCTTCACTGACTTTTCACATCTAACATCTCTTCCATCCTCACCCTCAACTAATGACTTTGATTTCTGTTTTACTGATAAAACTGAAGCAAGATGAGACCTGTAGCTACTCACCTATTCATGTCAGTACCATATGCTTCCCTTTCCCTTCTGATACTATATATACATGAATGGTCTGGTCACTGTCGGCATCTAGTCACTGTACTTGTGCTCTAGGTCTTCTTCTCTCCTATTAGGGACATTCCTCTAGTCATTGACCCTTTTCTTTTCCAAGGCCATCAATTTTTGCCCTATATTGTATCATTCCATTACAGATAAACATGCTACAGTTTTCCCACTGAACAAAATAAATTCTCTCTACAGTATACTGTATACTATAACATGTGTATCTTAAATATTCTAATTCAAAACATTAACTCAGATCTTTTGATATAGAGCCAAAGCTTTTCTTTGAGAATGATCTGTGTGGCCTTTGGAATTATAGTTTCATGACATCCTTGTTTTAATAAATCATGCTCAGTACTTTGACTGATACCCAGTTTCAGTTTCTTTCAAGTGGGAAAGAAACTTAAGTCAATAGTGAAGCAACTCAGATGTCTAAACCTTCTAGATATTAAAGATTTTTTTCTTTATCTCACCCATACCTAATTTTACAGCAAAATTATTTTAGTAGTTGCCTTTACTGAATCTTTATAAACCATTCAATTACGGGCCTTTTTATTTTCAATTTTGGAAATTTTAGAAACAGCAGCTCTCTTTCCCACACACATATCTCATCAGTTTATGTAATATGTCATTGCATTTTATAATTATTATGAAATAGACAGCCAGCATAAACAAATGGGAGCAAACACAACTATTAGGAAACATACAGTTCAACTACTAATATAAAAAATATGAGGGCATAATAACATTGGATGCCCTCTCATAAAAGAAATTGAGAACATTGGCTATTCCAGAAAGTTAATCAAGTGAAGGTCACTTAAGAGCATGTTTCTACATGCTCTTAATGCAGTATTTCATTAAGAGAATTAACAGTAAGGCGACTTAAATAAAAAAGCTTCATAAGACAAATAAAATTTGCATTGGGTTTTGAAGTATTGTTAGAGTGTATAAAATTTGAAAAGTATTGTTTTCAGGAAGAGATGAAAAGTCACACCCTGAACCATGGATTGGTGTTGGGAATAAAGGGGGGGGGGGTGCAGGGGAACAACTTAAGTTGTGGTTTAATTGAAAAAGCATTAATCATAAGTCTAAAGACCTAGCTGCACACATAACACACTTTGTTGATGTTTTAATTTGGAGGGGAATGAGGAGGAAAAGAATATTCAAGGCAAGAGAATAAGGAAAACTAACCCAGAGTTAACATGTAAGCCCACTGAGAGAAAATTGGGAAAGTAAGAAGGGCCTGTGCTGAAGCATTAGACCAGTGACTTCCACTGTAATTTTCTTTCAACCATAGTATATATTGAAAGCTCTTGGGTAAGATTTTTATGAGTGAAGAATTACACAGTTTAAAGGGAAAAAAGAATTTAAAAAAAAAACCCAAGTTTAAACAGATTACCCCAAACACATATAAAGTGTTGTCAGAATATCTTGAAAGGAAATTAAGAAAAAACTAAGTAAAGTTGTAGGAAATAATGGAAAACAAAGAATTTTAATTCCCACTAAAGAGAATTAGCTATCTGATTTTGAAGGGGTTTTGATAATGATGTTTGGCATATGTTTTTTAGAAGTAGAAAATAAATATTGATTGAATAATGTGAATTTTCAATCACATTATTGCAGCAGTATTTACAATAGGCAAGACTTGGAAGCAACCTAAATGCCCAAAAATAGATGATTGGATCAAGAAGATATGGTACATATACACAATGGAATACTATTCAGCAATCAGAAAATATTACTAGTCATTTGTAGAAACATGGATGGAACTGGAAGGGATTATGCTCAGTGAAATAAGTCAGAAGGCAAAAGAAAAATATCAGATAGTTTCACTTCTAGGAGGAATATAAGTGAACTAGATAAGGGACTAAGGAAAAAAATAATAACAATTTAAAAAATCACAACAAAAACAAAAAGACAAGAACAAATCAGAAACACTTTGTGTGGGGGGAGGAATGCAATGAGGGCAGAAAGAGCATAAGGGATGGTGCACTGGTGAAATGGTGGTGGGAAATCCATGGGGACCACAATTGATGTCAGATATATATAAATAAAGAAAAAGGGGGGATAAAATCACATGTTAGTGTAAATGTTAGACATCAGAATACTTGAAAATTCACATAAATAACATGATATAATAATAGAATCTAATATTTCTTAAAAGCTCCTTAAAAAAGCCTCATAAATTCAAAATATATTGTGTCATTGCTACTGAATCATTTTTTGTATCTTCATTGTTGCCAAATTTCACTCATTTATATGTACCTAAAGCTTTTTTACTGACCAATTATTCCCCTTTCTTAACTAATACTTTCATTGTAAAATTATCCAGAATCACTCCAAAAAAGTTTGATAAAAGTGATTTTTAATTAAATTACTTGATTTTAAAATCTAATAACAATAAATTTTTTTGTGAATTATATACCATTTGAGGATGAATTTTTTCTCTGTATTTTGACCTAATATACCAAAACAGTTTTGGATATTTTCTTCCATTCCAGTAAGAAATAAAAAAACCTATTCTTAGCCTAATAGTTTTAAATTTGAAGTGCAATTTGTTTTTGTTTGGTTTTCATAAAATATTAATTAACAAAATCAAAAGTACTCTTATTTTTCTTCTAGCTTGTGGAGAAACTACTTTATGTGGACTGGCACCTCACATACTCTGAGCTTAAGAAGTTAGCATTAGCTTGAGACATTGCTATTTTTAAATTCAGCTGTAATGTTGCTAACTTTGGTGTTCAGAGTAGTAGGTGCTTACTTTCCCAGAAGGCTCTGTATTCTGTGCAGGCCAATTTGTAGCTACCTACAAGGAGCAACAAGCCCATTGCAGGTCATGTTTCTAACTTGAAAATTATGAGCAGGTATTGGGAGCCACGAGCTGTAATTGAGAACCAGTTGCATGTCAGTACAAGCATGGATTGTGGTCTCTGGAGGCTGGGAGAGCACAATGCTTGAACTTAATTTCTTCAGGATATAAGAAGGAAAAAATACTTTTTTACCTAACAAGACTGATTAAATATCTTCAGAAGTGTGCCGGACATTTCTAAGTAAACCCACTTTTGAAAGATGATGATCAAGGAAACATCTCTACGAAGGGACCCGGATTTAAGGGGAGAGTTAGCTTTCCTAGCAAGGGGCTGTGATTTTGTTCTCCCATCAAGGTTTAAGAAGAGACTGAAGTCATTTCAGCAGACACAGGTTTGAAACTTGGGTGTTTCTTTAAAATATTTTATTACTAATAAAACCACCCAGTGAACTAACTTAAAAATAATTTTACAGTTCACTTTATATTAGATCAAGGAATTAATCTGTGTTGTCATTTAACTATTTGCAGAAAGCTATTTGTAGAGAGATTCCAACAGGTTTAAAAATAGTCCTGGATCTAGAGTACAGTACTCATTGTAGAAAGGGAATCCAGTTTTAGAGACATTCAATACAACTTACCAAATATTTTTCAGTTTAGCAAGGAAAGTAGTAGAATTTTTATTAGAAATGACTTGAGAAACTAGAATTTCTGTGTTTAGAAGCATTACTTGACCTTTGTTTAAATAGACTATATTAACATACATGCATCTGTAATGAATTGTTTTTGAAAAAGAATATTAAGCCTGATAGTTTTTTTTAAAGGAAGAACTATTTTTATATGTAGAAAACAGTATGTGTGTGATACAACGTATGTAGGTAATGAAGAATGAAACTTACTTCTGGACTGTGAAAAAAATCATCCTTCAGCAAACTGAGAGACTGACTCATTTCTGCCTGCAATGACTATTTTGTAGAGTTGCTTACAACTTGCTTACAACTATAGGGCCAGTGTCTCATCTAATTTTAAGTTTTCTGTCATTGAGTACAATGTAAATAAAGGGCCATACAAATGATGGCCATCTGGAATCCAGCAAAAAAAAAAAAAAATAGTTTCATAGTTATTCTTACCCAGAATAATTTTAAATTATTTGAATGGACCATATGAAATTTCTTTTTTGAAAAAATAGTTCAAAAATGGTTAAATATCGGAACTGCCACTGTGACATAATAGTGATACTAGTTAGACTGAATATCTTGGTATTATGTTTACAGGGAAAGACTAAAACAGAATTGAGATACATCACTAAGCGAATTCTATTCCAATGCATTCCTAGATTTGAATGAAAAAACTTTATTCAAAAAGAATAGCAGTTAAACTTGCCGATAAATCAGACAAAATTTGTATTACTGTGTTTTTTCTGTAGTGTTTGTAAAGAGTCATTTTATCAAATCAGTTACAGCTTTAAATTATGTCTCGCCTATCGAGTAAGTTAATATACCCAAAGGTTTCAAATAAATTATTTTTCTTTAAATATTAACAATAGTTTAATTAAATATGGAATTAACCAGTAAATTAATATATATATGCCTATTAATGACTTGCTCCATGTTAAACAATACACTAAGGAAAGTAGAAATATTATATAAACAGATCTTTTCCCATTCAGATAAAAACCTTTACAGGTAGCCAGGGTTTTATCTGAATGTCACTTAGGTGTAAAGCGATTATTTAAGACCTTGCTCTAACCCTTCAGTACTAGTTCACTAGAATATTAGGTTTCATCCCCACTGACACCAGTGGTCTAATCCTATAATCATAAACTGCCTTGAAGTTATCCATAACTGCTCTGGTCACATATGGGCAACATTTTGTGAAACAGTAAATGTTTTACTGATTATTCTCCTAAATCTCTTTCAGCATAGAATAGCAGAAAAGAAATAAAATATCATCAGTGACCTGGGTAAAGCCTATGAAGAAGTATATTATTTCAGAGATTCAAGAACAATTTGTACTATTATTAATTCATGCTTATGTAATAATGTATGCAAATTTAGTATCAAGGCAGAGAAACATTTTCTTAGAATAAATTATCAATTTGTTAAAAATGGTTTGTAAATTTTAAATTGTTGTATAAATGCAAATCATTCAATCTGAAGAACAAGTACAAGTTATGTTTAATTTATTAAGGACCCACCCTTTGACCTGGTGACTCATTTTCTTAAATAAGGACATATCTGTGCTGGCACTATTGTGAAACTTTTATCTAGATATATCCTATAATTTACTTTAATCCTTTTAACAACCATCCATTAAGTAGGAGTTATAATCTATTTTATTACTGAAAGTCTAAAAGGCTAAGTAACTTTCTTGAGGTCATTGAGCTAGTAAGTTGTCACTGTTTTCTGTTAGGTTTTTTATTTATAATTCTGAGTATAATTAGACTTTATATGGGTGATAGTCTGATACTACAGCAGAGGTTTGTGTGACCACTGACCTTCATATCCCCAATAGTAATAATATATGAGCAGACACCACTCTGTGTATTAATGTCAGATATTAACACATGAAAAATGAGCATTAGGTATGTAAAAGTAGATTAAATCAAACCCGCCTATAATACTTTTTTCAAGGGTAGCTAAAAATTTTATTCTGAACTTAAAGATCATGTTATAAGCCTGCTTGTCAGAAGTAAATGATATTCAGGTCTATTTCTTACAGATAAATTATTCATTGTGCGTTAGAATAGTTTATGGAAGAACATTCAAGTGATACTTTGTGTTCTTGAATTTAATATAAACTTAAATTTACTTTAAATTTAGTAAACAGTCATGTCCATCTTATACATTTTATGCAGTATCTTATACATTGCCTTGCTTATAAACCTTGATAGGTAATTTGGTCAAAAGAAAAGAAATTAAAACTTAAAATCTTATGGAGCCTTTTTAGCTTTTTCTAGTAGGGACTTCGGAACTAAATTTAGTATTCATAGGTGAAATTAGCTCCTACTTCAATGTTAGTGTGTCTGCCTTCCTTATTCCATAAATCATGGCAAATCAATTTTCCCATTGTCCCCCCTTTTAATACTGTCCTTGCTTATGTCTTTTTATGATACACAGCATCAGATCCTTTTTGGGAAAAGGAATGAATGCTATAAACTGTAAAGGGAATCTGAATGTGATGAAATTAATGACCAATGTCCTTGCTTATTAGAGCATACCAAAAATGAGAGAAATGTGTGTCTTGGGAAAAAATGGCATGCCTCTACGGTAAATCTGGTAGACATTCCCAAACAAAAATGCTTTATTTGTTATTAACAAATATTTTATCTGCATCAGGGGCTAGTAGTGATTCTACCTAGAGAAGAAAGTGAAAAGATCCCCTCATATTCTCCTCTCCCCCAAATGCATTTTAGATTTATATTTTTAACAAAGAACTCATTTTATCTGCCTCTGAAAGGAGAGGTACAGATGCATAGGGAGACCAGAAACAGTCTCCAATTTCAACAGACTGAGGTCCTTGTTATATTATTAACATGTTAACCAGCATTTAACAGTGTTAAATGTCTACCACATCACTGATAGAAAAATTTACTGCAGAATTTTTAAGCATAAATCCATGCAAACTAAGGTACTGACATATAATTATTCACTTAGTATGGATAAGCATTTTCTAGAAGCATGTTTACCACTGCCTGGAGTAGAATGAGCTCTTGATCTCTACTGTCTCTAACTGTGGTACACGAGTACTTCTACTCAGCTTCCTATTATGTGTGAGAACTTTCAAGAAATAAATACTGTTTGGATTTGTTGTATCTTATAATCATGTTTTCTTTCCAGATTCAAAATAAACCAGAAAAAAAATCTGGAACACCACTTCCACCGCCAACCACTGTTCCAAGTAGCACCCAACCTGTCTCCCCTGTTCCTCTTGTGAATAACGTCAGTACACCATTGTCGAAAAACATTCCACAATTCTACTTTCCTGAAGGACTCCCAGATACCTGCAGTAACCATGAACAGACTCTAAGCAGAATTGAAACTGCATTCATGGATATTGAAGATCAAAAAGCAGACATTTATGAAATGGGAAAAATTGCAAAGGTAACATCACTACTGAATATATAATCTTCCTTTCTCTAGCAATCCCTCTCTTCACTACATCTTTGCTCTCTGTTTTTAAGCATGCACCATTTTTATTTTCCATGTTGAAAATTTATTTGATCCTGATACATTTTTAGTTCTGGTTCTGTTTCATGGAACTCTTAAGTTTGAAAAAAACCTTTGTGGCCTAACAGCCCAATCTCCATTTAATATAGGAAGTCCATCCTTGACATCACTGACATGTAAATTCATTCTCTGCTTGATTGCTTTCAGTGACTGGACACTCACTCCAAGCAACCTATTCCATTATTAAATAACCTTGCTTGTTAGGAAAACGTCCCTTGTGTTGAATACAAAACTCTTTTTTTGTTCTTACCTATTGATTATAACTCTTTTCCCTAAAGCCAGACAAGGAGCCATTAGGACAGCTGTATACTATAATTCTACTCAGAAATAAATGGATTTATCACTAGTGAGTCTTTAATACTTTGCAATAATATATCCAGCAGTTTCTAGTTTAAGATTTTAGCTCTTAATTCAGGAGCTTCAGTAACTGCATTCTACACCTCCAGCCTCCTCCTTCAGTAACTGCATTCTATACCTCCAGCCTTCTCCTATAAGAATTAATACTGAGCAAAACCATCAGATTAGATTTGATCTTGATAATCATCAGCTGAGCAGTATTCAGGGATTCCTACCATCTGTAGTTGTGCTTTATTTAGGTTCTGTTTTATTATGTGTGTATAATGCAGAGTCAGAGCATACCTCAAGAGTTAGCAGTGGTTTCAAGCTGTGCTTCAAGAGGCAGAGGGTTGTGGTAGGCTAAGGACTGTGTGTGGGCCAGTAGGAACTCAAGTGGGAGCTCCCAAGATGCCACACACACTTCCACTTGAATGGGCTCTCCTGCTTTCATGAACAACACGTAAGAGTTTGAAAACTACTGATTTTTCAGGATAAAACCCAAACTACTATTCCTAGCAAGCTACCCACTTGCCTTCCCACAGGCACATGTGTGTATTTGGACAGTCATAGGTCTCCCCTATAATAAGGGCTTCCAGGTCCTGCCAACCCCCACGTCACCCAGCCTGTAAGACCTAACCTCCATTATGTCTTTAGAGAAGTCCCTAAACCCCCAGTCTAGTCATGCTGTGTCCTTCCTCTAACCTCACAGTTGTCATTGTTTGAATGATTTGTAAATAGAGTGATTTTAAAGAAAATGAGAAGAAATTCCTTCTTTTATTCTCCCTTTTTTCACCCTCTCCCCATCATAGAACTTTCTTGTTGACTCCTTTGGTGTTTCTGATAACACTCTCATTCCAGAAATAAGAACTCACTGTTCACACTCTGTTTAACATAGAGAAACTCAATCCTTCAAGTACTGACGTGAAGTCACAGAACTTGCTCATGTCAGGACACACGTCTTCTAAGTCCTCACATCATGCTCTTTTCCATCATGTGTTATCTTCTCTGAACAATGGCTCCATACAATTAGCTAACTGCTAATCAGTATATGCTCAAATAATTTATATATTCTTTCAGTGCACTGGCATTTTCTTGCCCAAAGCTTTGAAAGATGAATATTATCTGAACCAAGATGGTAAATTAAATGGATTTAATCTCTGACTCTAAATCTAAATTTGCAAAGATGAATGAAATATGCATTTAGAGATAACAGGTTAATGACAAAAGTACCAAATAGGGTATTTCCAGATTAAGGAACATGCTTATTCCCCAGAGCTGTGTTGGGCTTACCAAGTGATTAGTGCCTCACTGTCACAGACCTGCAGCCTACTCTTTGTTAAAAACAGGAGTGGCACTTCCTCTTCTGAATACTCCCAACCCCTGACTGAGGAGGCTGTTGTCTTTGGACATTTCTGCCACCCTGCTACCACCCCCCTGCTCTGGCCTTCCCACTTCTGTCATTGGTAGTCCCGCCCCGCTCCACAGTTCACTGGCCTGGCATTCAGCAGATACAGTGACAGAAAAGCAGAAAGCCTAAGGACTTCAAAGACAGTTAAGGGATTGTGGGAAAGCTTGTGGTCAAAGCAGGTCAGGGGGTTATGCTTGCTGGAAAGTTAGAGGAATATAGTGAGGATCAGTTTATATATGCCATCAGGAAAAACTGCCAGTGTTGAAGCTGACAACATAGAGAAGTATAAAAAGAACAGTTGCTATACTAATAATCATTTACATACCAATTTACTGTCTACATCTAATCATCATGTGGCACAGAGGCCAGTTTACATATATATACATATGTATGTATACATATATCTCTGATTAACTTGTCTGAATTATATTTGACCCTGGATTCTGTTCTGTTGGTATCTGATGGGTGCCAAGCATTTGTTGGACTTAGACCATAGTTGTCAACTCATATAGCAAGATAAATTGCTCACCTTTTAAAAATTAAAACTGGCATTGTATATAAACCTGAGATTATGTATAATGACCTTAGAAAATATGATAGTGTATTGGTTTGGGGTTTTTTTGTTGTTGATTTTTTGGATTTCTGTATCAGCTCATTCTCTTGGATTTTACCTCTTTATTCTTAAAGCCATCTATTTTTAAAATTCTTTTACTCATATCTCCAGTTAGCTAATATAACTTTCACTTGGCTATGGCAGTCTATTAGCACTCACTAAATCACCTTTATTTTCAACCATTCTTTACTATACAGATTAGTTTTCCTTGCCACTAGGCAGTGCACTTTGTGCCTCAGAGCTTGCACTTTGTGTACTTGTGTTCTTACTATAGTTTGGCATAGGAAAAGGGCAAGGAAGACCATGTTTAAAGGGCTGATGATGAGCGAAGTTGCTGGAGTAATTAGTGCACATTTTTATGATCACTGTACTTTATAACACTATCTGGAAGGCCAGCTTGAGTTTGCGAACTGCTCCCAGTGATTCTTAAGTGATGCTGTAGATATTTGGATCCATTTCTTAACTGCAAATAAAACTCTGTTTATGAAATCAGCACTTAGCACCATCTTAACCCATCATTTGTGTGGCCTTTAAATGTAGCCTCTCTATACATGAATTTCTTTGTCTGCAGAAAGGGATAAAATACCCACTTCTGCATGGAGGTCTTGTGAGGACCAAATGAAATCACAGGTGTGAGACATTTTAAAGAATTTTAACATGAGTAATCATCTCCATCTCTGTGTATCATTAGACAGCCTTGCTTTTGGTTGTTTATATTATCAGGCTAGATTTAGATCAAATTATAAGTGTTCATCATGTTTTCTTTGCGCCAACTTTGATAATGATATGCTAGCGCTTGCCTTCTTCTCTAAACCTGTTTCCTAAATCCATTTTCTATCTCTCCCTGAATATTGCCATTTGCAATCCATTCTCTTCCTTTGTAAAAAAAAAAAAGTCTTGTTGCTGACTTGTTCCCGCCAGTTTTTAAACTCTATTCTATTGCCTTCAGATGAATGTTATTCACCTTTTTAGATTCTTATTCATCTCACTCCCTTTATCTTAATTCTTTATTTTTGAGATGACAGCCAGCCATATATATATTTTTTTAATAATTGAAGAATAATATCTGTAGCCCTTGATAGTCACTACCCTTCCCATTTTTTCCTTTGGCATGCCCTCCGAAGGCCTAATACCCTCATACTGCCTAAGGTGCTCCGGGTACCCCTCTGAGAAAAATAGGTCAGTCCTTCCCAATCTATTTCAAAATATAGCCATTCTGCACCTTACCTCTTAAGATTTTGCCTTTGGGTCATAATTTGTAAGTGTTAATCTCTCAGTGACTCTCTACTTAACAAGTATGTTAACAAGAGTTACACATATTAAAAGGAGTCTTCTGGAGAAAAAGACCAATAATTCAAGGGATTGAAATTTTAACAGTGAAAGTAGCCCCATGGGAAGTAGTAATAAGTGCATTGCCTGTGGAGGTGTTTCTGCTGAGGCTGGTTGAACTAGACAATTCCAGATTCCTTCCAGTTTTGAAACACGTATGAGTGACTCTAACGGTGGGAGTTTAAAGCACTTTGGCAAGCCAGTTCTGATCTCTTCCAGTATGGTCTCTCTCTGTGGCTCTGCATGCCTATCTCCATAATACAGACTATTCTTCCAGCTTTCTCAACAGTTGCCAATAGCCTGTCACATCTAAGAGCATTTCCTTGGCAAACCACCATTCTGCATGAAAAGAAGGATTGGAATTGGAGAAAGTGAATTTAATAGTCTACCAACCAAAGTATGTTAACTGTGAGCTTTGTACATTGGCAGTCATAGCTTACACAATAAACAAAATCCATTTAGTTGCTAAGCAACACCTTTTCCTCATTCTTGACCTCAGTGCAAGTATTTGACCTCTAAACTTAAGAAATCTTAAATTCCACCCTTCTTGTAGAACATGCTTTATTTCAGTCATATCCTTAACCCACTTTAGTTTGAATCTTATCTTCCAGATACGCCTCTCTCTAAGCATGGGCCAACACAGTAGCCTTGGGTGTTTTTCAAAGTAACTATATCCCAGATGAGGTCTTCCATCATCAGACTTCTGCAGATATCCCCCATGCACCAAGGCTTCATATCAGGAACAACTCACCTGAATCTAATATGAACTCAATTCTAGTCAGCTTGCAAAGGAGAAACTTCCCTTATCCAATATGAATTAGATGTGCTTTCTGATAACTTAATAAATGGTAGCATTTTGATATTTACCTTCATATTTTACCTGAGTTGTAACCATTTAAATAGATTTAAAAGCTGTTTTCTTGAATAGTTTAGGCTTTTTTTTTAAAGATTTATTTATACATACAAGAGCTGGGGTACAGGCCAGAGGTGTGGGGGGTGGGGTGAGAGGATCCACCAGAGACAGAATGTGGAACAGAACAGTCAGATTGACTGAAATATACTGCTGAGGGGAGCAGTGGGCGAGACAGAAGTGGTCTGCTGCGCCATGTGGGTCACCTTTGTGGCCAGGGATCAAACTCATGCTGCAGTGGCTGTGGATAGCTTCACAGTGCTGTGACTTAACCCCTTGTGCCACCAGGGAGACCCCAATTTGGGCTTTTATGTTTCTCCTTGAACCTAAGACTTAATAAAATAATAGGCAAAGGAGAGAGAGGGAAACATGATCGAGTAATAAAGGTGACTATCTTTCTGCTCAACGAAACAAGGACATATATAGTTATGACATTCAGTCATTCTTTTTCTTTCTAAAAGATAGAACACAAATGTTTAACAGTGCTAGGAAGGGAGATTCATTGCTTTAGCTATAGGGATAGAGAAAAGCAACATCACTATAAATGAACTTGGAGAAAAGTAAATGGATTTTCATTTTATTCATTAAACATGTAATCTACTTATTTAGTTTCCCCTCTATCTCTGAAACTACCCTAACTGATATGTTCTCCTTTGCTCTCATTTTATTAGGATATGACAAGTAAAAGCCACAAAGGCCCTTTCTTTGACATGTCATCTCTTTCCTAGCCCTTGGTTTACATTGTATTTGTGTTTCCTCTGCAGGTCTGTGGCTGTCCTCTCTATTGGAAAGCCCCCATGTTCAGGGCTGCAGGGGGAGAGAGCACAGGATTTGTCTCAGCACAGTCCTTCATTGCCATGTGGCGAAAGTGAGTATATAAACAGACTCTCAGGGGGGCAAAGAATTATGTGGTCTTCATGACATGCTTTATAAAAGTCACAGTTTTGTTGAGAGAAAAGGGTGTCCTGAACGAACTTCAAAAACAGGTTTTATAGACTCCATCCCCACCCCAGATCAAAGAGATCCAAGACACCAAGGACTACAAATCCCATAATATTATCACAACCAAAGAGAAGATTGCTGGGAGCTAAGTGCGGAGTTAAGCAGCCAGCTTTGGTATATAACCAGACATATGGGTGTTGGGGGGGTCCTTGGCTTTTTGACCAGTTTTCATTGTGCTAATGGGGTCCCAGCTCAGCAGAACTGGTAAGACACATTTACCAATTTATTTCTCTCTCTCTCTCTCTCTCTCTCTCCTCCGAGTCATTCCTTTCTTCATTTCCCCTTTTTTGGTAAATAAACCCTTTATTAACCATTTTGTGTGTGCCGGCAGTAAAGTCTCATAAGTCTCTTTTCAACAAGCAGTGAGGACCCAGTTAGGCAACCCATTTCACTTTGGGATTGCCCTGTAACACTCTAACTCATTTATTAATTTCTCCTTTATCCTATTGTGTTCAGTAAATAAAATCCAGTGATTATAACCATTTATTTTATTTTTTTCTTAAATATTTATTTATTTATGCATACAAGCACTGGGGTACAGGCCAGAGGTGTGGGGGGTGAGAGACAGAGTGGGGAGCAGGACAGGCAGATTAATTGAAGTACACTGCTGAGGGGAGCAGCAGGCGAGGCAGGAGAGGTCTGCTGCGCCATGTAGGTCACCTCCCCAGCCAGCAGCAGGGATCGAATTTGTGCTGCAGTGGCTGCGATTTGCTTCATAGTCGTTGCTCAACCCACTGCGCCACCAAGGAGGCCCTGATTATAACCATTTATACCCACGCACAAATTCTTTCCACTAGCCTTCTTTTACATACATCTAATTGGTAAAATGGATCTTCAGAAATTCCTCTTTAATAACTACCACATTTTTACATTTACTTGTTAAAACTTAGGTCTGAGGATTTGACTCCAGTGTTAGTGACATAAGTTAAAAATTCTCTTCTTAAGACAACAAACTTCATGGGTCATGTGAAAATACAGCTGTTCTAAATGACCCCATTTAAAATTATAGCTAGTTGATTTATTAAAAATAATGGAACCTTAATAGATGTTAATCATTATATTTTGAAAGCTCCAGTTGAGGAAAGAAGGAATAATACCATTATGAAGAGACTACTGTATTTTAACATTCTGACAAATGTTCTTGAGATCAAACCCAGGATTCTTCTTCCTTTTTTCTCCCTTTTTTCTTATGTAGGAGTTATTTCTTAATATATTTGCTTCTTCTACTTCTTTTAACTGATTAGCCTTCTTTACATATGTTCTTTCATCTTTTCTAGGGTAGATACCCTTTCTGGTGAACTATTGGGAAAATATCATTTCCTGTCTTCATTATTTACAATGAATATCCAGTAGCAGCAAAATTCCTTCTAATTTTTTCATGCTACCTAAAATCGCTTTAATAGTGCTTACGAACCTAATAGATGATTAATAAGTATATTTTTTTTTTACAATCTAGCAGAGAATAGCATAAGATTCTTTATGCATTGCATTAAAACTAAAATGATCAGAATTTGTGACTCCCAATTAATGGGCTTCTTTTAAAGAAACTCAACAAAGCTCAAAGTTACAAATGCTTCATGTTTTCCAGATGGACTTTAGTCATTTTGTTATGGACAGTTGTTAGTTATCTAAAACTAAGAACTAAACAGGCCTTAGGAGAGTTATTCCTCAGCACCATTAGGATGGCACTCCAAAGTCAGTCCGTGGTCAGCATTCCCTAGCAAATACAAAACTTATGCATAAAAATCAAAGAAATATCTTTTTTTTTAAATGTGTGAGTAAACAGTCATAAAAGGCATTTCCTTGAAGACTAAAAATAGAATTGGAAATAAAGCACTAAGTAACAGATACAAACCAGCGAAGGAATTAGCATTTGCCTTTGGAGTGTTTATCATTGATGTTTCTGGCAGCCTAGAACCTAAGGGAAGGAAATAAACCCCTGGGTTTGAGCAGTAGGCAGAGCAGCTTGTATACCCTCTCTCTTCCATCTAGCAAAGTCAGGGCTCCAGCTGGTTGATTCTGTTGTCTATTATTAATTATTATTATTTAAATCAGCCCAATAGTAGTGGAATTTAATTTGAAATGTGTAGATGGTCTAGCTTTCATTCACCTAGCTTCTTTCTGGTACCAGACCCTGAGACAATCTCAATTGGAGTATAAGCCAGGAGTGAAAAGAACAGGGGTATTGCACAGCTCTTGTCAGGTATCTTTAGCTATTTAGTTGAGCATTACTGACAAAAACCATCATAACAATATGGAAAAGTTGCAAGTGAGTTAGAATTGTCTAAGAGAAAATTTTAAATAAGCTAGGAGATTGAAAAAAGGAAATAGTCTATTCCATAAGAGAGTAAAGCCAGAGGAAAGAGGTATATCTGCTTATTTTCTATTATTTTGAATATTCTAGGAACCAGCATTTGTGAACCTGAGGCTGATTATGCCAAAAGAAAGTTAATATTCAACTTGATTTACCTACAATTAACTGCATAATATTATGAAGAATAACAGCCAGTTATTTTAAGATTGTGTGTCATTGGGAAAGGGTAGATATTTATGTTTATGGATAGCAGTAGCCACAATAGCTTTATTCTTTTATTGAGATTAACCATGTTCATTTTTTTAAAGATTTATGTATTTATTTATTTATGCATATAAGAGCTGGGGTGCAGGTCAGAGGTGAAGAGAATGAGAGGATTCACCAGAGATAGAGTGGGGAGCAGAACAGGCAGAGGAGCAGCAGCCCAGTCTTCTGTGCCATGTGGGTCATCTCCCTGGGGATAGAACTGCAGTGGTGGCGGATGCTTCATAGTGGGGTGCTTAACCCCTTGCAACACCAGGTAGGCCCTAGCCATGTTAATTTTTTCTCTAGGGGAAGTAGACCTCTGCAAAAGGCAAAAAGGGGGTAAAAGACATGAAACGTAAGTCTTCACTGTAGGAAACAGCTTATGAAGTTGTATAGCATGAGCAACTTGTCTTTTTTTCATTAAAAAAAAAAAAACCTTTTCTATGACTTAAATAAGCCTGCAATAAGCACCTGGTGTTAGGACCAGATACTAAAATGATTGGAGCGCCCTCTAGTGGAAATTCCTCTCTGAGCTCTTAAAACATCTTTTAAACGTCATAGTGCTTTTAAGTATGGCTATTTTGGGAGACTGAGCAGCAAAGTTTGATGGTTTGAGTTTCCACACTGACCTTGAGGAAAACAGGTGTTTTTTTTTGTAATTTTTTTACAAATTGTATAAAGTGACTTAAGCCCATGTATACTATTTTAAAGTACAAAAAATAACTGACAGATATCACACAATTAAAGCATATATATTTGCATGCTGACTTGCGCCTATTAATCATAAGTTTTATATAATATTGACAAAGTCAAATACAAAAGTCACAGCCTAACAGGAAATAATTTCCCTCCTGTATAATTATTCATGAGTGGAGGCTTCACAGATCTCCAACTGGTTTGAGGATAAACACCATTAGGGTTCTTGTTCCCTTCTTATGCTCTTCCTCCTTTCCTTGTTTTACACCTTGTTTCATATCTGTACTCTGACAACTATTTTTTTTTCCACAACCAGGATATCTTTAGGGGAAAACATTGTTCCACATTGAACTGTTTTGTCTAAGTTCCTGGAGTACCGGCTTTGTGGCAGAGCTCCTTAGTCAGTCTGTAAATATGCTCCAGCTTTATCAAAACTTATTTCCTCTTACATTTTCATGTCAGTCTGTCACTTGTCTATTAACAAAGCAATATTTTTTAAGCTCTCTGGACGATACCACTTTAGAACAGTTATGTTTATTCTTCTCCGGCTTTCATGACTTATTATCTCCTTTTCTCCTGCCATGTAGAGTTCACCAGCCATTAACTGAAAATTCACTGTTTCTTTCTGTTTCATGCTTCTGATAGCAAAAAGCTATATCCGATTTAACTTTTTCCTTTCAGACTATTTCAGCATCACATCTTTGTAGTTTTGATTAAGTAATGTTATCCTTTCTTTATGAAAGTGCTTCTTTCACATGGGAGAGGGAGTAGCTTTATTGTGGATGGTCACTGGATATTTGGTTGGTGGGTTATTTTTTTGAAATACACAGTTGCTGAGGTGGGAACTTGAAACCTATAGACTGTTGAAAATTAATGCTTCCTCAATAAAAAGGAAAAAAAACAACTCCTTTCTAGAGACCACTGCCCTTTTGTTGGGATCATCCCGCCCATTCTCTAATCCTAGGAGTTCGTTCTCATCTGTGCACTTATCTTTTTCTGAAAGACATATTTATTTAATGTTAAGCAAGTTGAAGAATGATAGGGAGAATAAATATAAAAATCATACATTAGCTTTAATAATCACAAATGGGGCCTCCCTGATGGTGTAGCATGTTGAGCGCTGCACTATGAAGCATTGGCAGCACAGCGGTGAGAGCTCTATCCCCGGCCAGGAAGGAGACCCACATGGCACAGCAGACCTCTCCTATCTGCAGGCAGATGTACTAAAGTATGCTGCTGAGGAGAGCAGCAGGCGAGGCAGGAGAGGTCTGCTGCACCATGTGGGTCACCTCCCTGCCTGGGAATAGAACTTGTACTGCAGTGGCTGCAGATGTTTCACAGTGCAGTGCCGTACCCCTTGCACCACCATGGAGGCCCCAGTCCAGGCTTCTTGACCTCCTTTAAAGGGCCTCCAAGATCTGATCCTGCATACTCATGTCCCCTTCTCTTACCACCCCAGTGCTCGTAGTTGACCAGATATTCCATGCAATGTTATACCAGGTGTTTGTACATGCAACCCTCTTGACCCACAACATCCTTCATTCTACTTCACCTTTTCAGAAAATCTCACTAGCTCTCATGTGTTCCTCCATGTGTCCTTCCATGAAACCCTGTGCTTATTGCTTCTGTCACATCTGTCACACAATAGTATAATCTTAACCACCGTAGTACTTTCACTGAATTATATGCTTATAAGGCACAAACTGCCTTACTTTTTTCTTTATCCCAAATATCATCAAGATCAGGCATAGTACCTGGGCACACAGTTAGCATTTAAAAAATGATTAGGAAATGGAAACAAGAAAATCTAGAGACTAGTTGGATATGGGAAAAATAAGAGAAATAAAATGACTTCAAAATTTCAAGTCCTGTTTGCTCAGGATGGTACCACCATTAACAAAAATAGCTGTCCATAAAAAGTACTGATTTTCAGAGAAAGATCTTAACTTTAGTTTTGATATTTTGACTTTGCTATCAAAGTCAAATGTCCAAAATATATGTCTAGCAGTTGTTGGACATAGGAATTCTTGGAACTCAAAGACTTAATAAGCATTCTTTTTTTTTTTAGTCTGTTCCTTCAAAATCTAATTTCAAATGCCTCCCATCATATAGCCCTGATATCTGTCAACCTAGACAAACAGAAAGTTTTGTCTTATAAGGTTCACAGTAGTTCATCTATGTGTTTCCTCCTGACATGGTAAGTAGCTCTGGAGATCTGGTTCCAGATGTCCTATGCTAAACATGAATGAACATTCTCTCAAAAGCACAAATAATAATACCATATTATTTGTAAGTTTTTATTAAGATTTCTCTTTGACAAAATCAAGAAATGAGAAAATTGCATTTTAACCACTGAAAATAGAGCACTTAATATTTTATCGAAATGCCCTTCAAGACAGAGAGCACAAGGGACTGAGGTGATGGTGCACAGGTGAAATGGTGGTGGGAAATCAGTGGAGACCACAGTTGATGTCAAATATATATAAATAAAGAAAAGAAAAATGCCCTTCAAATCAAAATTAACAGCTATTGATAATTGTAGTTATTGTTCACAGCAGCCAGTCTTCCTGAACAGTTGTTTCTTTTATAGGTTGCTGAATAGCCATCATGATGATGCCTCTAAGTTTATCTGTCTTCTAGCAAAGCCCAGCTGCAGCTTTTTAGAACAAGAGGATTTTATCCCTTTACTTCAGGTAATTTTTGTTTCCTTTTAAAAATGGGTTTCACTTTTAGAGTTTCAGATTTAAAATTTTTTTTCAAATATAAGTTATGTCAATTGAGCTACACAAATCTAGATATCATATTTCAATGAAAGGGTTTTTTTTTTAAAGATTTATTTATGCATACAAGAGCTAGGGTACAAGCCAGAGGTGTGGGGACTGAGAAAATTCACCAGAGACAGAGTGGGGAGCAGAACAGACATTTTAACTGAAATACACTGCCAAGAGGAACAGCAGATGAGGCAGGAAAGGTCTGCTGCGCCATGTAGGTGCCCTCCCTGGCCAGGGATTGAACTCAGTGATGATGGAAGCTCCACAGTGTGGCACTCAACCCCTTGCACCACCAGGGAGGTCCAAGAGAGGGTTTTAAGCTTATCTAAGCAGCAAAATATTTTTGTTAAATAATCTAACACAAAACCAGTAAGATGAAACAGTGCTATTCCCATTGAAACAGAGGACCACTCAGCCTCGCCCTTGCCCACCACATAATCACTGAATTACCCTCTGAAAACAGGCTTAGTAATCCTTTGTTAGGATGAAAGGAAAAGAACCCACTGGGACTATTTATATTTAGACCTTCCAACGAGTGTATGTTACAGGCCAGTATTGTATCTATTTTTACTACAGCAATCTTGATAGGACAGTATACTTGCTTATTAAAATTTTTAATTTCATTTATAAATACTCAGTTTTCCTAAGCAAATAACAAAATTGTTTGAAGCTACAATCTGCTTTTGATTTCTGGTGTACACCGTACACCATTGTATACCATAGCCTAAGGACACAGAAGTTCTTTGTTTGGGACTTTCCCAGACCTTTCCCTAAGCATTTATAATATAGCAATTCTGTTTTATATTCTTTATAATAGAATGTAAACCACAAGATAGCATTTTCTTCAGTTCTATGGGAAGATTGTGCAACCTATTGAACCTGGTGGGTAATGGGATTTTTCAAATATATAATCAATTAGTCAGACGTGTAGGTAGCTTGGAAACCATAAAGTTCAGCTGGTAGCTGAAGTGAGAGGAGTCTTGTGGAGGACTGTGCCCTTAACCTGTGAAATCTGCATTAGCTCTGGATAGTTGATGCTAGAGTTACATTGCAGGGGGACAGAGAAATGAGTTGAAGATATGCCCAAATTTGTCTGTGTCTAATAAAAACAATACACCTCACTAATCCAAGGGCTCAATGAGCTTAATTCACAAGAAACACAAAGAAAAATGTACATATCACAATAAAATGACTGAAACCAATAATAAAAAGCAAGTTTAAAATGCTGCCAGAAATCAAAAAAGTTAATGTCATTTGCAGAAACATGGATGGAGCCTCAGTGAAATAAATCAAAAGGAAGAAGAAAAATACTGGGTGGTTTCACTTATAGGAGGAATATAGGCAATCAAGGGGGGGAAAATAATAACCACAACAAAATAAACAGACAACTATAAATCAGAGACATTCTGCAGGGGAAGGGGAAGGATTGGGATGAAGACAGGTGGGAAGAGTACAAGAGACTATGGTGATGGTGCATGGGTGAATTGGTGTTGATAATTCTATGGGGACCACACCTGAGAAAAGTAAGCAAACATTGTAAAAAATAAATAAATAAATTTAAAAAAATAAAATGCTGCCAGAGAAGATAGTTACATTTCAGGGTGGAACAAAGATAAATAGGATAACAGACTTCATGTTAGAAATAGTCCAACCCTGAAGATAATGTAGCAATATCATTAAAATGTTGGAAGAAAAGAACTGTCAACCCAAAGTACAATACCCAGTAAAAATATCTTTTAAGAAAATGAAGATTTTTTTTTTATGGAAGTAGTTTTTTTGTTTTTATGGAAAGAACTAATCACAAATAGAAATGCAATACCAGAATTTTTTTTAAGTGAAATTCTTTTTTTTTTAATTTTATTATATTTAATTGCATTTGACATCGTTTGTTTTCCCCAGTGGGTTCCCACCACCATTTCACCTGTGCACCGTCACCTCAGTCCCTTGTGCTCTTTACATCTCATCACCGTCTTTGCCGTCCCCTCCCTCCACCCACCCCCATGGTCCCTTGGGTTTATCTTTAATCTTTTGATCTTGTTGAGTTGTTATTTGATTGGTTGTTTTTGGTTATGATTGCCCATTTTCTTTAGTTTTCTCTTGTTTTTGTTGTTGTTGTTGTTTGTTTCGTTTTCTCCCTTTTTATTTTTTGTTTTGATTGTAGTTTGTTTGTTTGTTTTTTCACATTCCTCCTAAAAGCGA
>JAGFMF010011588.1:644468-658970 GCA_019455555.1 Galemys pyrenaicus | reverse complement strand
CAAGCTGTCTTAATTACTATTGCTTTGTAATAGAGTTTGAAGTCTGGGAGTGTGATACCTCCATTCTCCTTTTTCTTAAGTAAAGCTTTGGCTAATTGGAGTTTTTTGTGTCTCCATATGAATTTCATCAATATTTGGTCTATTTCCTTAAAG
Organism: Galemys pyrenaicus; assembly: GCA_019455555.1. Taxonomy (NCBI): domain Eukaryota; kingdom Metazoa; phylum Chordata; class Mammalia; order Eulipotyphla; family Talpidae; genus Galemys; species Galemys pyrenaicus. The sequence continues at coordinate 658,817 of JAGFMF010011588.1, read as the reverse complement.
AATTTCATTGAGATTTTTATTGGTATTGCATTGAATCTGTAGATTACTTTTGGAAGGATAGCCATTTTGATAATGTTGATTCTTCCTATCCATGGGCAAGGGATACCAGAAATTTTTTAAGTTATTTAAGCAAGGAAGAAAATAATACCAAATGGAAATAAAAATCTATACAAAGGAATAAGAACTCCAGAATGGTAACTACACGGATAAATATGTAAAATAGCTTATTATTCTAAGCGCCTTAAAATAAAATTAACTTTCTAAACAAAGCTATCAACAATATCAACAATGTATTGTGGTATTTATTACATATGTTTAAAGACAATTTGAAAACAGTTACGTAAAGAATAGAAGGAAACAAGTGGAAATGGGAAGTGTACGATTGTATGCTTTACATATAATCCATGAAGTGAAAAGTAGATTGTAATAAGTTTAAAATGTATGTAATAACCTGTGACATGATTGCTTAAAGGACAGAGTTATAGCTAATAAGCCAAAAAAGTAATAAATTGGAAAGATGATAAAAAATATTCAGTTAACCTAAAAGAAAACAGAAAAGAAAAGGGAAAAAGGAACAAAGAGTGGATGGGACAGATATCAAAATGATAGATATAAGCCTAACCTTATCAATATTCGCATTAAATGTAAGTGATATAAATACCCCCAAAAATGCAAAAATTAGACCAAAGAAAGCAAAGCCCAAATATATGCTGCCAGAAGGAAATGTACTATAATTATAGATATAACTAGGTTAAAAGTAAAAGAATAAAAAGTATGTCACACAAATGCTAATTGAAAGAAAGCTTACAAATAAATGGAAAGATATTTCATGTTGTAAAATGCCCATTCTACAAAGAACAATCTGTAGATTCATTGTGAGCTCTATCAAAATCCCAGTGATCTCTTCCCATAGCACCTGGCAACCAACATTCTCTGCTTCTATGACTGACTATTTTAATACCTGAAAGAAGTAGAATCATGGAGAAATTGTTCAATGAGCTTAGTTTCAGTTATGCAACATAGAGAAGTTCTAAGATCTGCTGTACAACATAAAGCCTATAGTTAATAGTACTATTTGTACAGTTTGAAATGTGTTGAGTGTAGATCTCATGCCAAAAACAGACAAAAGCACAGAAAACTGTTAGCAGTGTTGGATATGTCTGTCACATTTATTGTGGTGATATTTTCCATATGTCCAGTCTTATCAAATTGAATATATTAAAGATGTATATTTTTTGTATGTAAATGGCTAAATACTTTAGTAAAGCCATTTAAAAATAGTATGTTATACAGGGATAGAAAAGAGAATCCTAAGATTTAAAGGACCTGGGGGAGGGTTGAGGGAAGATGGGAACACAAGGGACTGAGGTGATGGTGCACTGGTGAGATGGTGATGGGGAATACATGGGGATTACAATTAATGGCAAGTATATGTAAATTTTAAAATATTTTAATAAAAAAAAAAAAGAAGTCAAAAAAATAAATAAATAAAGGACCTGGAACAGAACCATCCTGAGAAAGAATAAAGCCAGAAACCTCACACTTCCTGACTTCAAAATGTATATTACAAAGCTATAGCAATCAAAACAGTATGGTACTGGCATTCTAACAAACATATAGACCAGTGGGATGAATTTTAGAGCCCAGAAATAAATTGGTGCCTTTATGTTCAAATGACTCTCAACATGGCTGCCAAGATTACACAGTGGTAAAGGATTATCCAAATATGCAAACTAATGAAATGAGACTCTTGTTTTAAACTATATACAAAAATTAACTCAAAATGGATTAAAAATCTAAACATAAGACCTGAAATTATAAAACTAGAAGAAAATGGGGAAAACTTCACCATATTGTGTTTGGCAATGATTTCAGAGATGTGGCATCAAAATCACAAGCAATAAAAACAAATATAGATAGATGAAACTACATCAAACTTTAAATATTTTGTGCATCAAAGGAAACAGTCAACACAGTAAATAGGAAGCCTACAGAATAGAAAATACATTTGTAGACATATCTGATACAGGGTTATATGCAAAATATATTTAAAAATTTATGACTCAGTGATAACAAAAAATAAAATTTGATTTTATATATATATTTTAAAGAACTTGACTAGACATGTCTTCAAAGATGCTAAAATATTGAACAAATACATGAAAATATGATTGACATCACTAATGAAGCAGGAAAATGCAAATCAAAGCCACAATGAAATGTCACTATTAGCATAGTTATTATTTTTTTAAAAGATTTATGCATACAAGATCTGGTGTGTAGGCCAGAAGTGAAGGGGGATGAGGGATGAGAGGATTCACCAGAGACAGAGTAGGGAGCAGAGCAGCAGGCAAGACAGGAGAGGTCTGCTGCATCATGTGGGTTATGTGTTAGCTCCTTGGCCAGGGATTGAACTAGTGCTGCAGTGACTGCTGATAGCTTCAAAGAGCTGAGACTTAACCCTTTGCACCACCAGGGAGGTCCTAGAGTGGCTACTATTTAAAAATTACAAAACAGAAAACAAGTGTTGGTGAGGAACACATACTTTTTTGGTGAAAATGTAAAATGGTATGGCCACTATGGAAAATAGTATGAAAGTTCCTTTAAAAATTATAAGGGCACTGTGTGTTCTAGCAGTCACATTTCTGGGTGATTTCATACACACACACACACACACACACACACACATATATATTCAAAAGAATTGAAAACAGAATCAAAGAATTATTTGCATCCCATGTTTATTGCAGCATTTTCACAAATAACAAATAGGTGGAACCAACTTAAATGTCCATGAATGGATTTAAAAAATTGTGTGTGTGTGTGTCCAATATGGATATATCAGTATATGTGTGTGTGTACATAAACTCAGAGATGCAGTGTAATCCTATTCAGTTGGAGGGGTTTTTTGTTTGTTTGTTTTTAAGTAAAACTAAAAAACATATCTTAAAAACTTATTCACATATCTGAAGGGTCAAACTGCCAGTCTCTCTTCTCAGCAATGGTCTGAGAACAGAGTATGAAAATGCCAGACAGGCACTTAGAAAGTTTCTTCCTCTCTTTCACTTTGTATTAGTTGAAAGGAGTGCAGTTGATACTATGACCAAAGGGGGCATAATGCTTCCAGCAATATCTCAAGTAAAAATATTACAAGTGACAATAGTAGTTGCTAGTTTGGACACTAAAGGAAAGAGATTCAACCAGTTAATATGAAATTTGGAGATAAAGTTGTTCTCCCAAATATGGAAGCACCAAAATAGCTCTAGACAACAAGAATTATTTCTTATTTAGAGATGGTGACATTCTTAGAAAATGTATAGCCTGAAATACTAATAAATCACAATTGAAAAGGCATGTGAATCTACCCATTTACTGAAGTTCTGAAATCTTTCATTGTGCAGATAATTTCCATGTCTTTTTTATAACAAACTAGTGATATAAAAAAAATAAGTAAATTCTGTTACATGCAACATGGATAAGACTTAAAGACATATCTATTTTCCACTTGCATGAGGCATACAGAATAGTCAAAGTCTAGAGAGAAAGAAGAATGCTGGTTGCCAATGACTGAGGGAGAGTGAGGTGAAGAATGTTATTTAATGGATATAGAGTTTCAGGTATGTGGGATTGTAGAAAGGGTAAAGTTTTTGGAAATCTGTTGCACAAAAATATATAAAAGGAAATAGAAAATAGAAAGTAAATAGAAAAAATTTGTTAACTAAATCATACTTCTAAATAATCTGTAAATCAGAAATAAAGTGTTTTAAACCTAATAAGAACACAACAAATCAAAATTTGTGAGCTGCTACTAAAGCAATATTTAATAAGTGAGTTTAGTAAAGTTAGAAATTTTCTTTTACATGCTAGCAACAAGTAATTCAAAATTAAAAAAATAAATGCCATTTATAAAACCAACGCTAAATATTAAATACTTAGAGATGAATCTGATAAAAGTTGTACAAGACCTGTACATTGGAAACAGTTTCTAAGAAAAATTATATTTCTATAAATGGATAGAAATATTTTTATGGATAGGAAAACCAGATATTGTTAAGATGTCAATTCTACGTTAACTTTGACTCTTAGAACTATAAATGATATTTTGCATACTTTCCGTCTAAGAAATAATGAATAAGAATAAAGTAGAAATTTAACAAAAGAACTGAACTGTATTACAGATCACATTAAAGAGGATTGAGGAGGAAAAGGGAAGAGTTAACATAAGTAACCTTAAAAGTTAGTATTTTAACCAGATACTCTAAAACTAAAAACGAAAGGAGCTCTATACAAATATACTCTAGTTAGTAAAGTTCTCAGTTGGAGTTTTAAATTAGCAATTCTGCTAAACTTGGAAAGAGAAGGAGTAAAGCTAGAATAAATCTTGTGATACTGGATTGGATGTAAGTAAACTGTATGATTATATAGTTTTTAATATATAGAGATAGATAAGGAAGTATTAGCTGTGTGTATGCATGGGTATATTCCCATTTTTCCTGCTGATGGGGCCCAGGAGCAGTGATACCCTAGCAGTAATGAGCACACCAAGCACCCAAATTTGGTTTCTAAAAACCATTCTCTAGTGAAGGAACCAGGGATTTTTGAAAAGGTTGATTCCAGGGCTGGAGGAAAGAAAATTAAAATAAGCCTGGACCATTTTATGATACCAGAAAATAAGGAAGTACTCAAAAAAGATGGAGCATGTGAAGAGGACACAGAAACTAACCTGATAAATTTACCAGTGCTTAAAGCTAGACCACTTTGAGCAACAAAATATCATAGTATTATAAACCATAGAATGAAATAAATACTCATGAGTCCTGATGTAAACTGAACAATAAATATATGGGAAGGAAGATTGAGCTCTTTCGTATAGAAGAATTCCAGTTAATAAATGAAAAAGGGTGCTTAGTTAAAGCACAACAATATACATCATAGGTTCCTTCCACCATTGATGTTTCACAGGGCAAAAATTGTAGAGAAACAGGGTATTGACAGTTTCTAAGTATCTCCCCCACTGTATTTACCAATTAAAGGAAAATATTACTTCATGGTGGCAGACCAGCAATCAGTATCTTCAGCCAATTGTGATCAGAGACAACATCACAAGATACAGTATATAAAAACATCCTGTCGTTCTAAGAACTGGTCCATCTCCTCTAAGTTGTTAAGCTTGTTTGCACATATTCATAGTATTGTCTGTTCATAGTATTGTCTGATTATTCTTTTAATCTCTTTTGCATCTGTTGTAACTTCTCCTCTTTCGTTTGTGACCCTATTTATTTGTGTTTTCTCTGTTTATTCTTAGTTAGTCTGCTAAAGTTTTATCGATTTTGTTTACTTTTTCAAAGAACCAACTTTTGGTTTCATTGATCTTTTGGATTGATTTTTTTTTATTTCTATTTCATTTATTTCTGCTTTAATTTTTATAATTTCTTTTCTTCTGCTGGTTTTTGGATCCTTTTGTTGCTCTTTTTCTAGGTCATTGAGATGCGAGATTAGAGTGTTTGAGTTTTTTCTTGTTTGTTGATGTGAGCCTGGATTGCTATGAACTTCCCTCTTAGAACTGCTTTTGCTGCATCCCATACATTTTGGAATGGGGTGTCCTTATTGTCATTCACTTCAAAGTATTTTTTAATTTCCTCTGTGATCTCCTCTATAATCCATTGTTTTTCCAGTAGTGCAGGTTTCAATCTCCATGATGTGGATGGGTTTCTTGTTTTCTTTTCGTGATTTACTTCTAATTTGATACCTTTGTGATCGGTGAATATAGTTGGGATGATTCTGATCTTGCTGTATCTGTTTATGTTGGTCTTGTGGCCCAGTGTGTAATCAATTCTAGAGTATGATCCATGTGCATTTGAGAAAAACATGTACTCTGACTTTTTTGGGTGGAGAGTTCTATAGATGTCCATTAGATTCATGGCTTCTAGGTCTTTATTGAGGACTCTTGTCTCTGTGTTTATTTTTTTGTCTTGTTGATCTGTCCATTGGTGATGTGGGGTGTTGAAGTCTTCTACTACAGAAGTGTTTTCTTTCAGGGCTGATAGTAATTGTCTGGTTATATTTTGGTGCTCCTTCATTTGGAGCATTTATGTTGATGATTGTTGTGTCTTCCTGCTGTACTGTGCCCTTGACCATTATATAGTGTCCATCTTTGTCTTTTTTAAGCTTTTTTATTTTGAAGTCTATCTTGCCTGATATAAGTATGGCTGTTTTTTTTTTTGTTTTTTTTTTTTTTTGTCTGTTAGCTTGTAGGACTGTTTTCCAGCCTTTTACTTTCAGTCTATGCCTATCTTAAGTGTTTATGCCTATAAACACATAACATAGTTTATGCCTATGCCTTTGTGTTAAAATGTGTTTCCTGAAGACAGCAGAAGGTTGGGATTGTGTTTTTTAATCCAGCCTGCTACTCTGTGTCGTTTTATTGCTGAGTTTAGTCCATTTACATTTAGAGTTAAAATTGTTATGCTGGCATCTGTTTTCACCATTTTGTCTTTTTGAGTTATGTTTTCCCTTGTCTTATACTGGCCCTCTTTTTCATTTTCTTGATGGTTTTGGCTTTAGCACTTGTTGTGGAATTTTTTGGAGAGGAGGTTTGGTCATGCTGAATTTCTGGAGTTTCTGTTTGTCTGGGAAAGTCCATATTTTTTCTTCATGTAGAAAGGATAACTTTGGGGCCTCCCTAGTGGCACAGTGGGTTAAGCAATGCACTGTGAGGCATACCGCAGCCACTGCAGCACAAGTTTGATCCCTGCCACCGGCCAGGGAGGGCATCCACATGGTGTAGCAGACCTCTCCTGCTTCACCCGCTGCTCCCCTCAGGAGTGTGTTTCGGTCAGTCTGCCTGTTCTACTCCCCACTCTGTCTCTGTGAATCCTCTCACCTTCCTGGATTCTGGTCTGTACCACAGTTCTTGTTTGCATAATTAAATAAATCTTTTTTTAAAAAAAGAAAATAGATTGGTCCACACAATTATTTTGATAGACATTAGCTGTATGACATTGGCTCACACAACTTAACATAGATTTCAAACTATAATACTTGGTTATATAGTTTGTGACTTTTTAAAAATTATTTCCTTTTTTCAGGGTATTAAACAATTATTCTCATTAGCTTCTACCTGTCATCCTTTCTGTGTAATTTTCACTTAGCATCTCCTGCTAACATCTGTGGAATGAATTTCCCTGATATGCCTTGATATGCTAGAACTATAGTACATATACAAATCACCAAATATAGCTAAATTAAAGTTTGAACTTTATGGAAGTATACTATGCATACAGAAAAAGCCCATGTACGCAAGTATGCCTGTAATGAAACTTGATATTAATAAAGCATTAAACTTAGTGGGTTTTAAGTGAATACTCATAATTTACTCAACTAACAATTTATTGTACAGGCAAAAAAAAAATTCCATAAGTATTTAAGGGTTTTCTTGTGTGTTTGTTAATTGAGTTTTTGTTTTGATCTTTTTCAGGATGTGGTGGATACACACCCCGGCCTCACGTTCCTGAAAGATGCTCCAGAATTTCATTCCCGATACATTACCACAGTAAGTAGAGTCCTCTTTTGTCGTAATATAATCCATAAATGTTCTTTTTATCACTGCCTGATATCCAGACTTTCATTTTTATGAAAAAGGTAACACAGACTATAATGATTAATTTTTAAGTGGAAGGGAAAAGTACCATAAAATTTAGTTGTTTTATTACAACATTGGTTGGGGGAAAAAATTTTGACTAACTTTGAATGAATTATGTTATTTTATGACCTGCTTTTCCCTCTAAGTCATTTCTCTTATAGGTCCAGTTTCCAAGAACTATCAGTGATGTTAAGTGAAGACTTACTGTAATATATTCATTTTATATGGTCTTATGAGGTGTATCTCTTGCTTTGTCATGTATATTGATGACCAGTTGATCTTTCATATCTCTAAATAATAGAGAATGAGAAGAATTTTCAGTAGCCTTTCCAGAAAAAAAACTGTGTCTATTACCTCAAAGTTAGAACTGTCAGGTGTTCTTATTCCATGTTTCCCATGCACAGTCTCATTTGATTAGTCAAAAATAATGAACTATGAGTGATAGCACAGAGGCCCACAGTTCAAACTGCAGCTATGCACATGGTACTTTCTCTGCCCTAGCATCAAATTATCTTTGCAGGAATCCCACAGACCAGCCCCAGAGCACACCTCACATTCACAGCCACTCTCAAAAAAAATGGCCCATCCCTACAGCTCAGATCCCCATGTAAACAAGCTAGCCTCCTCTGAGGAAAATCCTAGAAGGAACTTTTTGCCTGGGCATGTATTTGTTGGGTTCTGTCAGGATACTTCTGTTAGAATGCTGCATTTCTTTTCTACTGCATTCTTTGCTTTCATGTTGACTTTTCTGTCATAAAACTTTGTAAAACTGTATTTGTAAAATTGTATTTGAGCCAGAAGGTGTCACTGTCATCTAAGACTATCAGAAATTATTTTTGTCTGTTAATGACAGCACTGTGCTAAATTACCTCCTCACAATCACTCTAACCCAGTCACCCCAGTTTCTCACTTGGATTACTTCTAATTGGTTTCTCTATTTATACCATCAATGTCCTATAGTCCAGTCTTCACATAGCAGAGTAATCCTTTGAAATAAGTCTGAAATTGTCACTCTGCTCAAACTCTTCAAATGATTCCCATTCACTCAGAATAAAAGCCAAAGTCCTTGCCAAGAGTCTCCATAATCCCTTCATATTCTGCTCTCTGTTCTTACCTCCTACTATCCTACTCCTTGCTCTCTGTTTCAGCAATGATGGCCTCCTCTCTATCCCTGGATAGACCAAACTCACTTCCACCTCAGTCATTATGTTTTTAACTCTTTTCTGCCTGGATTGCTTTTGCTACAGATTTCCATGTAATTCACTCTCTCACTTTATCCAGATACATGCTCAAATAGTCCCTTATCAGTGGGAACTCCGCCAATCACCCTCTGCCTGCTCTACCCTTCCCCTCTAACCCCATCCGTTCAAATTCACTACCCTTTGTTCTGCTTTATTTTTCATCTTGGCTCTTATATTTAAATGTTTTATTTATTTATTTATTTATTTTTTTGTCCATCTTCTTTAATATAATCTCTGTAAAAGCAGAGACGTTGTTGTTATTTTTCACTGCTGTATCCTCAGTACCTCAAATAGTACCTGGCACATAATAGATACACAATGCATATTTATTAATAAGTGAAATTATTCATGCTTAACAATTCTGCACATTAACTCTAGCTTTAATCCAAAGGAAATTACTAGGTTGTGATTGTTGACTGTTCTATAAACTCAGAATATTTTAGTAGCATAATTTAGATTCTTAGGCATTAGAAAAGATCTTAAAGATAACCTAGTTTAACCTTCTTTCAATTCAGAAAATGCTGAACCAGCGGAACTTTTTACTGGGATTTATTCTTAGAAAAGATGTTAAAGCACAGAATAGCAAAATGGAGATAAATTTTCTTTCTGTATGCTTTCTATTATACTTATTGAAATATGATCCCTTATTGAAATATGAAAGGTAATCCAGCAAGTGGTTCCCAGGAAGTTTTATAATTTCAGAGTAAAGAGCCCTGAAATAATTTTGTTCATGTGTAATTCACATTTTCCAAGAAATTCTATTATGTTAATCATTGGGCAAAACAAGTGTCAATTAGTCAGCTAACACAGCACAGCTAATTATCACTGCTGATATCTTCATGGCTCTTGCATATTATTATTTAGATTTTTTAGATTTATATTCTAGTGTTAACATTATGTTGCTTTATTCCCAGTTCACAAAATGAATCCATTACACAGAAGGTGTTGTTAAAGTGTAAAATATTTGTAATGATAATAGGGAAGTCCTAAACATCATCATGACATAAGTAGTAAGCAAAATGAATGCGATTGTAGAATGTGAATTTGTATTTACTGAGGAAAGTGAATCTGCTATTGGGATCATTGGATATCATCCAAAAAAGAAAGGTATCACAGTGAGTATCTGGAAACAGAATTTTATTGGACTGTTCTCCTGGTGCTTTTCTGTTATGAAATTTGGTTAAATAATGACCTGCAGTCCTTGAAACTTTTGCACCATTTTAAAGTACAGTGAGTTCTTATAGGGAAAAAAATAAGCTTTCCAGTATGAAATTACTTACTTTTTGTTTGTTTGTTAAAGCATAAAGGTAACCAAATTAGAGAGACATCTTTCTCTACCCTGCTCATAGGGAAAACAGATAAGATCACACTATTTCCAAGAAATGTACAAGATCAGCCATAAAATTAACTTAGAAAATGACCCTATTGAATGTTATATATCTGTGGCACACATTATAGAAAAATGAATATATTTTGTTTGTCTGCTAGAGTTATTCAATTATTTCACTTTATAAAGTTGGAAAGAATTGCTGACAATAGAGTATTTATCTCATTGTGTCACATATATGATGAAGAAAAGTGTATAACTTATTTTCAGTTTATCGTTATGCTACAGATAAAAACTTTATTTATTTTGTCAGCTATTTTTAAACTGTAAAGATAGAGCATCAACTATGTATGTAGCAAAATATGACATCACCACCCATATGAGATTGCACGTAAAGTTGTTCCATAGTCTCCTTTTTTCCAGAAAAGAGTTGACAATTGAGATATGAAGTATTTCCATATTGAATGAAAATGAAAATTAGAAATCCCAGCAAATTGTAGCCCTAGAGTTTGCAATTTTGCATGCCATGCTAAGAAATTGCCAGTAAATGAAAGACTGCTTATCCTAACTGGCACATGCTGACTTTTGAGGAAAGAGGTGTTCACATGAATTTTTAAATAAATGATGCTTTGTGACATTGGTGCTGACAGTAAAGATATTTCTGAGGCTTGCTTAGATGATATCTAATTTCGTTATCTAGATTGGCCTGAATCTATCACTTCAGGCTGAAATGCCAGCATTTTTATTGTTCAGGACATTGCTTCCTAAGATGCTGAATTGTGTTGGAAACTGTTCATCAATGACAGCTTAACTCTTTCCCTTTGAGACCTTGTGCTCTTTACAAAGAAATAATCTCTGATAGATTTTTTTTAAGTTCAAGTTCTGTAAAAGACTATGAAGAAATACTTTTCAGAGCCATATTAACCAAGAGTGAACCAGGAAACCATTAACTACCCCCTGCCAAGTAGATCCAACATTTGAGATTTTTCATCTACGTTTAAGTCACCTACAGTGAGAAATTTCTGCGTTCAATCCTCTTGTCAAGAACTCTGAAAGTACCATGAAACACTTACTTCCATTTTAGACACCTATGATTAGAGGTTTATGATCCAATATATCGAAAGAAAAAGAAAGTGGACAAATTCCATTACTTTATGGTAATAAACAATTACTCTTACTATTATTAATTTTTAAAAATTTGTCTGATATTTTAAAATCATGATTAATTTCTTTTTTATTTACCTAAAAATGGTAGACTGAAAACTGGGGGTGGGGAGGGAGGTGTGGGGGTGGGGAAGGGAAAAGGGAATAGAATTAACAGCTACATAATCTCACCACTAGATGGTACCCCTCCCTCACATGATGAGCTAAAATGCTGAATCAGTCATATAGAAACCAACAAATGTGCCGATGAAGTGGGGCCACTAAATAAGCAGATAGGCTATGGAAAGTGGAATATAAATAGGTGGGTTTTTTTTTTAATTGTATTAGATAAGTGTTATTGGAGACTAAAAATAGGAAGTACCTAGCAAACAAAAACATCTGCAAATTTAAAATACTCTCTCAAAAATAACAGAAACAAAAAGCAAAAACAAATTCAGATTAAAATTTTATAATTTTAAGTATAACAGTACTTCCATAGAATAAAATATTTGAGAAGTTTTTAAATACAAAATTTAGATAGGGAACTTAGAGTTTAAAATAAATTTATATTTAAAATCAATATATAAGGATAAAATTAGAATAAAGTACAACAAAGGAAAATAATATAATAAGATGTATTAAAAGTGACTAACTTGAGAGAGGGGACTTGGAGTTATAGTACATGGATTTTTTTTGTTGTTAAGTAATACTGCATTATAACATACAAGTTTCAGATGTGCATCATTGAAAAAAATAAATGAGATTCTTAATGTTTGTATTCATTTATATAATTTCTATGCTAAAAATCATCATCCTATTTATATGAACTTTTGCCGGATTAGTGCTAGGAATACATTATTGAATAAGACATTCTTTGCCCTGAAGGACCTCAGTCAGAGTCTGAGTGATTGGGACCAGTAGAGAAATTAGACAACAGGTGGTCCTCAGTGCCAACAGGATTCCCGTCAAATTCTTCCTAAATATTATGATGAGAATAAACCTCACTGCATCACACAATCCATTGCTTCATAAAGCTAATTGTAGGATATTCTTCCTTATATTGCAGCATCTCAATATAATGGCTATCCACTTCTGTCCTCTTGTGCAACAGAACAAGTCAGCTTCTTCTTCCACCTAGTAGTCAGCCATTCGGATCTATCGGATTATGGTCAGAACATGGCCACATTTACAACTCTAGACTTACTTTTTCCTTAAGACTAAACAGCACTACATTAGTATTTTTCACAATAATTTTGAATATGGTTATTCTCCCCGTCTTATGTTTTCTGCACATTTTATATGCAATCTTTGTATAAATCTTAAACAATACTGATTTATGTGAAATGCTAATTAGAAACAATTTTGGGGTTGGCATATCTACCCACTATTCAACTTTTGGAATGATGTTATTTAGCTAACTATGTCTTATCACAAAATTAACAGGAAAGTTCTTGTTACAGGACTTCCAAACCTTATTAATTTACAAACAATAATTGTCCATCTGATATATGCAAAGCATTCTATTACCTATGGGATGCAAGTCAAGAAACATCTGGTTCCTTAGATTACAGAGATAACTGCACCAATGTTTAGTATATAACTACAGAATCACCCAAGAGACAGTGACCTCAGGAGTACACATGATAGATCTCTACCCCATCCCAGGTCTATAGCTACCACCAAAGTATGACAACAGAGCTAGATTTTGGAGGGTCAAAAGGAATCAGCACTTATACAGGGGTCGAAGGAGGAATGCTGAGCAGGATCTTTATATTGGTGGTGTTTTGTTTTGTTTTTTATAAATTTATTTAATTATATTTGACATCGTTTATATTCCCCAGGGAGTTCCCACCACCATTCTACCAGTGCACCATCACCTCAGTCCCTTGTGCTCTTTCTGGCCTCATCCCCGTCCTTGCCCTCCCTCCCTTTCCCTCCCCCTCCACAGTCCCTTTGGTTTATCTTCTGCCTTTTGATCCTGTTGACTTTTTTGTTTGCTTTTGGTTGTAATTGCCCATTTCCTTGAGCTTATTCTTCTTTTTGTTGTTGTTGTTGATGTTGCTCTTTCATATTCCTCCTAATATGAAGCCATCCAATTTTTTTCTCTTGCCTTCTGACTTGTTTCACTGAGTATAATTCCTTCTAGTTCCATCCATGTTTCTAGAAATGTCCCTAGTTTCTCACTTCTGATTGCTGAATAATATTCCATTGTGTATATGTACCACATCTTCTTGATCCAGTCCTCAACTTTTGGCATTTGGGTTGTTTCCAGGTCTTAGCAATTACAAATAGTGCTGCAATAAACATAGGCGTACAGGTGCTCTTTTGGATTGGTGTTTTTGTGTCCTTTGGGTAGATCCCTAGGAGTGGGATTGCCAGATCACATGGTAGTTCCATTTCTAGTAGACTGAGGAACCTCCATACGGTCTTCCATAATGGTTGAATTAGCTTGCATTCCCACCAGCAGTGTACTTGGGTTCCTTTTTCTCCACGTCCTTGCCAGCATTATTTGTTCTTGGTTTTTTTGATGTGTGCCATTCTTACCAGTATAAAGTGATACTTCATTGTGGTCTTGATTTGCATTTCCCTGATTAGGAGCATTTTCTCATGTGCCTGTTAGCCCTGTGTATGTCCTCTTTGGAGAAGTGTCTTTTCAGTTCTTCTGCCCATTTTTTGATTGGGTTTCTTACTTTATTTTTCTTGAGTCTTATGAGTTCTTTGTTTATCTTTGTGATCAGACCCTTGTCTGAATGCTTGGTAGAATTCATTTGTGAAGTTCTCTGGTCCTGGGCTTTTGTTTTTAGGGATTGTTTTGATCACTGCTTCAATTTCACTACTTGTGATGGTCTGTTTAAGTATTCTATTTCTTCTTTGTTTAACTTTAGATTTTTATATCTTTCTAAGAACTGGTCCATCTCCTCTAAGTTGTTAAGCTTGTTTGCACATATTCATAGTATTGTCTGTTCATAGTATTGTCTGATTATTCTTTTAATCTC
>JAGFMF010011588.1:607080-644418 GCA_019455555.1 Galemys pyrenaicus | reverse complement strand
GAGTTTTTTCTTGTTTGTTGATGTGAGCCTGGATTGCTATGAACTTCCCTCTTAGAACTGCTTTTGCTGCATCCCATACATTTTGGAATGGGGTGTCCTTATTGTCATTCACTTCAAAGTATTTTTTAATTTCCTCTGTGATCTCCTCTATAATCCATTGTTTTTCCAGTAGTGCAGGTTTCAATCTCCATGATGTGGATGGGTTTCTTGTTTTCTTTTCGTGATTTACTTCTAATTTGATACCTTTGTGATCGGTGAATATAGTTGGGATGATTCTGATCTTGCTGTATCTGTTTATGTTGGTCTTGTGGCCCAGTGTGTAATCAATTCTAGAGTATGATCCATGTGCATTTGAGAAAAACATGTACTCTGACTTTTTTGGGTGGAGAGTTCTATAGATGTCCATTAGATTCATGGCTTCTAGGTCTTTATTGAGGACTCTTGTCTCTGTGTTTATTTTTTTGTCTTGTTGATCTGTCCATTGGTGATGTGGGGTGTTGAAGTCTTCTACTACAGAAGTGTTTTCTTTCAGGGCTGATAGTAATTGTCTGGTTATATTTTGGTGCTCCTTCATTTGGAGCATTTATGTTGATGATTGTTGTGTCTTCCTGCTGTACTGTGCCCTTGACCATTATATAGTGTCCATCTTTGTCTTTTTTAAGCTTTTTTATTTTGAAGTCTATCTTGCCTGATATAAGTATGGCTGTTTTTTTTTTTGTTTTTTTTTTTTTTTGTCTGTTAGCTTGTAGGACTGTTTTCCAGCCTTTTACTTTCAGTCTATGCCTATCTTAAGTGTTTATGCCTATAAACACATAACATAGTTTATGCCTATGCCTTTGTGTTAAAATGTGTTTCCTGAAGACAGCAGAAGGTTGGGATTGTGTTTTTTAATCCAGCCTGCTACTCTGTGTCGTTTTATTGCTGAGTTTAGTCCATTTACATTTAGAGTTAAAATTGTTATGCTGGCATCTGTTTTCACCATTTTGTCTTTTTGAGTTATGTTTTCCCTTGTCTTATACTGGCCCTCTTTTTCATTTTCTTGATGGTTTTGGCTTTAGCACTTGTTGTGGAATTTTTTGGAGAGGAGGTTTGGTCATGCTGAATTTCTGGAGTTTCTGTTTGTCTGGGAAAGTCCATTATTTTTTCTTCATATATGGAGGAAAGCTTTGCTGGATACAAAATTCATGGTTGGCATTTGTTGTCTTGCAGTTTTTTTAACATATCCTTCCACTCCCTCTTTGTCGTAGTGTGTCTTCTAAGAAGTCTGATGTTAGCCTGGTGGGTTTTCCTTTGTATGTTATCTGTTTCTTAGCCCTTAACAACTTCATTATTTTTTCCTTGTCTTGTATTCCTGGTAGTTTTACTATTATGTGTCTAGCTGTATTTCTTTCTCTATCATAGAAATTTGGGGTACATCTTGCTTCCTGTATTTCTAGCTTCATTTCATCTTTTAAGCTTGGGACTTTCTCCTCTATTATCTCCTTGAATATATTATCATTTCCCTTATAATTTTCAATTTCTGGAACTCCTATAACTCTATATTACTTTTCTTGATGGTGTCAGAGAGTTTTTGAAGCATGACCTCATTTTTTTTCCTTTGGATTTCTCTGTCATTTTCTGCTTTGATTCTTGTTTCTGAGTCTTCTATAAAACTAATTCACTCTTCCATCTCATCCAGTCCGCTTCCCATATTTTTTTTCTCTTCCTGCAAGTTTTCTACTGTTTTTTTTAATGACTTGTTCTCCTTTTCCAGATCATTGATTCTTTTTAATATACTGGTTATCTTTTCAGTCACACTGGTTCTGAAATCTTCTGTTAGGCTAGACAGTCTTCCTAGGTCGTTGTTGAGTTCTTGTATTTGGCTTTCTTTTTGTGTTGTATTTTCCCCCGGTGGGCTCACTTGGTTAGTTGTAGTTTTTCATCTTCCTGATGTCTGCTTTCTGATTTGTTTTATTTGTTGAGACACTGTGTTGCTTGTATTAGCAGGCATCTCTGTGGGTGCTCCTTTTGGGTTATATGGAACAGTTCTGGAACTGCCTGTATCTGTGCAGATCTTCGTAGCTTCAGGTTTTGTAGTGCAATAGTCTTGATAGTCTCTATCCCTTTCCACAAGTGCACTTATGAGTGCTCTTTCTACCATTCAAGGTGTGCAGGCTGGGAATCAGTGGGCTGAAGAATGGTGGGGTGCAGCTCCTGGGGGACCCCCAAAGAGGGGCCTGGTCTCCAGGTACCTGTGCTCACAGGTTAGTGGGGTCTCAACAAGTCGATCTAGGAACTGTAGGCAGCCAAGAGAGGAGGGGCCAGGGCCCAGTCCAGGTGTTACCCCGCAGCAGCACACTTCAGAAACCATGTGATGAGGTGGACCAGGAGCTGGAGGTGGGGATGGGGAGAGGTGAGAGCAAGGATCGTGGTGTGGAAGCCTGGTGAGGGCAGAGCAAACAGCACAGCAGTTGCCTGGCTAACTGCTGCAGATAGGCTCTATACAGGTGTTATTTTTTTTCTGTTCTATTTGAGAATCACTCTTTGCTAAAGAGTCCAGAAACAGAATGGTGATTTACTCCCTCCTCAGACCTGCTCTTTACCCAAAGTTGTCTATTTTCCTTTTTATTGTTCTTCCTGTTCTAAAATAACTTTAAAAGGGAGTATAACATGATGAAACTACCATGTCTATAATCTTAGAAATTCTACACGATTAGATATATAAATTTCTATATAATACTATTAGACATTAAAAATCAAAGCCAGAGTACCCAGTAGAGTGGTTAAATTACTCCTATCATAACTGCTTACATTTGGGAAAACACCACCAAGTAGGTCAAAGGGAAAGTAAATGAGTGGTAATGATCCCCCAGGTAAAACTAAGAATTCACTGTAGTCTCCATGATAGCAGCCTCTATCTTCCCTCTCCAACCTATAGTAGCCAGAATAATGAATCATACAATTTGGCAGTCATTCTTCTGATACATTCATTGTTAAGCCAGTCCAGTATATACTTCCCACCTCATTTGATTTTTGAACATATGCATTCTAATAAGCACTACTTGCATCAGGTGTCACTGTGTAAGATGAAAGACAAAGAAGTGACATGTAGGCAGCTGTGAAATGCAGTCTTGTGAGCAGCGAATTTTCTTTTTGTTCTAGGAATTATAGGGATAAAATCAAAATATAAGATCCAGGCTTTTAAAATATAGTGTTGATTTTTTTTTACTGGAAATTATACCTAACATAATCATAAAATCAAAACATAGCTTGGCTCAAAGCTTATAAAGTGACCCTTGGTATAGTAATAAGTATCTTTAATGTTTTTATTTTTTCCTTTTAAAACCAGGTTATTCAGAGAATATTCTATACAGTCAACAGATCATGGAGTGGAAAAATTACTTCGACAGAAATCAGAAAAAGCAACTTTCTGCAAGTATGCCTCTCTTTGGAATTTATATATAATAGAGAACAATTTAAAAAATAATCTTACTTTAAAAATATTTGACTACTGGGCCTCCCTGTCGGTGCAAGGGTTTAAGTTTCAGCAGTATGAAGCTATTAGCAGCCACTGCAGCATGACTTCAATCCAGGGAGGTGACCCACATGCATAGCAGACCTCCTCTGTCTCAATCATTGCTCCCCTCAGCGGTACATATCAGTCAGTCTACTTATTCAGCTCCCCACTCTGTCTCTGGTGAATCCCCTTACCCTCCCCACCCCTCGCACCTCTGGCCTACACCCAATTCTTGTATGCATAAATAAATAAATCTTTAAAAAAATGAATGCTTACTATATATAAAGGACTATCACTACTTTCAGTCATTAATCATCTATCTATAGTGGGACACTAGGCTGTGTTGAGGAGTTGAGGGTGGGGGCAGAAATGAACAACAACGGGTTTCTGTCTTAAGGCAGGTACTGTGAAGCAAAAGAGAAAAGTGCATAGATAGGCACACCTTACTTGGAAAATTCCACAGAAATGTATGGGTGTTCAGAGGCTTCACAGAAAGAATGCCATGTGATCTTGATCTTGAAATCAGGAGTTTACCCAAGGATAAAATATTGGAAGAAAGGGGAATTCTATATAGAGGAAGCAGCCTAAGCAAAGGCCCAGAAAAATGAAAGTATCCATATGCAGAAATTGCAGAACAGTCTTAAGTGGCCATAAACTCCCTAGAGAAAGGAACCAGTGATGAAGCCTGAAAGGTGAGATGGAGCTGGGTTGGAAAAGGCTTTACAAAAGAAGAGGAAGAATTTTGTCTTGATCATCAGCAATGACCATATAGCTCCTGCCAGTGAAAATTCCCTTTGAGAATATTATACATTTTATTCAATTATTTATTTTACCAATAAGAAAATATTGCCCACTAGTAGGAGCCTTTTACTGAGGTAATCTTTATGCCTGATTGTTAATTTCTAGTAGCTAAAATACTCCCCAAGAGTTCTAGTAGCTAATACTCCTTTTAAAAAGTAGAGGGCCTCCCTGGTGGTCTAGGGATTAAGTCTCAGTACTGTCACCTCTATGGCCTGAGCTAACTTATATATGGTGCAGAAGACCTCTCCTGTCTCACCTGCTGCTACCCTAGCAATGTATTTCAGTAAATCTACCTGTTCCGCTCCCCACTCTGTCTCTGATGAATCCTCTCCTCCCACCACCTGCACCTCTGGCCTACACCCCAGTTCTTCTGTGCAAAAATAAAATATATTAAAAATAAATAAATAAGTAGAATTGTTCACACTAGAAAGAAAATGGAATCTTCTGTTTTAAATGAATCATACAGAATGAAGCTTAGACAAATAATATAGCCTTATTTACTCTATTTTTCTTATCTTTATCTGGAGTCAACCCAGTAATAAGGACTTGTTAAAATTAGCAGTGTACAGATAGGCAAGCTTTTTTATTCTAAAATGAACAGTAATCATCACCATCATAGTTAACATTTACTATTCACCTGGTGCCTTCCTGGGATTTCACTGGTAGCACAGGATGAGTTCAGATGGCAATAATTCCATAAGAAACATTATACCTTAAGAATGATAATAATCCTTCATACCCAAAGTACATTCTGTCTGTAGTTTGAAGAGCATTACTATTATGCATCTCTTTTAATGACAGTAAATTTGAGTCCCAAATATGATTGACAGGTAAACTGTCTTTAAACTAAGCTAAACTGGAAATAAAGCACAAATGTTCTGCTCCCTAGAGTATGATTTGTTTCCCTTTTTTCTTTCTGATTGATCTTTAGTCTTCCTCTTAGCATATGAAACATTCAAATATCATGAACATATCTACAATAATAAACAAAAGTCACTATCTCTTCACCCTCCCATTCATCTTTTTCTCAGAGGGAATCCATGTTATCTGTGGTTTTATTCCTTTATATAAGTATACATGGAGTAATAGTTTTGGATGCTACTTGCTTTGTTGTTTTTTAATATATATAAACATAATACTCTATTTACTTGTTTTTCTCAATGGTATGTTTTGATACTCTTATCATTTCCATTCACATAAATCTGTCTCATTCTTTTAACTTCATAATTTGTGGCATGGCTATACTGTAATTAGTTCCTTACTCCTCTGTAAGTGATGTTCAAATTGTTTTCCTCTTTCCCAGTTACAATAATATAGTGAACATCATGGTACCTCCCTCTTTTGTCTATATGAGTAGAAGTTCCTCTAGAATAGACCACTGGAGGAAAAATCCTGAATCAAGTATTAGTGTATTTTCAATTTGATTAAATTAACCCTGCCAAGTTACACTCCTAAAGCCTGTACAAGTTCATACTTACATACTGACCAACAGAAGTTGTGTCTTTTTTATTACATTTATTTATTTATTTTTAAAGATTTATTTATAAAGTAAAAAATTACAATTAAGTTTAGAAAACAGAAGAAAAGTCACATTTTATAACTCTGATAGAACTGGTATCATTTTTATATGTGTTCTCCTTCATATGCATATAGAGATTTTAGAATTTTACATAGTTTTAGTGTATACAATCTTGTATCCTGTATTTTAACTAATAATTGGTTTTCCTTGATTTTATGTACACTTTATAATTTATACTGTTTTATATATTATAATTTTATAAATTTATAATCTTTCATTAAGTGGATTTAATCATAATTTAATAGTTATTTTCAATTTGCCAGAACACTTAGGTTTCGCAGTAATTACATTGTAGAAAATAATTGTTTTCAAAGTAAAATACATTTATATCATGAAAGTTATCTTTGTCCCTTAAATGATATATTCAGCCTTGAATTCTATTTTATTTTTTAATGATGTTAGCACATCTCTTTTTGTTAATATATATAGTATATATGTTTGTCCAGCTTTGTTTTTCAATCCTTTTAAATTTTGTTTTGTTTTGTTTTTTTAAGAATTTACTTATTTATGCATGCAAGAACTGGGGTATAGACCAGAGTTGGGAGGTGAGAAGATTCACAAGAGACAGAGTAGGGAGCAGCAGGCAAGGCAGGAGAGGTCTGCTGCACCATGTGGGTCCCCTCCTGGGCCAGGGATCAAACTCACTTTGCTGTGCTGTGGATGCTTCACAGTTCGGCACTCAACCCACTGTGCCACCAGGGAGGCCCCAACCTTTTTAAATTTTAGACTTAGTTTTTAGGGACAAAATCATTGACAAATTCTTGGTAGATCTTACTTCTACCACCTCATTTTGTTTTTTCTATTTCCTGTTTCCTTATGGTCTTTTTTCTTTCTTTCTAAATCTTTGATGTTTAAAAATGTCTTCATTGATATGCCCCCTTATATGATAATTTGGCTAATTATAGATTTCTGGGTTCAAAATCATTGTTTCTGCTATTTTATTTGGGGACACGTAATTAGGAGAGACCCAGGTCTAACTTCCAATTCAGGGCCCATCCCCTTACAGTTTTATCCCCATGTCTTCTCTGCCAGGCACCACATGCATCATACTGTTTTACATAAGTAACCTTTATGGTGAACTTGATTTCATTACTAAAACAAAACCTGTATGTGTATACCCACTTTACATAATACAGCTCATTACTTAAAATTAAGAGCAATGTCATTTTCTGACCACGTATCTAAGCCTGTTTCTGACTGTTCTGTGTTTGTCTGTCTGGGCACCTCTGATATCATGACTCTATCATAAGAGTCCTCTTATAGGAATATACTCTAATAGGATACTCTTATAGGAATATATTCTTATAGGAAGTAATAATCCTTCCCTGTTCCCTGTTTTTAAATGCTCCACAGTACTTAAACCTTTGCTAAGGATATTACAAAGCTTATAAATGCTTTGTAGATTGATGAGTTGATTAAAAGAAAGATGAGGTTGACTATTCCTGGTTTGATACCAAAACCAAATTTTTTTATTCAATTTAAAATAAAAATGTATTGTAGTTTGTATAGTAGCCAAAGCTGGCTTTTCAGAATTTTAAATTAATCCTTGCTTTCATACTATTTCAGACTCTGGCCCTTTTGGAAGAAGAGGAAGATATAAACCAAATTACAGATTACTTCTCCTATGAACATTTCTATGTTATTTATTGTAAATTCTGGGAACTAGATTGTGATCATGACCTCTACATCAGCCAGGCTGACCTATCTCATTACAATGATCAAGGTGAGTGATTCTATAAATACTAAGACTTAATTTTTTTTTTTAAGATTTATTTATTTTTATGCATACAAGCACTGGGGTACAGGCCAGAGGTGTGGGGGGTGAGAGGATTCACCACAGAGAGCCGGGAGCAGAACAGGCAGATCAACGGAAGTACACTGCTAAGGGGAGCAGCAGGCACAGCAGGAGAGGTCTGCTGCGCCATGTGGGTCCCCTCCCTGGCTGGCGGCAGGGATCGAACTCGAGCTGCAGTGGCTGCGGTTTGCTTCATAGTGCGTTGCTTAACCCACTGCGCCACCAGGGAGGCCCCAAGATATAATCATTTTAAAGAGGGGAAGTCATTATGAGAATTCCCATATCTAAAATTCTCTAATCAAGTTCCCCTTAAAGGCTGAGAAATTTTAAATAAGAATGGAAGAAGAAGATCATTTCATTTTTTATTTAGAACCCAGAGAAAGGGGTGTAGAGTTAAGTAAGAAATTAAAAGTCTTCATTTTGATAAATTTTTGAACCTTTATTATCTGATGGTGAAATAAAATGATTCACATGTATGTAAAGTTTATTTGAAAGCTATATACTACTTTATAAATTTCCCACTTTACAGAATTTATAAAGGTTATAAAAAGCTAAAGATGAAAATAATGTTCTACCTGTTTTCAAGGACTCTTACTTAAAAACTTAATTTTTGAAGTTTAGATCCAGAAAAGATATTTTCTCTACAGATGAATTTTGTGTGGTTTCTTTTGTCAGAAAACAAAATATTACATATCATATTACTTACCTGTTTTATGTCATTTTTACCAATAGTAAACTTAAAACCTATTACCTATAGATTTAATATTCTTACTCAAACAGCAAGATACATGGATTCATTATTCTCTCTTAATATTGTCCCCGTTCTAGTCTTAAATGTATTTTCAGGCACTGTTTTGTTTTGTTTGTTAATACACCTTTCGATCTAGCAGATTACAAATCCTAAATAAATTTTATTTCTGTATTTAACAGATCTATGGCAAATTGTATTTTAAGAAAAGATTTACTCTGTATGATGTCAAGTTTCACAGAACTTTCTTTTTTTTTTTAAAGATTTATTTATTTATGCATACAAGCACTGGGGTACAGGCCAGAGGTGTGGGGGGTGGGGGGCAGAGGATTCACGACAGACAGAGCAGGGAGCAGAACAGGCAGATCGACAGAGGTACACTGCTGAGGGGAGCAGCGGGCACAGCAGGAGAGGTCTGCTGCGCCATATGGGTCCCCTCCCTGGCCGGCAGCAGGGATTGAACTCGTGCTGCAGTGACTGCAGTTCGCTTCACAGTGCATTGCTCAACCCACTGCGCCACCAAGGAGGCCCGAACTTTCTATATTTAAGAAATAGATTTTTACCTCTCAAATTCTCAAGTGCCAAGCAGATATCAAAAGGAATACATTCATAAGTGTTGATTGAAAAACAAGCATTTTAGTACTATTTCCTTTTCAAATAATAACCCCCCTGTCACCAGATTAGCATAAAGATGGAGATACTCATATCATCAGCTTTATTAGCTATTTAGTAGCTTCTTATGTGTATAACAGGAGCCAGACTCTGGAGGTCATATACAACTCTATGGAGTCTAAGGCAACTTTGTGCCTGATATGACCATAATTCTCACCAAGTCTCCAAATACTGTATATACACATAAAACAACTCATTAGAATCATATTAAAGGGCTATAATATGGAAAAACAGGAATGTAGTCCAGCATAATAAGGAGGCCATTGAAACTCAAATGCCCCCTACTAACCTGTCTTTAATGCTACAATATGATTTTGGTTTTACCACAATGAGATACCACCTTACACCAGTAAAAATGGCACATGTTAAAAAAAACTAGCAACTACAGATGTTGGCAAGGATGTGATAGAAAAAGGAACTCTCCTACACTGCTGGTGGGAATGCAAACTGGTCCAACCTCTATGTAAAGCTGCATGGAGGTTCCTCAGTCTACTAAAAATGGAGCTACCATATGACCCAGCAATCCCACTCCTAGGGATTTACCCAAAGGACACAAAAAACATTAATTGAAAAGAATACATGCACCCCTATGTTTGTTGCAGCACTGTTTATAATAGGTAAGACTGGGAATCAACCCTAATGCTCAAAAATAGACTGGATCAAGAAGATGTGGTATATATACATAATGGAATAATATTCAGCAATCAAAAAAGGTAACTAATGCCATTTATAGAAAAATGGATGGTGACTGAATGGATTATGCTCAGTGAAATAAGTCAGAAGGAAAAAGAAAAATACCAGATGGTCTCACCTATAAGAAGAATATAGGGAATCAAGGGGGAGAAAATTAAAAAACACAAACAGTAAAGTAAAACAAAAACAGACAACTACAAGTGAGAGAAATTCTGCAGGGAAGAGAGAGGGATTGAGATCGAGGCAGGGACAGGAAGAGCACAAGAGACTATGGTGATGGTGCATGGGTGAATTTTTGTGGTGGAAATTCTATGGGGACTACACCTAGAAAAGAAAGCAAATATTCAGACAGACAGATAGATTTTTTTAAATGATCTTGGTTTTAGGAGATTAAGCCTCCACATCTAAGAAATAGTTTAGTTTTAGAATTAATTATTCTTGCCTTTCCTGTACAATCTTCTTTTCTGTCTAGTACAGGTTATTAACCCCTTAAATCAATGCTCAACAAACTCTAGAGAGTCCTTGGATTAGCTTAGGTATGTGATCAGGCATGGCTGTACTTACACCGATATTCCCAACATTCTTGAGCCAAACTAACTTACCTTTAGTTGACTATATCTGACTGCAGAAAAGATAAATGCTCATAGCTGCTGACCCATTGATCCTGAAAATTTAGTGTGGATGCCATTACCTGGAGCAAGACTTGTTCAAAGAACAGATTCCTGTTCACTTACATTCCTAAGACTAAGATCCTTAGGATCGCCATTAAAAAGCAATGCTTTGTCAGTAATGTTGTGCTAAGATTTTCTCCCAGTCAGTGGGTTGTCACTTTGTTTTGGTTAGCGTGTCCTTTGCTATACAGAAGCTTTTAAGTTTGATGTAGTCCCAGCTGTTTATCTTTTCCTTCACTACCTTTGCTTTAGGTGTTGTATCTCTAAAGATGTTATTGATGTATATGTCACGTAGGGTTTTGCCTACTTTTTCTTCAATATATTTTGTGGTTTTAGGTCTTATGTCTAATTCCTTAATCCATTTTGAGTTGATTTTTGTGCATGGTGAAAGGCAGTATTCTAGTTTCATTCTTTTGCATGTAGCAGTCCAGTTTGTCCAGCACCACTTATTGAACAAGCTCTCTTTATTCCATTGCATATTCTTTGCTTCTTTGTCAAAGCTTTGCAACTTTGTCAAAGTTGTTCATAGGTTTGTGGGTTTGTTTCTGGGCTTTCTATTCTATTCCATTGGTCTATGCGTCTGTTTTTGTTCCAATACCATGCAGTTTTTATTATTGTGGCTTTGTAGTAAAGTTTGAAGTCTGGAAATGTGGTCCCTCCACTTCCCTTTTTATTCAGTTAGGAGAGCTTTGGCTATTTGAGGTTTTTCTGTCTCCATATGAATTTCATCAATATTTTTTCTATTTCTTTGAAGAATGACATTGAAATTTTTATTGGAATAGCATTGAATCTGTAGATTGCTTTTGGTAGGAAGGCCATATTGATTATGTTAGTTCTTACAATCCATGAGCAAGGAATGTTTTTCCATTTCTTTGTATCTTCTTCTATTTCTTTTAGCAATGTTTTGTAAGGGATTTATCACATAGATCCACAAAGAACTAACCAGACTACACAAAAACAAAGAGAACAACACAGTCAAAAAAATGGGCAAAAGAGCTAAAAAGACAATTCTCCAAAGAGGAAATGCAAATGGCCAACAGGCATATGAAAAAATGTTCAACTTCTCTTGTCATCAGAGAAATGCAAATCAAAACCACTATGAGATACCACCTCACCCCAGTGAGAATGGCACATATCAAAAAAATTAGTAACAACAAATGTTGGTGAGGGTTTGGAGAAAAAGGAACTCTCTTACACTACCTGTGGGAACGCAAGCTAGTCCAACCACTGTGGAAAGCAGTATGGCGGTTCCTCAATCTACTAGGAATGAAACTTCCATAGGACCCAGCAATCCCACTCCTAGGAATATGCCCAAAAGACACAAATACACTGATTCAAAAGAATACCTGCACCCCTATGTTTATAGCAACACTCTTTACAATAGGTAAGACCTATTGTAAACAACCTAAATGCCCAAAAACAGATGAGTGGATCAGAAAGCTATGGTACATATACACGGTGTAATATTATTCAGCAATCAAAAAAGATAAACTAGACTCATTCATAGGAACATGGATGGAGCTGGAAGGAATTATGCTCAGCAAAATAAGTTAGAAGACAAAAGAAAAATACCAGATGCTTCTCCCCCTAAGAGGAATGTAAGGGAACCAAATAAGGATCAAGGAAAAGAATAATAACAACAATAATAATAATAACACAACAAAAACAAAAAGACAAGGACAAATTGGGAACACTTGGGGGGAGGGTTGAGGGCAGCTAAGAGCACAAGGGAGTGAGGTGATGGTGCACTGGTGAAATGGTGATGGGGAATACATGGGGATTACAACTGATGTCAAATATATATAAATAAAGGGGAAAAAAGCAATGCTTTGGTTATTTTTAACCCACAATGAGGTGCTTTCTCTAGGATCTATTATCAATCAGCATATACTTTCTTAAGTACTAACTTGTCTCTCTCTTTGAATAAAATAAAGTCATGCATTAATCATGTTATATGATGGACTTTTATAGAATAAAAATGTGAGAAAAATATTCTTATAATGTTTTTATTTCTTTTATAAAATTCTATTTGCATTGTTTTACTCGAAGTTCCTTATCTAGTAATAGGAGCTAATGATCAGTACTCCTTGAACTTAATGCTATAACAAAATCTGTCTTGTTTTGGAGGAAAACACTGTCATATTGAGTAACAAGATCAGTATAAATTCTATACATTTTTGTCTTACTTGTCCCAAGATTTCAGAATTAACTTGACATTCAACTATATAATATATCCCCGCTGTCAAGCAAATCCATTTGCCAGTTCTTTTTAAAATCACTCATTAATTATTCTCAAATCCTTACTTTCAAAAAGTATAAATTATACATATGTGAAAATTTAACTACTTATTGTCTCATCATAGAATATTATGTTTTACCTTGTAGCTAGTAAAAATAAGCTTGCTCAAAGTGTTGTCTTTATGGAACATGTTTCTAACAAATGTTTTATATTATTTATATTTAGCTTCTTCAAACAGGATTATTGAAAGGATATTCTCTGGAGCAGTAACAAGGTAAGAAAAGTCATCTGAGTTTAAAAGTAAACTATAATACTATAACCATCTCATTTTAGCAAGATCTGCTGCATAATTTGATAGTGTTATGGATCAGATAATACCCTGCAAAACATATAGTCATGACTTCATACAAGACAATAATTCTTCAGTATAGGCATAAGTCCTATATCTAAATATAGGAAACAGTATTTGATCCTAGTGAATATTTGCATTCAAATTGGAAATGAGATTTCAGTCTTCAGATCTGCAAATGCCTTCTGCTTTTACCCTCTAAGCTTTTGAAAACAAGATAATTCATAAATAGATTTCCTTTTGTGACATTTCTAACACTTTTATTATTTTTTAAACTTTAACTTTTCTTCAGAGAAAAATGTTACTTTATTTCTTAGTCTGTCATCTACACTTGTCACCTTAGTATATCAAATGTATCTGAGTAATTGCTCAGGAAATTTTATAACCATGTGTTTTCTTCAGGGGAAAAACAGTACAGAAAGAGGGAAGAATGAGCTATGCAGATTTCGTATGGTTTTTGATCTCTGAGGAAGACAAAAGGAATCCCACCAGGTATGACTTATGAGTTTCCTTTGCCAAGATGTAAACACATGAACAAAGTTTGAAAAAGTCATGATGTATATGCCTAGTGAAGGCCAACATGACCTCAGACATCAGCTCTGTATAGGAAAGGAGGTGGGCACTGAATCCACAATTACAGCCTACCAAGAGAAGGGATGCTACAGCCCTCCAAAACAAAAGTGAAGTGACCTGTGAGGTGACAATGAAAAGTAAGTAGTATTAGTAACCATTTATATGCAATGTAGGGGTAGATGTGGATTGTAGCTGTTTTATGACCTACATGGTCATAGAATGTGATACAGCAACTAGAAAGGATGAAATGTAACCATTTTCAACCAAATGTAGGAAATTTGGGAAAATCATATGCAGCAAAGCAAGTCCAAACAATAAAAATAAATATTGGACATTCATATAGGAGACAACAATGTAAAACACTTTAAAAAGAAAAAACTCAGTATCAACAAACTTCCTGAAGGCTTAAAGGAAAGTTGAAAGAAAAGGGACATGAGGTCACAAAGGAAAGTGGTGGGGTGCATCCAGATGATCACATCTCCAAAGGTGGAAATAATCTTTTGTGATCAAACGTTTTAAAGGGTCTACCTGAACATGGCTTTATATTGACACAGTTAAATTGACTGAGGTATAGTCATCACAAAATACAGAAGTAGAAAATTGTATTTAAAAACTGTATTGTCCTTTCTTTGCTGCATCCACTATGAGAATGAGGATTGTTTAAGCAGCCAGACTGTCGACATTCAAAAAAAAATGTTGACATTTTCTTGAAGGGACACACTGTTACCATGAAGGGACCCAGAGCATTCTGTGGAAGAACTTCATTATCAATGTTGTTGAACTAATTCTCCTTGGACAGATAAAGAAGATGCTCCAGGTTGACAAATGGTGGGGCAATAAAAAGGAACTGGCTAAGATTTGCACCATCTGTAGTCATGTGCAGAACTTGGGTGTTACACTGTGCATCCATTAGAAGATGATGTCTGTGTATGTTTATTTCCCCCATCAGCATACAGGAGAATGGGTCTCTTGTTGAAATGCAAAATTTCTTGGGAAAAATATAAGTTCACAGGATTCAGATAAAACCAGGCATTACTTGTTCAATATCTCAAGATACCAAGAAAGATGGAATTCTTGATGGAAACAACACTGAACTTGTATCAAATTCAGCAGCTTTGATTCAGTAAGCCACTATACTTAAATACAATGATATCAGGAAATTTTTGGATAATAGTGTCTGTTTTTGAAAAAGTTCAGCATGCTGATGGATAAGAGCTAAGTTGTCCAACTATAGAAACAGCAAGATACTGAATGATTCCTGAGGCCTACTTGTGATATATCTTTAAGATGCAAGAGTTATTAATTTGGAGGGCATAAAAATAGAGAACTGTATTTTTAACTGGGAAATATTTAATCCCCAACAGTAAACTAGTTGACAGGTGATTTGCTCATGGATATGATAATGACTCCAGAAGGTAGTCGACTTATACATATATACACACATACACATACCTGTACTGTAAGAACTCAAAACACTTTTGAAAGAAATTAATGAAAATCTAAAGGAAATTATGACATCCATGTTTATGCATCAAAAGACCTAATATTTTTAGGATGGCAGTACTTCCAAAACTGATCTATAGATTCAAAGCAAGTCCTAGCAAAATCCTAGCTTGTTAATTGTTTTTGCATAAATGAAAAGCTAAATCTTGAATTCATATGAAAATGCAAAGGGACCAGAGTAACCAAAACAATCTTGAGATAAAACAAAATTACAGGGCTCACACTTTGAATTTTCAAAATGTGGAAAGCTAAAGTAAAATAGATTTGTATAAAGATAGACATAGCTAAATGGAATTGAATTAGAACTACAGAAATAAACTCACATTTATAGTTAATTGATTTTCAACAAGACTACCAAGACAATTCAATGGAGGAGAAATAATCTTTTAAAAAATGGTACTGGAAACTGGTTATCCACATGTGAAAGAATAACTGTAGACCCTTAGCTCTCCTTATACATAAAAATTAGCTCAAATGGCTCACAGACCTAACTGTAAGAGGTGAAACTATAAAACTATTAGGATAAAGCAGTAAATTTTCATGAACCTTGGTTAGACATAGTTTCTTAGCTGTGATACCAAAATCATAAACAACAAAAGAAAAACTGAATGACTTGGACTCATAAAAATTAACCTTTTTTAGTGCTCTAAAAGACAACATCAACATCAAAAAATAAAAAGACAACCCCTACAGCATGGGAAAAAATAACTATAGGTGGTACATCTGATAAATGAAATATATATTATATATAATACTACTAAATAAAAAGACCTGTTTCCCATTTTTAATTATCATACTCTTAATCCATAACTAGATCCTTACATAAAGAAATAATACTCAAAGTGTTTTTGAGTCTGTACCATTTCTCTGCCTTCAGTGTTGTCTTTCTCCTACCTAACAGTTAACATATGGTCAGGCTTTATTCTTTGCTGGGTATCAGTGGTTTATAAGTAATGGCTTATTTAATCCTGTCTATCACTGTAAATTTAGGTATCAGTGGTCCATTTTACATGCAGAAACAAGTTCTGAGAGAGTGCACACATAGTAGGTGACCTCACTTGGAGTCAAACTAATATATGTATGACTGCAAATCTTGAACTCTTTATCACTTTAATGCATGACAGCATGTATATATATCTATTTTCTTACCAGCTGGGCTATGGAATCTTCAAAAGAAAGTTCTCATTAGTAAGAAATTCCTTATTGCTTAAGAGATTCAAAGTTAAGTCAGTTATAGAAGAAAGTAACTCCTGAATTTGACTTGATAATTGTTTTCTTGACTCTGGTATTTATTATATATTTGTCATGTTTGTTCATAGTGTTCACATTGCCTTATTAAAGTAGATGTGAGAGAAGACAGTTAAATCTGTGTTTTAAAGTACTGAAGAAAATTACACATCAAAATCAAATTCTTATTTAACAAAATATAAAAGACAACATTGCAGAAATCTAGTCTGCAGCTTATGAAAAACATGGGTAGAAAAAATTTCCTAAAGAAGTAATTAGGTGAATGCTGTATAGAATACTTTCTGCAAAATTAGGATCTTAAATCTTTTCTGTTGTGTTTAGATACTGAAAGTGTCTTCATTAAATTGGTTTTTGTGAACAATTCTTACAGCACTCTTTTGGGATGTCCTTTAACCCTCTGTCCAGGTTGTTGTTTTTCACATTCTTCTTCTACATAGTTTTCTAACTAGGTATCCTCTCTAGCAACTATTACTTTTATGTCTGAGTCTATTAGGCCAGTGCCTTTGAAAGTTGTAGGAGTTAAAATAATGTAAATAAAAAAATAAATGCAAATAAAAAAATTTAGCTACTCCCTAACCAATAGTGGAATTTCTTATAACTTTCTTCTTGAAGAAATCTCTGGCACACAGTTTACTTTTATTCATCTGAAGAGGTAATGTTGTTTATGTCTACAATTACACAAATACAATTCGGCATGAATAATATACTTTAAAAACTGAAAATTGGTATCAAAAATATAACAAAACTTAACATTGCTTCTCATTGGGTAATTATTCCTTCTGTGTACTTTCCTGTCCTCTAATTTTCCTGCAATGAAAGTTATTATACTTCTAAACTCTTTGAAACTCTGATAAAAGAAACTTCAGAAAGTCTCTAGTATTTCCAGTAAGAAAATTTCCCTAAGCATGTCTTATATATGGCTAGTCAACCAGTCCCTGCATCTAAACTTTCAGGGACAAATAACTATATACTAAAGTATTCTGTTTCATTTTTCTAACTCTAAGTCTAAAAGTACCTTCTCTTTTTTGAAACTTAATCCTTTTTATGCTAATTTTCAGAGGGTTATATTTCATTAATCTATTACATGATACTCAAATATTTAAATACCTATCATGTGAATTTGGCAACTAATGAGGCAGTATATCTATCTCTTTGCATTTTAACTTTCTTATAGTATATTAAAAAGAAGTGAGCTGTATGATGTATCATTATTGTATAGATTCTTTTAGTTCTTTTAATTGAAAATGCAACTGACTAAAGTAGTTTATATTCCTCAGCAAAATAAGTTGCTTTTCTCTTCAGCTCTATTTGGTATTTGTCAAAATCAAGACACATGTCTTATCACACATTTTTTTTATCTTAAGTAATAAGAATTTCAAGATACAAAGAGAGCTTAAGAGACCAAAGGACAGCCTACTCAAAACATTACTAAAAATAATGATATAGTGGTATAGCAACCACATATTGGCACATTTAGTGTAGGTCTCTGCTCATGAGACCTCACAATCACAAAATGTTTCACAATGATATATTATTCTACCCCTGCTATAACTCTCAAAATAGATATGGTGTGACTGGACCTCATGGTGGCCAAATTATACCTCATATTTGTTGAAGTAAATTAGTATGCCATTTATTGATGGTAACATTAAACATCAACCTGGTACATTTTAAAAATAGATTTCAAAACAGAAATTTGCAAGTAATACCTGTTCAATTTTGTTTAATAATCTAAAGTCTGTCTTTCTGAATAAAAATTACACACAGATCTTAGTGCAACTAAACAGATCAAGTGTCTATATACTGAATAATGAGATACCTGCTCTTCATCTCTTCATTCCTCATACAATTTGCTAGTATCCTGCAACCTATCTTGAGCCTCCAGGTCAAAGACTAAAAGATTCTTTTCTGGGGTATCTGAGCATCCCAACAAAAAAAGACCTGAATTCTTGACTTTGATTCCCTGAAGGAAAAACCTAGTCAAAAATCATTTTAAAATAAATACCAAAGTCAACAATAAGTCAATACTTTCAGTCTGCTTTCTAACACTTAATGCTTACATATAAGCAGTGAACAAAGAAACACTAAATAACTGAGTATAGCTTCTTCAATAAAACACAGAAGCCAATATAAGGGAGCTAGTAACTTGTATGAAACAGAATTACAGGAAGAAAACTTTGGCAGTAACAACAAAAAGGACATTGTTATTAATATCCTTAGAGAGATAAGAAAAGAAATTAAATTGACAGAGCAGTAATTTTTATAAAAGGAACATTCAGAGAACCAAAAAAGAACTCTGGGAAATCACAACTATAACAGAAATAAAATACAAAATGTTCAAAAAATATAACTAAGTCTCCCAAAAAGAACAAAGATTAAACAATCAAAAATTGAGAAAGGATATGAAAATTAAGAGAGCTGGTCCAAAAATTCCAACATAATGAACCATAAAATGTGATGCAAGTCATAAATGTACTTTTTTAATTTAGCCATAAGAGACTGATGTCAGTCAACAAGATGGAAAAATAGAAGTGTTTATTACTTTCCTCCTCAGTAAACATCAACTTGAACAACCAGCTACATTAATTAAATATACCTTCACAATAGCTAATGATTCCAGGGAAATTGTAAAATACAAAATCAACATACAAAAATTACTTGCCTTCCAAGAGAAAAATATCGGATGGCTTCACTATTAGGAGGAATATGAAAGAACAACAGCAACAACAAAGAATAAGCTCAAGGAATTGGCAAATTATAACCAAAAGCAAACAAAAAAAACTCAACAAGACCAAAAAGCCAAGATAAACCAAAGGGACCCTGGGGAGGAAGGCAAAGACAGGGATGAGAACAGAAAGTGCACAAGGGACTGAGGTGATGGTGCACCGGTGAAATGGTGGTGGGTACTCCCTGGGGACTACAAATGATGTCAAATATAATTAATAAAAAAATAATTTAATTCAAAAAAAAAATTACTTGCCTTCCTATGCACCAACAATATGGTTTCTGAAAAAGAAATTAACAAAGCAATCCCACTTAGTATAGCATCAAATAAAATTCTTAAGACCTTATTTAGCCAAGGAAGTGAAAGATCTCTATGGTGAAAACTTTAAAATAGTGATGAGATATTTTGAAGATAAATGGAAGGGTAGCCTATCTCCATGGGTTGAGAAATTTCCTGGTTAAAAGATACACAAATTCAAAAAATCCTACCAAATTTCCAGTGACATTTTTCCCACAAAAATAGAAGAACAGTCCTAAAATTCATGAAAAACAAAAGATCAAGAATCTTTTGAGCACCAAGAACAAAACTGGATACATCATATGCTATCTGATTTCAAGAGACCCTACAAACATTTAGTAATTAAAAACAGCACGATGCTGCTATAAACAGAGCAGTAGACTAATGGAACAGAATAGGGAGATCAGAAATAAGTCCTATTTAGGGTCAGTTGATCTTTAGTATGGCTGCCAAGAACACACACATAAAAAGGACAGTTCTAAACAGTGTTAGGAAAACTGGTTATCCCCATGCAGAAATATTTTTCACTCCAAATGCAAAAGTCAGCTCAAAGTAGATTAAAGACTTTATATAAGAGGTTAATGTCACCAATATGGCCGAAAAGGGACGTTAAGATTAAATTCTCCCCTAAAAACAACTGATAAGGAAAAATACAAATAATCAAATAAGCCCTCAGGGAAAGAATACACCACAAAAAGAATATCAGCCACCAGAATTCGACAACAATGGCATGGAAGAATTTCCTGCCTGCCAGGTAAAGAATTTAAAATCATCATGATTAAAAAACATAAAGAAGATGAAAAGGAAAAGAATGAAATGAGAAAAATAATTAATGAACTGAAGAATGAAATTGAGTCCCTAAAGAAAGAAATGAAAAAACACAGATCAAAATATTAATGGAGGAGCCAAAGGACTCTGGGGAAAAAATGAAAACAGATGAAATGGAAGAACAGATCAGTACTCTCAGAGATACAGAAATAAAAAGAAACATAATGAAAAGAAAAGAAAAATATGAAGGAAAAAGAATGAAAGAACACTTAGAACTATCTGACAACGTGAGGAAAGGAAATACAAGAGTTATAGGAATACCAGAGGGTGAAGAGAGAGACCAAGAACCTGAGAAACATTCAAAAGATAATCGAAGAGAACATCCTAAGCATTAAAAAGATGAATGTAGACATACAAGAAGCAAGAAGGGCACTTAAGTTACCACAATGAGAGGAAAACTATAGCAAGAAACATCAAGAGCCCAGACCAAGAAAAAATAATGAAACTGACAAGGGGGAGGAAACAGGTAACATATAAAGGAAAACCAATCAGGCTGACATCAGATCTCTCCAATGAAACACTGTGGGAAAGAAGAGAATGGAGTAACAAATTCAACAAACTCAAAGACAGCAGATCCCAACCAAGAAGACATTACCCTGCAAAGCTATCCTTACTCTATGAAGAAAAAATAAGGACTTTCTCAGACAAGCAGAAACTCCAGATTCATTATGACTAAACCCCCACTCCCAAAACTACTACAAGAAGTACTAAAGGCAAAACCACCAGAGAAATGAATAAAAAGAACAGAATAAAACAAGGAATAAAATCACAACAAGACAATCAAAATGGCAAATACAGATGACATTATATCATTCTAAAGTAAATGGACTAAACTCATCAATAAAAGACACAGAGTAGTAGGCTGTATTAAAAAACAAAATCCAACCTTCCAATGTTTCTAGGAAACACATTTAACTACAAATGATTAACATACATTGAAAGTAAAATGTTGGAAAACATTCTACAACCAAATGGACCAAAAAAGAAGGCAGGAACAGCTATACTTATATCAGATGAAACAGACTTCAACTTAAAGAAAGTTAAAAGCGACGTAGACAGACACTACACTGTGATCAAGGGGAATGATACATCAGGAAGATGTAACATTCATCAACATGTGAAGGAGCACCAAATATATTAAAACAATCACTATCAGTTATGAAAACAGACATTAAAGAAAATACATATATAGTAGGAAACTTCAAACCCCAACCTCACCAATGGCAGATCAACGAGACAAAAAATAAAAAATAAGAGCCCTAAATAAAGACCTAGACCTCCATGAGCTTATAACATCTGTAGGACACTGCACTCAAAAAAAATCTGAGTATACTTTTTTCTCAAGTGTGCATGGATCACTTTTCAGAATTCATCACATACTGAACTACAAGAAAAACATCAACGGGTACATTAAAGTCAAAATCATTCCAACTATCTTCTCTGATCGTGAGGTATCAAACTAGAAATAAATCATGAAAGGAAAGCATGGAACCCTCCCACTTCATGGAGATTGAATCCACAGTAGATTGAATTCCACACTACTGAAAGACTATTGCACGAAAGAGGTAAACAAAGAAGGAATTAAAAATACTTTCAGTTGAACAACGATGAAGACACTGACTTCTAGAATGTATGGGACATAGCAAAAGCTGTAATAAGAGGAAAATATATGGCAATACAGGCTCACATCAAGAAACAAGAAAGAACTCAAAAAAAACAACCTAATCTCACATCTGAAAGAACTAGAAAAAGAACAACAACAACAAAAAATAGAAGTAAATAATAACAATCCAAAACATTAATGAAACCAAAAGTTGGTTCTTCAAAAAAATAAACAAAATAGACAAACTTCCACCAGATTCACAAAGAAAAAACAGAAATAAATAGGTTCATAAACAAAAGAGGAGAAATTACAACAGGCACAGCATTAAATCAAAAGAATAATCTGAGGGGCCTCCCTGGTGGCGCAGTGGGTTAAGCAACGCACTATGAAACAAACCACAGCCACTGCAGCACAAGTTCGATCCCTGCTGCCCGCCAGGGCGGGGACCCACATGGTGCAGCAGACCTCTCCTGCTGTGCCCGCTGCTCCCCTCAGCAGTGTACTTCCATTGATCTGCCTGTTCTGCTCCCGGCTCTCTGTGGTGAATCCTCTTGCCCCCCACACCTCTGGCCTGTACCCCAGTGCTTGTATGCATAAATAAATAAATCTTTTAAAAAAAAAGAATAATCAGATTACGATGAATATATGCTAACAAGTTCAATGATCTAGAAGAGATGGTCAAATTCCTAGAATGATATAACCATCCAAAGTTAGATAAAGAAGAAATAGAACACCTAAACAGACCAATTACAAGAGTGAAATTGAAACAATAATCAAAACACTCCCCAAAAACAAAAGCCCAGGACAAGACAGCTTCACAAATTAATTCTACCAAACATTCAGAAATGAATTAGTGCCTATCCTACACAAACTCTTTCAAAAAATTAAGAAAGAAGAATACTGCCAAATAAGTTCTATAAAGCCAACATTACACTAATACCAAAACAAAACAAAGACAACACACAAAAAGAAAACTGCAAGTCAATCTCCACAATGAACACTGATGCAAAAATCCTCAACAAAAACCTAGCTAACAGAATCCAACAATGCATTAAAGGGATAATACCACTACTAGTGAGATTTATCCCAGGGGCATAGGATGGTTCAACATCCAAAAATCAATTGATGTAATCTAACATATCAACAAAAAGAAAAAGAAAAACCATATGATCATATCAATAGATGCTAAGAAAGTATTTGACAAAGTACAACATCCATTTTTTATGAAGGTCCTGGAAATTCTCAAGATAGAAGGAACATACCTTAATATGATCAAAGCCATATATGACAAGCCCACAGTCAATATTATTCTCAATAGTGAAAAGCTGAAGGCCTTTCCTTTAAGATCAGGAACAAGACAAGGATGTCCACTCTTGACACTACTCTTCAACATTATACTGGAAGTCCTAGCCAGAGCAATAAGACAAGAAAAAGATATACAAGGAATCCAAATAGGGAAAGAAGAAGTAAAACTATCACTATTTGCAGATGAAATGATAATATACAGAGAGAACCCTAAAAACTGTACAGAAAAACTAATCAAAATAACCAGTTTAGCAGGGTACAAAATCAACACACAAAAACCAGTAGCCTTCCTAGCTAGATACAATCAATCAATATGAAGAAGAAATCAAGAAAACCATCCCTTTTATAATTTAAACAAAAAAATCAAGTACTTGGGAATAAACCTAATTAGAAAGAGGTAAAGAATTTATACAAAGAAAATATAAAACACTGTTAAAAGAAATAGAAGTTGGGGCCTCCCTGGTGGTGCAAGGGGTTGAGCATTGCACTATGAGGCGGACACATCCACCACTGCAGCATGAGTTCAATCCCCGACCAGGGAGGGGGACTCACATGACGCAGCAGGCCTCTCCTGCCTCGCCCGCTGCTCCCCTCAGCAGTGTATTTCAGTACATCTGCCTGTTCCGCTCCCAACTCTGTCTCTGGCCTGTATCCCAGCTCTTGTATGCATAAATAAATAATTTTTAAAAAAGAAAAAAGACACAAAGAAATGGAAAGACATCCCCTGCTCATGGATTTAAAGAATTAATATTATTAAAATGGCCATCCTACCAAAAGCAATTTTCAGATTCAATGCTATTCCAATGAAAATCTCAATGACATTCTTCAAAGAAATAGAACAAATATTGATGAAACTCATGTAAGGAATCACAACAAACCTTGAATAGCCAAAGCCCTCCTGAAGAAAACACAGGAGAATGGTGGTATCAAGCTCCCAGACTTCAAACTCAGCTACAAAGCCATAATAATTAAAACAGTGTGGTACTGGAACAAAAACAGACACAGACCAATGGAACCTAATAGAAAGCCCAGAAATAAAGCCACACATATATGGACAACTAATCTTTTCTAAAGGAGCAAAGAATATGCATGGGACAAGGACAGCTTATTCAATAAATGGTGGTGGCAAAACTGAACCAATATAAGCAAAAGAATGAACTAGACCACTACCTAGACCACCATGCACAAAAATGAACTCAAAATGGATAAAAGCTGAACATAAGAACCAAAACCATAACATATATAAAAGAAAATATAGGTTAAACACTACAAAACATACATATCAGTAACATCTTTAAAGACTCATCCCCAAAGCAAAGAAAGTGAAGGAAAAGGTAAACATCTGGGATTTCATCAAACTGAAAAGCTTCTGTATTTCAAAAGAAACATAAACCAAAGCAAAGAGGCATCCTACTGATTGGGAAAAAATTTTGCACTCCATACAACTTAAAAGGGACAAATCACAAAGATCTACAAAGAACTCACATGACTCAACAAAAACAAGTAAACAGTCCAGTCAAGAAATGGGCAGAAGAACTTAAAAGACACTTCTCCAAATAGGAAATGTAAATGGCCAATAGACATATGAAAAATGTTTATCATCCCTTATAATCAGAAAAATGCAAATCAAAACCACAGTGTGATATCACCTTACACCAGTAAGAAATGCACATATCAAAAAAAAAAAAAAACTAGCAACAAGAAATGTTGGTGAGGATGTGGTGAAAAAGAATTCTCCTACACTGCTGGTGAAAGGGCAAACTGGTCCAACCACTATGGAAAACTGCATGGAGGTTCCTCAGTCTGCTAAAAATGGAGCTGCCATATGACCCAGCAATTCCAGTCCTTGGATTCTACCCGAAGGACACAAAAACATTGACTCAAAAGAATATCTGTACCCCTGTGTTTATTGCAACACTATTTATAATAGGTAAAACTTGCAAACAACTCAAATGCCCAAAAATATATGACTGGATTAGAAGATATGGTATATGTATATATATTTCACACAATGAAATACTATTCAGCAATAAAAAAGGTAAACTCATGTCATTCACAGCAACATGGATAGCACTAGAAAGAGTTATGCTCAGTGAAATAAGTCAGAAGGAAAAAGAAAAATATTGGATGGTTTCACTTGCAGGAGGAATATAGAGGAACCAAATAAGGAATTAAGGGGGGAAGTAATAGCAATAAAAAACATAACAAAGTAAAACAAAAATAAACAGAATACTATAAACCAGAAATATTCTGTAGGGTTAGGGATGGAGAGGCAAGAACACGGGACTGTGGTGATGGTGCATGGATGAATTGGTGGTGGAAATTCAGTGGGGACTACACTTAAAGCAAACATTGTTAAAAGTGAACAATGATGTAAAATATATAAAAATTTTTAAAAAACACTTATGTATGACCTAAAATTGTAAAACTACAAGAAGAAAACTTGAGAAACAGCTTGGTGACATATGCCTGTGCAATTTGATGTCTTGGGATATAACCCAACAAGCATAGGCAACAAAACCAAAAATAGAAAAATCAACTACATCAAACAAAAAAAATTTTAATAGAAAACCCTCCAGAGTGAAGAGACAACCTACATAATGGAAAAAATATTTTCAAACTATATATCACATTAGAAGTTAGTATCCAAAATTACAAAGAACTCAAATACAGCATTAAAAAAAAAAAACCCAATTTTTAAAATGGGAAAAGGAAGACATACAAATAGGCAAATGAGTATATGAAATGATGTTCAGTTCATTATTCCTTGAAAAACCATATTCAGGAAGCTACTGAAGAATGTGTTACACCAAATAAGGCTATAAGCCAAAAATAAGGGAAATGTAAAATACAAGAAAGTAGAAAGATGTAAGGACTCTAGGATGAAACTGAACCAGGCCTGGTCATCAGTCAGTCTAGATCAGGTCAGAAGGAAACAAGAAACACTTCATCAAGAAAATTCAACTGATAGTGACTAATTATAAATATAGAAAACTAGCAGAGATTTTGGGGTTGAATTATTACTATGTACGTTAAAAGGAAGCAAGAGATAAAAATAAGTTATAAATTAAATACTGAGTTATTAGGAGATTGGACAAGGCAAGTAGGTAAAGAGCTAAAACCTTATCTTTTCGTAGTGTGAAAGTAATATACAGGAATATAAAAGAGCAAATAAGCATCTTACCTGAAAATATAAAGAATAAAGCCAAAATAACCAGATGTTGAAAGTAGTTGATTCTTAGAAAGGGCAAATTGAAGGAAGAAGGGTATGCAGTTTTCACTAACAAATTTTACATAACTATAGCTCTGTATGTCTAAAATATGCAACTTGTAACTTTTATTTAAAAAAACATGGGGCCTCCCTGGTGGCGCAGTGGGTTAAACAATGCACTATGAAGCAAATTGCAGCCACTGCAGCACGAGTTCGATCCCTGCTGCCGGCCAGGGAGGGGACCCACATGGCGCAGCGGACCTCTCCTGCTGTACCCGCTGCTCCCCTCAGCAGTGTACTTCTGTTGATCTGCCTGTTCTGCTCCCCGCTCTCTGTGGTGAATCCTCTCACCCCCCCACACCTCTGGCCTATACCCCAGTGCTTGTATGCATAAATAAATGAATCTTTAAAAAAAAAATAAAAAGAAACATGGGCAATGATAAATCTGAATAATGAATCTTTACCAGGCCCTTGCTAATGAGTAGTCTCATCTCCTAGCATTGAGTATTGGTTCCGTTGCATGGATATGGATGGGGACGGTGTACTCTCCATGTATGAGCTGGAGTACTTCTACGAGGAGCAATGTGAACGGATGGAAGCTATGGGCATCGAGCCACTGCCATTCCATGACTTGCTATGCCAGATGCTTGACCTAGTGAAGCCAGCAAATGAAGGTGAGAATGAGGAAAGGGTTATTTTAACTCTCTTGTTCTGTGTATTGAGCACATGATCCTGGATTAACCTAAATTATTGAACTTACTAGAGTCTTACCTACAGACTTTCCAAATGTTTAAGTTTCTCCTTTACTATTAGTACAAAATCAACAACTGATGGTAAATCCTGTTTAAGAAATAGGATTTGATAGAGAAAAGCAGATTAATGATTGGAGGGCAGGGGACAGGATGAGGGGAAATGGGGAGGGACTATTTAATGATAAGTACAGAATTTTATTTTGGATGATGAAAGTGTATGAAACTTGAAAATGGTAATAGTTACACAACATTGTGAATATACTAAAAGCCACTGAATTATATACTCTAAAATGATTAAGATCATGAATTTTACCTCAAAAAGAGAAGAAATACAATTTTATAATAAGCATATAAATAAAACTTTTACACTTAACTCAAAAGTTTTTTCATTTGCCAAAATAGTACTTGGTCAAAGTTATCAAATGTCTTCATTTTTATGTAGGTAAAATAACGCTACGAGATCTGAAGAGATGCAGGATGGCTCACATCTTTTATGACACTTTCTTTAATCTGGAGAAATACTTAGATCATGAACAGAGAGACCCCTTTGCAGTCCAGAAGGTACAGTACAGTTTTAAGTTTGAGGACTACAGTTTCAAGGGCTATGCCACATAAAAAAAAAATGGTCTCTGCCTTCATGAATTTTGCTTTTTAAAGAGGTAACATGTAGAACAATTCATCAGATACTGAAAAGAGGGAAGAAAAAGCCTAGAGCATCTCTTTACACAACCAACCTTCAAGTTTAGCTAACCTGCCTCTATCAGTGAGTGAATTATACGGTTTATAAACTTATATATCCCCTAAAGTTACAAAAAACGTTTTGAAAACAATTTTGTTTTTCTAACTTTTTAAAAAAGTTATCAATAGGCACATCTGCCTTCAAAAGTGTAATTGGGCTTGATTTAATTGTACCATTCATTTCCAGAATGCCATGGTAAATAGCTTTCCCCATCATAATGAAAATTAAAAGATCCTCATGATGGACTACCTTTAGATAATAAAATTTTTCAAATGTTAGTGATTGCTATCTGTTTAGAGTCATTCTACACTTTGAATAGAAAAGAACTGTTTCATTTGGGTCCTAGAGGAGTACAACTACAGGAAGTTTTCACATTCTTTTATTTTTTCTTCCACGTTACATAACTGTGTGATCTAAGTAGTACTGTGAATACGAAGATCACCTTCTAAAAACAAATACATTCGCCTGATCTTAGTGCATATTGCTAGCCTAAAGTCAATATTGTACTTCATTTAAGTAAGAAAAAAATGCTGTTTCAGAAATGTTAGAGGCGTAAGGTAAAGGTTAAAGTTGATTGAATACATTAACACATTGTGTGGTCAATAGGTACTTGGATTCTTACAGACATAACAAACCTTATATTCTAGGGCAATGCTAACTCATTTTCACTTTGAAAAATGCCATTTTACCTAGAATATATAACCTTAGGTACTTACTTACCCATATTGTAAGAAGAGAGAGGGGAGTATGGCCTTTCCCCCATTTCTTCATCATTTTTACTTTAAAATTTTTACCTTAAAAGTTTTATTGTCTTTAGAAGAGCTGGTAATAATCA
This sequence comes from Galemys pyrenaicus, assembly GCA_019455555.1. Classification (NCBI taxonomy): domain Eukaryota; kingdom Metazoa; phylum Chordata; class Mammalia; order Eulipotyphla; family Talpidae; genus Galemys; species Galemys pyrenaicus. Next base: position 615,756 of record JAGFMF010011588.1, on the reverse strand, counting down.
ATATTTGTTAAGATCTGCAAAGAACAGTTATTAGTCAAAAAGTGCTCAGTAAACCCAGGCACTGTTTTGAAGAGACACTGTTCATATAGAGATGAAAAAGAACAAAAGACGGCCAACAAGCATATTTAGTACAGCAAGGGAAATTATTTGGGAGAGGAGTATTTCCAGGAAGATATATGACATTAAGTTTGTGTTGGCCTCTAAAGACGCAATAAAAATATACTGGTGTATCAGGGACTAGAGCGTTCTTTGATTACAAAGCTAAGGAACCTAGCTGCTAAACAGTTAATTAGCATTTTGTGATTCTACTATTATTTATATGACTTATATTGTTTAATTATTATTTTGAGGTATAGAAAATCACTTTAGGAGAGCTACTTTAGCACCTCTTGATTTGTTGAAAGAATTTTACATAGGTTTGGTTTTTTTTAGTGATAAACAACATTTGTAATGACCTGTTTCCACTTCTTTGTGTCTGAATATTTTTGTTTCCTGTGGCGGTCTTCTTTTCTCTAAGGATGTTGAGAATGATGGGCCTGAGCCCTCCGACTGGGACAGGTTTGCTGCTGAAGAGTATGAGACTCTTGTGGCGGAGGAGTCTGCCCAAGCACAGTTCCAGGAAGGGTGAGTTTCCCTGTGTCTTGGAGAACTTTTTAAAAAGGGGTCTGCTATTTTAAGAGCAGAAATATTAAAATGACTTTTTAAATCAAGCTAGAAAGAAGGTAACAGAACTGAAACAAATTAGCAGTAAATTTGATCATTTTTTTTAAGATTTATTTATGCATATGAGAACTGGGGTAGAGGTATGGGATTGGGGTGGTGGTGAAAGGATTCACCAGATACAGAATGGGAAGCAGAACAGGCAAATGGACTGAAATACACTGCACATTGCTGAGGGGAGCAGCAGGTGAGACAGGAGAGGTCTGCTGTGCCATGTGGGTCAGCTCCCTGGACAGGCATCTAACTCATGCTGTAGTGGCTGGCAATAGTTTGACAGTGCTGAGACTTTAACCCCTGCACCACCAGGGAGGCCCAAATGTGATCATGTTTAAAACAAACCTTTATCATACGGTTTTGTGCATTCAACCATGAAAAGGAAGTAACTCCTACGAAGAATTCATAGCAAGCTATAATTCCATAAAGGAGCCATGGTAAGAAATTAAATTATCCAAGACTTTCACTGCTAAGCACATTTCAGCAACTTTATAATTTGCTGGGTTTTCCCATTATCTTCTAGTCATTCCTTTAGCAGTTTCCTGAATCTTTCTTAGGTACTCAGTTAATCCTTATCATTAATGTAATATACTTTTTTAATATGCAGTACACTCATATGATTAAATATTCAAAGAAACAAAAGAGTAGTAAAAGTTTCCTACTACCCAGTTTTCCCCAGAAGCAATCAGTATTATTCTCTTTTGTACATTTCCAAAGTTACTTCCTCTTTCTCCCTCCCACCCCACACGTGTTCTCACACTATCTCATATATATAAAAGCAAATATATATATGTTCTTTAACTTCTTTTTTTGCTTGCATAAATACTGGCATGCTATAGTCATTGTTTGGTGCTTTCCTTTTTTCATACATTTCTGTTATACAAGATGGATTTCTAGAGATCTGTACGACATAGTACTAAAAGTTTAAAAATGGGGTGTTGTACACTTTAAAATGTTAAGAGCATTTATCTCATGTTAAATGTTCTTACTAAACTAAAACTGAAAAAATAAACCACAAAAGAATACAAGGAAATATCTGGAGATAAGAGATATGTTTTAGTACCTTCGTTATAGTAATATCACCTACGTCCAAATTCATCAAGATGTATTCATTAAATGTATACACTATTTTCATGTCAAACCTCAGTCAGTTACAAACAGTAATAAAGGTTGGGAGAGAAGCATAGTGAACTAAACACTTACATGATCACTGAGGTATAAATAAGGCTTTACATATATTTTGGGGAACCTTGAATATGTGAAGAAAATGTAATAAAATAATAAAGGTTAGAAAAAAATAAATTGGAAATTATTCCATAGATGAATGTTCTAATTTTTATAGCATAATATTCCACTATGTCATTAATATCATTAACTACATTTTATTTCCAGTATTTCACTATTATAAGTATAATGCTATAATAAGCATATACACAATTTTAAATATATGTAAGATAACTTTCTAGGCTAGTAGACTTGCAAAGACATAGGAAGGTTTTTAGAGAAGCCAAGAGAAATGATGCAGGTACCCAGAACTAGCAGTGGTAGAACGCCATTTCTATCTTTAGGCCTAGTGGAACAAGGAAATAAAATTATCACTGGAACACAAAAGGAAAGATCAGTAGCAAGGGATATCTGTTAAGATTTATGAATTTCAGTAGTTAGATGTAGCCCACCTATGGCAATCCAACTGAAAGAGAGCTGCTAGAATAAAAACCCAATTTCATTCCCCTTATATATGCTTCACTATCCTGCTGGTGCCTCTCTTTAGCTTCTAGTCAGAAACCAGAGGCAAGGGAATCCACTGACATGGTCCATTTGAGTAGCCTCCTAGGGCACAGACTAAGGGTAGATCTAGAGGGATCAAAAGAAAATACCCAGCACAATAGGTAACATCTAATAGATCTCCATAGAGGTACTATTTTTAAACTCCTACCATTAAATGTTTAATGTCTTTGTTGAGAGTACAAAAGAAATCATCACCAAACCACTTTTCTTTAATCTGGAAATTTCCCTAATATGCTTACACACAAAAGGTATCTCATTTTTATGTGACCTGGAATCACTTAAAAATCATTCATTTGCTGATTATCTTAAGGATGACTATATCAGAAGAGAAGACAAGAAAGTGCATTCAATAGCCTGATTTAAATTTTTTAAGCTTCCTTCGTAGAACTTAGGTTAAGTTTACTACTTCATGTGTATATATGTATAATAGTGAAAAACTGGAGATAATTTGTATCCAATAGGAACATCAGTAAATTTTTCCTACCTATAGTACAATCCCAGGTAACCACTAATGTAGATGTATATTTCTTGACTAGAATAAAGAAGAAATTGGGATATTGAAGAAGGCTTTGAAAGAAAGTAAAATGGAATAGAAAAGATCAGAAAATTCAGGATATATAATGAAAACAAAAGGAATGTAACTCATATGTTTTAGATAAAAAGGAAGTTAGCAAAAAATATTTAAATAGAAAAGGTTTTGTTTTTTGTTTTTAAGAAGACCTGAATCTGAAAGGTCAGAAGAACTATCGTATTAAGGAAATAATGATAATGATTAACCACTGAGACGTGTGATGACTTTATCAGAATTCAAGGATAAATAATGTTGGGGATGGGGAAGGGGAAATACTCTTTCCTCAGAATCAGTAAAAAAAAAAAAAAATGAAAATGAATACTGGAAGACCATGAAACAGTATTCATTACTTCTCCATACACAGAAAGAACTTTGTTACTAAAATTTTTATACTGTCAATATGGCATTCAGCATAAAGATACAGATGGATATTTTCAAATATGTGGAAATGGGGAAGGAATAGCATACATGAACTCTTCTTTAAAAAGGACAGTCATAAAACTAGCTAAAATAAAGAGCTCAGAGATGAGGCAGTCATGGTAGAAAAGAATTAATAGTGAACATTCTATCCAATTTAACATAGAAAGGATAAAGATCAGGACATCATATTCTGGGGCAGGGGGAACAATGTAACTAAAATGTTGAGAGGAGGAAGAAGTATATTTGTGACATCAAGGAAATAACAGTTTAACTAAAATGGAAAAAAAAGTATGTATGTAAATTTTATTAGCAGGGACTCAATAGATAACTGTAAAGCTGTTAAGTCCAGTTGAAGTTTTAAGACTATCAATTGGAGTACAGTGTGAACATAGGAAAGCAAAAGAACTATGCAACAAATATTTAGTCTCAGAAGTTTGGTTTAAAGAAAAGAATAGATGCAAAAACTTAAAAACAAAGATCCCAGTGCACTAAAGGAAAGAGAAGTCACCCAACACCTTTCCTGTTTATTCTTCCAGTATAATACACAGTTGGGCATACCTCACCACATCCTGTCTGATACCAATTTTATGAGCTTTTCCATTAAATCCAGACTGGACTTAGTACAATCATAAAGAACAGTCTATATGCCAAGTGTATCCCTTGTATAATTAACTGTGTAATGACAGAAATTGAGAAACTGAGGCAGAAGTATCAAGTGGCTCTAAGAATTGCCAGGAATCCAAGATTTGAATGATTACCATGCACATACAAAAACACTTGTGCAGACAATTGCTTCCGGAGACTACTTCCACAGAAATGTTCACTGTGGCCATGACTGACCAGAACCTCAAGTGAATAATCAAGAAGATCCCTGGAGTTCCTATCATTTACATTCATAATCATAGGTACAATACTGAGTAGCTGCCAGATGGTTTTGAAGCCCCCTCAGTTCTAATTCCTGTAAGACAAAGTTCCTCTGCCTCTGTCAGACATTTTTCTGTCACCACTTTATTTAAACATGTTGCAGCATGTTATTCTGCTCCTCCATTTGCTGATCAGCTGATATGGCTAAAGATACTTTTTGATGTTGTTTTGAAAATGGTGTTTTTATCATTTGAAAATTTATTGTATCTTTTATAATCAGAAGATTGCTCATGTAAAAAAAAATATTAATCAAACATGAAAAAAGAAGGTCAGGCCCTAAATATTCTAACTCAGTCAGAAAACATGCATAACAACAACAAAAATACAGACCACACACATAAACTAGAGATGGCAGGACTAAGGCAGACACTTCTAGATCATTAAATGTAAGTGACACAGACTCACTTATAAAAACAAAGGATTCAATTATGGAATGACAACAAAGTTTGATTTTTTTTAAAAAATGAACATCACCCCAAAAAAGCTGCCCTGACAGCATCTGATTTTTAAGGCAAAAACCCCAAAAAGAAAAAAAATAGGATAAATATATATATGCAGACTAATAAACCATTCCCTGAAAACAGATAAAAATATATGTTGTGTATTACCATAGACCACTTATAAAATGCATATTAAGCTAGTCTCACACTATATAAAAATAAGCACCACATGAAGTCAGAAGAGAAACTTTCAGTGGAACACTAAAAGCTGGGAAGCAGATGGGATCAAATTGAAAAGAGAGCCAGAGCTTAGTGTCTCTACAAAAGTTACAAAAAATAACTGCTACAGATAATGGAAGCAGCACCTATGGAAGTACCTAAATTTAACTGAAAGCAAGATGCTCTTGGAAGCTTTCAGGTAGCTTAAATATATATCCCATCTTTTTCCTAAAGGAAAGACAAAAACAGTGGAATCTTGCAGCCAAGAAAGCCCAACCACTGAAATAGGTATCAGTCTGTTCTTAATTATATGAAAAAATAGACAAATAGCTAACAGTTGACAGATATTGCTAAAACAGTCATAAATGATAAAACTTTCACCTTTGGAGGAGACTTAATCAGAACAAGACATGAGAATGAATATATTTACTATAGTTAGAGATAGGCGAGAATTGCACTCCTAAATCAAGACTGCTCAGTTTCCTAGAAATGAAGGGGGGAAAAAAAGCTTTTAATGAAAAAAAAACAATCATTTGTCTGAATAACAGACACAGCTGAAAAGTTTTTGATTTGGGATATGACAGAATAATAAATCCACATAAAACAGTCAAATTAATAATCAGATAATTCCCAGAATTTTGACTGTTTAAACAAGATATATACATACCACACACACATATGAACAGAAATCAGCATATTTATCCTGCCAGGTAGTACATATTTTATCACAGTTACTTAGCTATGCAATTATGATATGAAAGCAGCTATATATATATAAAATCAAATGAATGTGACTGTATTCCAATCAAACATAATAGAAACAGATATTTTCATATAATTTTTCAATATCATAAAATAATTTTTTTTCAAAAAATTTTTTGAAGATTATTTAGGCATACAAGCACTGGGGTAAAGGCCAGAGGTGTGGGGGGTGAGAGGATTCACCACAGACAGAGCGGGGAGCAGAACAGGCAGATCAACGGAAGTACACTGCTGAGGGGAGCAGCGGGCACAGCAGGAGAGGTCTGCTGCACCATGTGGGTCCCCTTCCTGGCCGGCAGCAGGGATCGAACTCATGCTGTAGTGGCTGAGGTTTGCTTCATAGTGTGTTGCTTAACCCACTGTGCCACCAGGGAGGACCCTTGTTTTTTCAAATTTAAAAAGGTAAAACCATTCTTAGTTCATAGGCTGTACAAAACAGGTGGCAAGACAGATTGGACCACAGACTATCTAGTATGACAATTCCTGTAGTAGAATGAAATTTCAAAACATAAAAGAGAAGGACTGAAAATTTCCAGAGAGAGAAAAAAATATACCCACAAAGTGAACACAACATAAATGGAAAAATATCATTTAAACATTGCAAAGAAAATAACTTTTTTTAAAGGTCTATTTATTTATGCACACAAGAGCTGTGGTGCAGGCCAGAGGTGCAGGGGGTAAGCGGATTCACCAGAGACAGAGTAGGGAGCAGAAAAGGCATATCTACTGAAATATACTGCTGAGGGGAGCAGCCATTAGTGACTGCAGATAGCTCCACAGTGCTGCAACTTAACCCCTTGCACCACCAGGGAGGCCCCAGGAAAATAACTTTCAATCTAGAATTCTATTCCCTAGTTAAAGGCAAGACATTTTTGAACATTCAGAAATGCAATATTGTCCATTCAATCTCCGAAATAATAAATTAATACTTTTCAGCAGAGTCTGGATCCTTGAGAAACTAGTAGATGTATAAGCAATCTTGAGCAACAAAAATTAGTAAATGTATATTTGGAACTAGATAAGGAGTCTCCCTGGTGGCACAAGGAGTTAAGTCTCAGTGCTATGAAGCTATCTGCAGCCACTGCAGCACGAATTTGTTCTCTGACCGAGGCAGTGACCCACATGGTGCAGCAAACCTCTCGTCTCACCCACTGCTCCCCTCAGCACTGTATCTCAGTCTACTTGTTCTGCTCCCCACTCTGTCTCTGGTGAATCCTCTCACCCCCTGCACCTCTGGCTGTACCCCAGTTCTTGTATGCATAAATAAATAAAACCTGGAAAAAAAAAGAACTAGATAAGTTTTGATTACAGATATTAGTAACATAGGAGATAAAAGAGGTTAAGGGTAATATACTATGACTCTTCATGCAATGAAAAACACATATTACAATATCTAAATTTTTCTAATAACAGTTAAAGTATGTCTACTAAAGATTTAAGGTCAGTAACTATAAAAATAAAATAGAAAACTTTCAAATCATTCACAAACAAGTTGACTAAAAAACTCAGTACTGAAAATAAACAAAGACCAGCCAGTTAGCATGCATGAAAAAGTGAGCAGTTTGGGATGGTTCACGTCCCTGAATCCACATATTGGGATTGTGGGGAAGTGCATGGGAGCCAGCAACAAGGTGAGCAATGGGTGCAACCCCAGCACCATTGGAAAAAGTTGGGGAAGACTCAGGCCACACCTGTAGTGGAGAAAGGGAAGGACCTGCAAATAAACAAAGACCAGTCAGTTAGCACATGGAAAAGGACACACAGATTGGGACTGCTCAGGTTCCTACAGTTCTCAGGACTGTGGAGAGAGACGTGGAAACTGATCAAGATTTCTTTGGCTGTTGCTGAAGCTCAAGCAGGTCAATGACACTACCAAGGCCACACAACCTACAGTCACAGGACTCACCCACCATGGAGAGTGTACAGCCCCTAGAAGAAGCCAGAGGCCAGGCAGGAGCAGGACCCACCACCACAGTTGGAAGATAGGGACCCCACCACCAAACCCCTGGAACTGAGGAAATACAGAGTGGGGGGTCATAAAGAACAGAGCTCATCAGCATATTCACAATATCACTACCCTTGTGGCATTTCAGCACATAGTGCTGGAGCTGGTCTGACTACCAATTCCCAACATCCCAAAAAGAGCACCCAAAAGAGATGCCTACCAATACCAGCAGCACATGTCCCATCACATAGAACAAATTAGAAAACAAACAACAGGGAAAAAGAAAAAAATACATATAACAAAGTAAGCCCCCCAGAAGGACACACCACAAAAAGAGAATTTAAAATCATCATGATTAAAAAACATAAAAAAGAAAAAACTGATATGAGACAAATAATTAATGAACTGAAGAATGAAATTGAGAACTTAAAGAAGGAAATAAATGCAGGAAATTAAAAGATTAGTGGAGGAGACAAAGAACTGTGGGAAAAGAAACAAAAACAGAATGGATGACTAGAAGAATGAATCAATACTCTAGAAGATACAGAAATAAAAAGAGTCAAAACAAAAAAGGAAAGAAAAGTGCAAAGAAAAAAGAATGAAGAAACACTTTGAGAGCTAGTTATCTGACACCATGAGGAAAGGAAATGTAAGAGTTATAGGAATCCCAGAAGAGGAGGAGAAAGACAAAGAAACTGAAAAACTATTTAAGGAGATAATCAGAGAATTTTCCAAGCATGAAAAAGGAGATGAAAATAGGGCCTCCCTGGTGGCGCAGTGGGTTAAGCAACAACCTATGAAGCAAACCGCAGCCACTGCAGCACGAGTTCGATCCCTGCGGCCGGCCAGGGAGGGGACCCACATGGTGCAGCAGACCTCTCCTGCTGTGCCCG
>JAGFMF010011588.1:540959-607030 GCA_019455555.1 Galemys pyrenaicus | reverse complement strand
GCTCTCTGTGGTGAATCCTCTCACCCCCCACACCTCTGGCCTGTACCCCAGTGCTTGTATGCATAAATAAATAAATCTTTAAAAAAAAAAAAAAAGGAGATGAAAATAGACAAACAAGAAATGAGAAGAATGCCAAATTTCTATGATGAAAAAGAAGACTTCAGAAAAAATTATGATGCTGACAAGGGGGGAGAAATAGATAACCTAAAAGAAAACCAATCAGGATGACATCAGACTTCTTGGAAGAAACACTGCAGGCAAGAAGAGAACGGGAGTAACATATTCAACAAACTCCAAAACAACAAATGCCAATCCAGAATGTTTTAACCTGAAAAGCTTTCCTTTCTATATAAAGGAAAAATAAGAACCTTCTCAAAGAAACAGAAACTCATTAAAACTAAACCCTACTCTAAAAATTACTACAAAATTCATAAAGCCAAAAACCAACAGCGGGATGAACAGGAAGAACAAAATATGGCAAGGTAAAAAAATCACAAAAAGACAGACAAAATGGCAACTACAGATGCCAACATATCAGTATTAACTCTAAATGTAAATGGACTAAGCTCATCAATAAAAAGATACAACATAGCAGGCTGGATTAAAAGTCAAAATCTAGCTCTCTGCTGTCTCTAGGAAACACATTTAACCACAAAAGATAAACACAGATCATAAGTAAAAGGTTGGAGAACAAATGTACAAGCTAATGGAGCAAAAAAGAAAGCAGAAACAGCTATAATTATATCCAATGAAATAGACTTCAAACTAAAAAAGGTAAAAAGGAACAAAGATGAACACTACATTATGATTAAGAGGACAATACATCAGGAAGACAACACTCATCAACATATATTCAACCAAGTGAAGGAGCACCAAAATATATGACAATTATTACCAGCTCTGAAAACCGACATTAGAGAAAATACATGTATAGTAGGAGACCTCAACACCCCATTCTCACCAATGGAAGATCAAAAGGACAAAGAATAAAGATACTAGAGCCCTTTAAGACCTAGACTTCATGAGCTTAACAGATACAATAAGATCAAAATCGTCCCAACTGATCATGAAAGCATCAAACTAGAAATAAATCATGAAAAGAAAACAAGGAACCCACCCACTTCATGGAGATTGAAATCCACAGTACTGAAAGACCACTGGATTAAAGAAGAAATCAAAAATACTTTGACACCATTTTCAAAAATATATGGGATGCAGCAAAAGCAGTAATAAGAGGAAAGTTTATAGCAATATATGGTCATGTCAAGAAACAAGAACTTAAAGAAACAACCTAATCTACCATCTTAAAAGAATTAGAAAAGAACAACAACAACAAAAAAAAAAACCCAAAAAATCAGTATAAGAAAAATAATAAAAAAATAAAGTAAAATAGAAATAAAAATCCAAAAGATCAGTGAAACCAAAAGTTGGTTCTTCAAAAAAATAAACAACATAGACACACCTCTAGCCAGGCTCACAAAGAAAAACATGGAAGGAAAAAAAAAATAGGATCATAAACAAGAGAGGAGAAATGACAGGCATAGCAGAAATCAAAACAATAATCAGACATTACTGTGAATATTTATATGCTAACAAGTTAAACAATCTAGAAGAGATGGAAAAATTCAAAGAATAACTCCAAAGTTAGATAAGGAAGAAATAGAACACTAAATGATGAAATTCAAACAATAGTCAAAACACTCCCTAAAAACAAAATCCCAGGACCACATGGCTTTACAAGCATTCAGATATGAACTAGTGCCTACCTTACACAAACTCTTTCAAAGAGTTGAGAAAGAAGAAATACTACCCAGTACGTTCTGTGAAGCCAACATTGAAGTAATACCAAAATCAAACAAAGACAACACAAACAAGAGAACTACAGGCCAATCTCTTTAATGAACACTGATGCAGAAATCCTCAACAAAATCCTTGCCAACAGAATCCAATGATGCAGCAAAAGGATAAAATACCATGATCAAGTGGGATTTGTTTCAGGGGCACAAGGATGGTTCAACATCTGAAAATCAATGAATGTTATCCAACAAATGGACAAAATGAAAAATAAAAAAAATGAGGGTAGGAAGGCATTCAACAAAGTTCAACATCCATTTATGATGACCCTTGAAATTCTCAGGATAGAAGGAACATGATCAAGGCCACATATGACAAACCCATAGTCAATATTATTCTCAATGGTGAAAAACTGAAGGCCTTTCCTTTAAGATCAGAAACAAGACAAGGATGACCACTCTTGCCATTGCTCTTCAATATAATTCTGGAAGTCCTAGCCAGAGCACTAAGACCAAGATAAAGACATACAAGGAATCCAAATAAGGAAAGAAAAAAGTAAAACTAGCACAATTTTCAGATGATAGAATATACATAGAGAACCCTAAAAACTTCACAGAAGAAGTAATCAAAATAATCAGCCAGTTTAGTAAAGTAGCAGGATATAATATCAACACACAAAAGTCAGTAGCCTTCTTATACACAATCTGAAGAAGACGAAATCAAGAAAACCATCAAAAAACAAAACAAAATACTTGGGAGTAAACAACAACAAAAAAAATACTTGGGAATAGACCTAACAAAAGAGCTATGAAGGACTTATACAAAAAAAAGTATAAAACAATGTTAGAAGATATAGAAGATACAAAGAAATGGAAAGATATACCCTGCTCATGGATTGGAAAAATTAACATTAAAATGACCATCCTATGAAAAACAATTTACAGATTCAGTGCTACACCAATAAAAATCCCAATGACAGGGCCTCCTGCAGCACGAGTTCGATCCCTGCTGCCGGCCAGAGAGGGGACCCACATGGTGCAGCAGACCTCTCCTGCTGTGCCCACTGCTCCCCTCAGCAGTGTACTTCCGTTGATCTGCCTATTCTGCTCCCCGCTCTGTCTGTGGTGAGTCCTCTCACCCCCCACACCTCTGGCCTTTACCCCAGTGCTTGTATGCATAAATAAATCTTTAAAAAAAAAATCCCAATGACATTCTTCAAAAAATAAAACAAATATTGATGAAATTCATATGGAATCACAACAAACCTCCAACAGCCAAAGCTCTCCTGACTAAAAGGAAGGGGAATGAATGAAAGTATCACACTCCCAGACTTCAAACTATATTAACAACGCCATAATACTTAAAACAATATGGTACTGGAACAAAGACACACAGACCAATAAAACTGAATAGAAAGTTCAGAAATAAAGCTACACATATATGGACAGCTGATCTTTTGCAAAGGAGCAAAGAACATGCAATGGAACAAAGACAGTTTATTCAATAAATGGTTCTGGGAAAACTGGACTGCCACATGCAAAAGAATTAAACTAGACCACTGCCTTACACCATACATAAAAATTAACTCAAAATGGATAAAAGAACTGAATGTAAGACCTGAAACCATAAAATATATAGAAGAAAACAGATAAAACATTACAAGACATACAGCTCAGTAACATCTTTAAAGACACATCCCCCAAAGCAAAGAAAATGGAGGAAAAGATAAAAAGCTGGTATTACATCAATTAAATAGCTTCTGTATAGCAAAAGAAACATTAACCAAAACAAAGAGACAACCTGCTGATTGGGAAAAAAATTTTGCACTCTGTAAGATTGATAAGGGACTGATCAGTAAGATATGCAAATAACTTATAAGACTCAAGAAAAAAAAGTTAACAATCCAATCAAAAAATAGGCAGAAGAGGGCCTCCCTGGTGGCATGGGTTAAGCAACACACTATGAAGCATCCATAGCCACTGCAGCACAAGTTCAATCCCTGGCCAGGGAGGGGACCCACATGGCACAGCAGACCTCACCTGACTCGCCCACTGCTCCCATCAGCAGTGTATTTCAATCAATCTGCCTGTTCTGTTCTCTGCTCTGTCTCTGGTGAATCTGCTCACCTCCCCCCACATGCATACCTGGCCTGTACCCCAGTTCTTGTATGCATAAATTAAAGAAATCTTCAAAAAAAAATAGGCAGAGAATTTAAAAGACACATCTCTGAAGAAGAAATGCAAATGGCCAACAGGCACATGAAAAAATGTTCAGCATCCCTCATAATCAGGAAAATGCAAATTAAAATCACAATGAGATACCACCTTACACCAGTAAAAATGGAGCACATATTACAAAATCTAGCAACAAGAAATGTGTGCAAGGATGTGGTGAAAAGGAACTCTCCTACAGTGCTGGTGGGAATGCAAACCAGTCCAACCACTATGAAAAGCGGTGTAGAGGTTCCTTGAACTACTAAAAATGGAACTACCGTATGACCAGCAATTCCACTCCTAGGAATCTACCCAAAGAACACAAATATTAATGCAAAAGGATACCTGCACACCTATGTTTATTGCAGCACTATTTATAATAGGTAAGACTGAAAATAACCCAAATGCCAAAAAATAGATGACATAACATGGATGGAGCTAGAAGGAATTATGCTCAGTGAAGTAAGTCAGAAGGAAAAAGAAAAATACAGATGGTTTCTTTTATGAATAGAATAGAATCAAATAAAAGGTCAGGGGAAAGAATAATGAAAAAGAAATAAAACAAAGCAAAAATAGACAACTATAATTCAGAGACATTTTACGGGAGGAGGAGGAGGAGAGGGATCAAAATGAGGGCAGAAAGCACAAAGGACTAAGGTGATGGTACATGGGTGAACTGGTGGTGGAAATTCCATGGGGACTATACCTGATGTCAAATATATAAAAGAAATTTTTAAATTTTTAAAAGGAACACAGTATTGTTAAAATGACATTCACCTCCAAATTAATCTACAAATTTAACCTACTGCCTATCAAAATCTCTGCAGGCTTTCATTATAGAGATTGGCTGACTGATCCTAAAATTTACATGAAATGCTAAGTACCTAGAATAGCCAGTTTAAAAAGGATAAAGGTGAAGAACCTAAGTGTCTGAATTCAAAACTTATAATATAGCAGTCATCAATTGTAGCACTATTAAGTATACACATATATCAATAAAACACTAAAAATGGGCCCTCATGTATATTGGTCAGTTATTTACAACTAAAAGAGAAAAGAATAGCCTTCTCAAACATGAAGCTGAAATAATTGAGTATCTAAATGCAAAAAAAAAAGGACTTCAGTCTGCATCTCACTAACACCATATAAAAAAATAACTCAGAATGGATTATAGACCTAAATTTAAGAGCTGAACTCTTAAAGTTTCTAGAATAAAACACAGGAGAAATCTTAGGGTAATCAAGAGCAGAAAAAAACATTGATAAATTGGACTTTCAAAATAAAACTCTTGCGCTTCAAAATATACCCATTAAGAGAATTAAAACCTCAGTGAGATAAACTACTCAGCCACTAGAACAACTAACCACTTGGCTCTGTAAAGATGCTGGAACCCTCATAATAAGCTCATTGGGATGTAAAAATATATAGCCTCTTTAGAAAAGTTTGGCAGCTTTTTAAAAAGTTAAAAATATACTCATCATAACTAGCAATTCCACTTCTAGGAATCTACCCAAGAAAAGTGTTTACTGAAAGGCTTGTACATGAATGTTTATAAGATCATTATTCATAGCAGCCCAAAACTGGTAATAATCCAGATCTACATAAAACTAATGAATTACTAAATAAAATATAGCATCTCACATCCATATAATGGATTGCAATAAAACAAGGCATGAACTTACAGTTTATGAACACAACATGGATGACTCTTAAAATAATTAAGCTGAATTAAAGAAGCTAGATGAAAATAGTATACTGTATGATTGATTCCGTTTAGATGAAGTTCTAGAATATGCAGACTAATCTACAACAGAAGCAGATCCTTGGGGAGAGAAATAGTGATATGAAGAAGTATGCAGTAACTTGGCTGGGTCCAGGAAAGAAGGTTGATATTTTCATGATTTTAATTGTGATGATTTTACAGGTATATATGAAAGTTGAAACTTTTTGTATACTTTAGTTATAAGCAATGTATTGTATATCAGTTAAACCTCAATAAAATTTTTTAAAAACTAGTAATATATGCAACGTGGATGAATTTCTCAAAAGTATCATTCTACATGAAAGAAGTCAAGATACTAAGGACTATCATTCCATTAATGTAAAATTTCTAGAAAAAGCAAAACTTTAGCACCAGTAAGTAGATCAGTAGTTGCTGGGATCCAGGAATGAGAGTGAAGAATGTATGCAAACAGACACAAGGGAGAGGAGGGGCATATGGAAATGAAAGTGTTCTGTAATTGGATTATGGTGATAGTTGCACAACAGTAAAAATTCACTAAAACTCATTGAACACTTGGGATTAGTGAATTCTATGGTATTGCAAAGTATACATTAATAATAAACTTTTTTTTAAATAAGAACCAAAAACACATAGCTGTTACAGCAGTTTTTTAAAAGATAATATTAACAAATGTTTGCATTCCTACTATAAATTAAGCTTTATTGACATTGGTGAACACAGACAGGATCCCTGCCTTAGCCAGGAAAACAGAATGATGCACTTCTGGTATCTAACCAGTGTCTCCTAGAGGAAGCATGCTAGCGTGACCTTACTTTAGGTTCTCCCTGCAGTAAGACAAGTTCTTTCAGACATTGTGGTAGACACGATTGGCTGGGCCTCATTTCACAGTATGTAGCAATAATCCTTTGCACATCCTATTCATAATTATTTGGGTATCATAATCAGAAATTTGAATTGTTCTACCCAAACAACTGCTATTGGCCACAGGTAATTCTGTATTAGATTTGAACAAGAGAAATGTACAATGGTTAGTTCCTATTACCTGTGTGTCATTTTATGCAGATATTTAATTTTGTGAGAATATTAACTGGTTAACTGTGGGGCTGCAGGGTTGCAGCTAATTTGGTTTTTCAATACTGTTCTATAAAGTTCATATAAAGAGTATTGCTTTACTAATCAGAAAAAAATGTTATTTTTCTCCTTTTTCTGGTTTTATAATGTGCTTACTACATAAATTTGAAAATAAAAATTTTGACCTAAAATCTGTCACCCAGAGACAACCTATCTTACCGTTTCAGAATATATCCTTTTAGATATTGTTATGCAAATAAGTGCTTTACAAAACGGATTTTTTTACTACATATTGTTTTGTAACCTACTTTAAAGGAAATGGAAACATAAATAGCAGTTCTAAACAAGCCCTTTTTTAGTGTAAAAATAAGAAAAACTAATGTTAGCTAAAGAATCAGTTGCTAATTGAATCAAGCAAGTTTTTCTACTTGTGGTAATAGGACACAGGAAGGTGCCAGTGTGTGTGGAGGGGAGAGAAGGGAGACAAAGGATGACACACAGAAGCTCCTGAGAAGATGTGGAGACCAAGTGTAGTGAAATCTGACCACTTTATATGAGAAGCTTCTACTGGACATTCCTCTTCTCATGTTATGGGAGATAAAGCCTACAGAGCACATGTGGGTGATGAGGTCCTGAGGGAAGAAAAGCCTTACAACAGCCCAGCCTGTAGATTGAACACTAGGATGTCAGTAAAGGAAAAGAAATCTGACATGGTACAGACACACTAGACTCAAAATCTGAGGCTGTACAACTTAAAGCTTCATCTCAAGAATTATGTGTACGTCAAGGTGAACTTAACAGTCAAAAAAAATTATGATACTCAAATATAAGGGAGCAAAAATGGTGGGACCCTAGAAAGAGCAGAGGTTTAGGAGCCAGACAGATCTGTTTCTACCAACCACTTACCAGCTGGACAGGTTATCTGACTCCTGCAGCTCAGTTTCAGAAGATACCAGCAACTATCTTGCAATGTGGTTGTGAGAATCTAAGATAATGTGTAAACACCTGGCATCTAGTAGATACCTGATAAATATTAACTGTTATTACTTTCACTAATCACTGTATGGGAAGACTATAACATCACAGTTAAGAGCACAGAATTTGGTTCAGACAAACCTAATAAATTCATATCCTTACTCTCTCACTAGCCATATAATCACAGGCATACAAGCCTCAACATCCCCTATATAATGAGGGCATCACCTACCACACAGAATTGTTTTAATAAGACTATATAATAGCTTTATGCCCCTGGGCATAATGCCTGTGGAATTAATAAAAAATGGCTATTGGTGCTACACCATTTCTGTGATCTTGTCCACATTACATAATCTCTCTGAATAAGAATTTAACATTCCAATACCTACCTCATTCTCTTCACAGGGCACAGTACATTGCACACAGTAAACATCTGTTACATATTGAGATTAAAGATAATATAATGTGTATATCAACAATAGTATATAAATTCTGGGAAACCTGAGCTATTTATCTTCCACCAGAATGTTGGCTCTTCAGAGCTACAGAACCTTGTTTTATTTGTCTTTTAGTCCCACTAGCTAGCAGACTGTCAGGTATATAGGAGAGTCTTAGCAAATGTTTGCTGACTGGCACAGGAGGCAGCAATACTCCAGCAGCCACCCCCACTACAAGGATAACTGTAGGATCTTAGGCAACCCTACAAAAACAACTTAAAATTCTCCACCTACTCGATCCTCTTAACAACAGTCATAGGTGGCCATTGTATGAAGTGACTTTCCCTCCTTATTCAAGATTGGTACTTAGGTGATGCTTTCAATAAGTAACCTAGTAATGACTCCAAATTTCTGTAAGCTGAGAGAGGTTCATGCGTTCCCATAGGTATGAGGCTACAAGTATTGTGAGTTATCACATCTAGCCCAAAGTATAATCTCAGCTTACAATAGCATTTGTAGAGATTCAGCTGTGTTAAGGGATAATCATAAAGGAAAACAGAAAGGCTACGTTACATAAATCTGTTCAAGTAAATGTGTTACCTACATGAAAATAACAGGTCATGACATCAAACTTATTTATAATTAATATTCTTAGGGTTTTTGCAGTAGGGTGAGTTAAAACACAAAAAGTATGTAAAAGCACCTAAAAGACCCTCCATGTTGCTATCTTAAGAAACTCAGACCTATGATAAATCATAGGTCTGCTGATTTAACTACTGCTTGATTACTTCTGATTTCAGTTGCATTTACTTATCTTAAAAATATTTTCTTAGGGCCTCTCTGAGGGCATAGGGGTTAGAAGTCTCAGCACTGTTACCACTGCAGCATGAGTTTGATCGCCAGCAAAGGAGCTGACCCACATGGCACAGCAGAACTCTGCTGTCTTGCCTGCTGCTCCCCTCAGCAGTATTTTCAGTAGACCTGCTGTTCTACTCCCCACTCTGTCTCTGGTGATTCCTTCTCTCTCTTCTCTCCCTCTCTCCCTCTCCCTCTCTCTCTCTCTCCCCCTCCCTCTCTCCCTCTCTCCCTCTCTTCCTCTCTCTCTCTCACTCTTCTGGTCTACACCCCAGTTCTTCTATGCATAAATATTTTTTTGAATACTTTCTTATAGGATATTCTAGTATTTCACTAACCAATTACATTTGATTAAACTACATTAAACATAATTTTATTTTTTTATTCTGAGCCTTTATGCTGGTTCAGTCATCCAAAGGTAACCATTATTTACACTTTGGCATATTTCTTTTTGATACGTTTACTGGTGTGTTCAAAAACATGATACTTCAGAGTATTCTCTCAAGCAGTAACATCCATTTCCCACTTGAACATTTAGACAATTCAGAAGAACTGTTTTCAACTGAAGCTTTTCTCCATTACATTAAATATAAATGTACATGTATGAATTACTCTTTGTAGTTCTGCATTTACTTCTGTCAGCAGTGGAAATAAGGCACTGTAGGCAAAGAAAGCCAGCCAAAACCCACCAGAGCAATATTCCAGGAATGTCAAGCCTAGTGGAAAGGGATTTTGTGGAACCTGTCTCCAGTGAGTTGGGAAAATTTAGCAGAGAAACAGGGGTAGTAGGGGTGTGGGTAGGCTACAGGTGTGTATTAGAGGCATGGGGAGAGAAAGGAAAGAAATAGCAAGCATTAAATTTCCAAAGCCTTGGTGATAATAGTCTTACAATAGTTCAGAGTCGTTTTCTTTTTTGTAGTGCTCAGTAAATAGAGCCTTTATGCTATATGAAAAGACAAAATGTTAATTAACATTTATAGCAAAACGTAAGAAGCTTGAGGAAATTATGTGCGGTATAGCAAATCAAAATGACAAAGACAAATATTTTATGTTTACATAAGCAGACTTTTCAAAAAGCCAAAATAATTATAAAAACGTGTAGAAACTAATTAATTGAAATTTTGGAGGCTTAGAGCTTGGGGGGTGGGGGAGAGAAAGGGAAAAAAGGAAGAGAGGCTGCCAATAAATCAGTCATTTAAGAACATTAAGATTAAATCCTCTATGCTCAATTTTTTTTAAACTAATAGAATTCTATTCTTGCTTTCTCTTAATTACACCAAGTTCATTAAATCAAGGATCTTTTTGAAGCAAAGCAAATTTCAAATTTCTAATTCTAATCATTAAGTTAGAGAGGGACCTCCCTAATGGTGCAAGGGGTTAAGCACTACACTATGAAGCAACTGCAGTCACTACATGAGTTCAATCCCCGGCCAAGGAGGGGACCCACATGGCACAGCAGACCTCTCCTATCTCTCCTGCTGTTCCCCTCAGCAGTGTATTAGTCAGTCTGCCTGTTCTGTTTCCCACTCTGTCTCTGGTGAATCCTCTCATCCCCCATACCTCTGGCCTGTACCCCAGATCTTGTATGCATAATTTTTTTTAAATGAGAGAAGTCAGAGATATCTCTTATGCATATAAGTACAAAATCTCCCTAGTAAAATAGTACATGCATTTCCAATTTCTAAAATAATGTTTATATTCTCATTTCCCAAAACATCTAGCACCAATTAAACTAATTTTGTCTTCCCCCAAAAAAAAATTCTTAAAGCTGTATCATAAAGCTTCTAGTCACTAAAAATAACCCCCAAAACAAAAGCCTTTATATGGACCTGCAAGTATGTTTTCATTTTTTCTGCATTCAACAAATCAAATATAAGCCCAATTGTAATTTACTTCAATAGATAATTAGCTTGGACCTACTCTGTGCCACTGTCTGTGGCAGGTAATAAAAATGATCAAAACTGTGTCTCTCCCTTCAAGTTCATAATATATTTAACCCAATTTGTATACTATCTACATCCAAAATAAGTAAGAATTATCAACTGATGATTCATGATCCTAGAGGACTGTAAGAGATCCTTAGCCATCAAAAACGAAGTGAGATCAACTTCTTAGGGAAGTAGGTGATACCTATTATGAAATTTTAACAAAAGTTGAAATGAATTTTTTTAACAAGATATTCATTGACCTAAATATCCAATTTCCAAAGTATTTCAGTTAGTCCATTTTACATAAATTACTTAGGATACCTATTTTTAGAAATACAAAGGTAGAAATTCACCCATTCCTATTTCTGAAGTATTACAGACTCCAAATTAGAAAATGTTTTATTCTTTGCTTACAGTGACTATGTCTCTTAGATTTTCCCCAAATCCTAAATCAAATATTGTCTCTCCCTTTGCCCCTATAAATAGAATTAGACCTCACATGTGCTACATTCCACCTATTAGACCTCCATCCCAACAATCTATAGAACCAACCTTAATAACTAACCTTAGCCTATAAGTTGCTCATCTGAAGCAGACATGTCATTTAGGGAAATAGGTTTCTAAAGGCAATCATGGCTAGAAAAAATATGTGTACCCTCATTTTCTCTTATGGCGACAAATGTTAATACTAAGAATTTGTTCTCAATTTGATACCTAGGTTTTCTAGTGAACTGCTTGTAAACCCTGAGTTCTGCTTTAATCCCTCATTCAAAAATGGCCAGTTAGGGGTCTCCTTGGTGGTGCAAGGGGTTAACTCGCAGCACTATAAAGCCATCAGTAGCCAGCCAGGGAGGGACCCACAACAGCACAGCAGACCTCTACTGTCCTTTTTTTTTTTTAAGATTTATTTATGCATACAAGAACTGGGGTACATGCCAGAGGTGTGGGGGTGAGAAGAGTGACAAGAGACAGGGTGGGGAGCAGAACAGGCGATTGACTGTTCTCACAAGGCAAGGGAACATTTTTATATACTAGTTTGGATTATATCCATTGCAAGAAATTCCACTTTGGGTTTGAAGCTAGAGGTAAAAAATTTGTATTCAGAAATTATATAAACAAAAACTGTGATCCTGCCCACTCACTCCCCTCAAATATAAGGTTAGGTATCATCATTCTACTTCATCCATCCATTCTACTTCTCCATCATGACAATACCTAACATTTTCCAAGAGTTTCTCCTCTTAGCACGTCATTCAGTTCTCACAAGGAGAAAGATCTATTATCTCAGTCAAAAAAAACTGATATAGATGGGCTAAGTAACATACCCAGAGTCACACTGATCAAACAAATTGGAACCTGACTTTGGAATCTCACTCCAAAGCCCACACTCTAAACCACTTAACCATTTTTCTGGATGGCCTCTATTAGGCTACATGTTCTGTGAGGAAGGGACTGGCTAAACCTTTTCACCATTATATTTCTACCATTTGGCTGTTTAACAGGAGCTCAAATTTACAAGTCTCAATTTAGACTTCTCTAACTTATTCCAGATCTGCATTGAGGTGTTTAACACACTTGGAACTTGGAGTTGACAAGTTAGGTCACCAACAGGAACCATTCCAAGGAAATAAGTAGTCGGTATCTGACACAGCATCACTAGAATTAACATTGGAGTTTTGTTCCCAGAAATGAAGGTTTCTACCATCAACTGTCCTCCCTGCCTCCTTAACCATCATATCCCAGTTTAAAGTGAAGCATGTAGAAGGTAATGAAGTGTTTGCAAGGTTACCCAATATGTAAATATTTTACAGGATCATCAACTGCTACTCAGGGAGTTTCCAAACATCAGAAAGGCTTTTGAACATTCTCTATTCAAAAATGCTTTAGAAAGTTAAATTGGTGCCACCTATGGGGTATACATCCCTCAGCATGTTTTTTCTCATTAGCCAGCCTTTGTACCTAATGGATAAAGGGATATGCCCAGAAATTTCTGTGCAGATGTTATGAACTTCCCTGTAAAGGGTAACAAGGCTAAGCTGATGATGACAAGTACTGTAGTAGACATTGCTAATTGATTTTATTCTTCTGAACTCAGATGTAGCCAGAGTATTTTGAATTTTATACTTCAAGGAGCCAGCATCCCAAGAAAGAAAATATTTGCCATCCCTACCTAAAACCACCACCCAGTAATCTCTAAAGGGGGCTGAGTGGAAGAAATATATTTTAAAAATCTGCAAATAGAAGGAAATACATTGATGTGCTTTAGTCTACTCTGTGTACACATTTGCACATCTAAATGTACTCGGAAGCCATGGAAGTTATCAAGCAATCTGAGTTGAAAACATTCCCAACTCTGCATGGAAGCCACTTCAAAGATAGCATTGCATTCTTTATGGACCTCACATGTTCCCCTACCTCCCATCATGTTATCATTCCCACCTAAGGCCTCTAGTGTTAGCTTGATTTATCAACAACACATTTTCAGCCAATTCTAAAGTCCAATTCTTAGACTTTCAAGAAACAAAATGCATTTTCTGATCATCTCCAGGGTGGCTGCTGTTTGTAGAGGCCATTTAGCTACTGACAGCACTTGGGAAGCTGGTCTTCAGTCTCTGGCTTGCCATAGTGACTTTTTAAAAGTTTTAATGTTTGGCTAGAAAACTACTCACTTTTGCTTTGTTCTTGCAGCTCCTTTGAAGATTATGAAACAGAAGAATCTGCCCCTCTCTCTGAATTTGGAAACAAAGGCAACAAATTAGTCACCTCAAGTCTTTCAGAGCAATGTGGAAAGCTACAATCAGTGGATGAAGAGTAGCTGCCACTGTCTACATGAAAAGGAGACATGTATTTTCAACATTTTTCTTGTGAAGAGATACTCTAGTTCGCTTTTTAAAGGCTTTGATTTCTGCAAGTGTGTATCTGCACTAGTAACTTTAAAATGTTTTTAAATGGGTTTGGATACCCTCAGTTTGAGAAACGCCTCCAATTTGCCTGAGACCTCTTACAGAGCTTTTCCTCTGGAGAAAATATGACATATATTACCTACCAAAGTCCATAAAGTATCAGCACTCTTCGCCCGTGAATGTACCAAGGATCTCAAGAACAGCACCAAGCACAGTTCTCTGCACAAAAGCAGGAGTTGCCTCTTTGTTCAGCATCCCTGAGGCTCCTCAAGGCTCCTATGGAGCCTGAAAGAAATACTCACTTGCAGAAAGTTTGATTAAAGAATTCTGGAACTTGAAAAATTAAGGGCCTCCATAACTGGCATAGCCCTGGTAATAAAAGCACTGCCAAAACATCTCAGACTTAATTATATGTGTACTGGAGTTCAAAGATCTTGAACTTATTTGGCTTAATGTAATTTCACAATGACCTGCCAAACTGCTAGTCACTTTACATCCTCAGGTATTTTAACCACTGGGCCTTCCAAATCTTGCTGGCAAGCTCTGAATAATTCCTCCCCATTCTGACTGTGGATCTTACATAAAACCTGAAGAACTTTTTTTAAAATGAACACAAATACAGAATTGAACTTGGCGGGGAATGTCCTTTTAACTCACTTAACATTTGTAGAGAACAATTGCATGATTTATTAATCTCCAAATTAGTTGATGTCCCATCCACAATTCCTTCAGAAGAGGCCTACTGAAGACTTAAATGATACATGAAAATTCCCATTACATACTATATTCCTTACTTCATGTTGGAAAGAAACTAATACTCCACCTCAGTATTTATCACAAAAATGATAGATAACTGCCACCCATAAAAGAAAGCTGTTTGTTTACTATAGTGGTTGACTTGTGTTACAGAATTATGTATTTCAGCCAATTCCTGCAATTTCCTTGAAGATCAAATTGGAAATGCACTACTAAAAACAGAAAATTTTCTGGTACTGTAAGAACTTCCCTGTTCCCCCCAAGAACCATTTTAACATGTATCTGTCAAAGACAACTTGTTCCCTGGATTTTTAATTCCAAATCCTGTCAGAATAGCTTCCCATTCAACCCCACCTTGGTTCCCTTGCTGATGTGAAGGTCATACATTGAAATAATCAAGGAGAATTTAGGAAATGCACCATCAACTAGTATAATAATGGAATTAAGCTTTTTTGTCAATATCCTGTTTCCTATTATTTTACCTTTATAATAGGAACGGATCCTCCATTTAACTGTTTACAGAAAGTGATATACCATAAAACTTAGTATTTAATGTTCACAAGGAACTAAAAGCTTAAGGCTTAATGTTTCCTAAAATTAAGAAGCATTACGTGCAATAACCTAAACACACTGGTAAATTATTAGGATTGAAAGTATTTACATGATACATGAAATCTACTATCTGTACCATACAGCCTTTACCAGAGAGGATAGCAATTTTTTTTAATTTCAGATAAAAATGCTAACAAGGTAGTCATTTTTAAGACAGATATGATTTAAAGGTTTTATTACGCATAATGAACTAAGTTCTAAGATTCAGCAAAAAGTAAAAATAAAATTCAATTTTCCAACTTTTTTTTTACTATTTGGTTTTACTTTGTTTTCAAAATTGCCTTTTACTTTGCTCAATATTTGGTTTCAAAAGCCTTTTAAAAGTTTAGCTACCAATCATTCCATTTAAGGTACGGCTGAGCTAATCTAGGTGACCCCAAAGTTATCATATTTTCAGACATAAGAATGTGTTTCACTGTAGAGATGAATGCAAGAAATGTGAATTCTAAGGAACTAGGGTAGTATATATTCAATGTTCTGCTAAAGATCATGCTGAATACAATTATTCTGCCCAACTGGAAATTCACGTTGTTAGGATATCCCAGGCTCCTTCATTAAAAGGTTATCATGCATGATCTTAATGAAATTCAATGGAAAATGAATTTCATAGCATAACTGCCAAGTTAAACTAATAAAAATCTGTGTATTTTATCTGATTCCTATCTATGTCATTGTGTACTATTCAGAGTATTGATGAAACTAGATTGGTGAAATGAGGTAAGTCATTTGCTCAACTTTTGCAAATGTGTTTGGGTGGCAAAAACCTGCATGATTTAACTTGTTTTTCCTTTTTTGCAAAACTAAATAAAGACAAGTTGTCAAATATGAATTATATTCACAAAGATAATCACTACATGGTTTTGGTTTTAACCACACTTGCATTTTATGTTTAATAATAACACTGTAAGAAAGCTTGAGTTTCAAAACAGTAACTCGGATCCTGGGAAAACTATAGATAGATATAATACCTAATAATGAAAAGTGATTTCTTCTGGAAATGAGAAAGACCAGGTATGTGAGAGAGGGGTTCAAAGAAATCAAGAGACTTTAGCTTTATCTATAATTATTATTTTAAAAGAATGTGTAATTGTTACCTGAACACCTAAAATTTTGTTTTTTAAAGAGAAGTTAAAAGTACCATCCAAGTATTAGATTCCACTACTATACTTTAAACTTAGTATTTTCTAAAGCACTTTATACTGTTACACCTATGAGAAAAATTATTTTTTCCTATTATGTAAAACTTTTCTTCAGCAAGGTCAATCATAGTGTTGTTTTAGGAAACTAAGAATATCATTAAATGAAAGGATTTCTTTGTCCTGTGACCATACTATACCCTCTGCATGGAAAGATAACAAAAAGGATAAGTTGTCAGGTCTGGAAAAAAAGAACATTTGATAATTTATATAACTTATCAGTAACAAGGATTCAAAAGAACAATGAAGATGTGTCATTAAAAGCTGTAATTTTGGTGGTTTCAAATACTGAAGGAAATCCAGTTACTTCAGTAGTAATTTCTCAATCATCCCTAGTTAGCGGTCAGCATTCCTATTACTCAGTTTATAGAAAAACAA
This sequence comes from Galemys pyrenaicus, assembly GCA_019455555.1. Classification (NCBI taxonomy): domain Eukaryota; kingdom Metazoa; phylum Chordata; class Mammalia; order Eulipotyphla; family Talpidae; genus Galemys; species Galemys pyrenaicus. Next base: position 590,165 of record JAGFMF010011588.1, on the reverse strand, counting down.
TGTAAAAAAGTCAAGGCACTGTAATTACTCTTCCCAAATACATTTATAACGAAGGCCAGTCAGAGCATGCTATCCCAAATTCCTCAGTATTCTACAAACATAGAATTAGAAAACTAACATTTATTGATAAGATTTAGGGTATAATACAGGTTTCCAAAAGTGTGGCAGTGAGAATACCAGCATAAAAAAGAGAAACTTGTGCTAAAAACAACCTGAATTCATCATTGGCAATAGTACATAATAATCAAGGCCCTCACATACTAATGATTTTGTCTATATTGCCAACCTCCCATGCATCAAAAACACAAAACTAAGATTATCAAACTTGGGAAGCAATAAGGTACTCCATGAATTTAAGATCATAGTATCAGGAAATTTGGAAGATTTGCAAAATATATCCTCATCAATGTGTACAATCTCATTTCTAGTCATTTTTGCAGTGATCATTCGTTAATAAAGAACAGGTTTACAACTTTATATATAGCAGGGCATCTGGGTTCAACACAAAGCTATTACAAACTTTAGGCAAATACATGTTTCATAAGACACTGCTAATATTTAGAATTCAATAAAATTCCAAAACTCTGAAAGCAAATAAAGACAAGACAACTAAGAAGCATTTTCCACCATTTACTCTTGTTATCAAAAATAGTTCAACTCTTCTTGCAAAACAAAAACAAAATAGTACATACTGGACACATACATCACATTTTGCTTCCTATGGCTTTAGCCCACCCCCACCCCACCAAAAGAGACAAAAAAAAAAAAAGGGGGCCCAACAACAACAACAAAAACAACTCTACCTGACCACATTCACAGAAAATGACACCAGGATACACTACAAAACAGAAGGAGGTGTCATCTGCTCTGTGTCCAAAGGTTTCTTCTCCATGTCTTATACTAGGCGAGTAACCATCATTGAACATGCTGTGTGCCAAATCAAAACATAACCAACATATGTTAAGATCTCATGAGATATGGTGAATGTAGTAGAAATTGTAAATTTTCCAGCAGTATTTTTCTTTAAGCACTGTCAAAGCAGCAACTCTTAAGTCATAAGGTCATTTCTTTACAACCTAGTCAGTCCTTGTTTTATTTGGGCTGTGCTCTTCCAAGCAACTGACCAGATTTCCCTTCAACAGAATGTTTGTGACTCACTTGTCTTCCCTAACAAAATTAAAGGGAAGTTCATTTAAACTGAAACACAGTTTGTGCTTTACATGCAAAAGAGCATTCTAAAGAAAATCCTCCTAGTTTCAAATCTACCTAATGCACAGGCTTCATAAAAAGATATTATTAGGCCCCTATAAAGAGGTCTTCATAACAAATAGCACCCTAAAAAAATAGGATAAAGCTGTGGCAAACTATTAGAGAAAACAAAAAATCAAAATGGCCAATGGCAATAAGTATAATGCATAAATCTGAGTATGTCTGGGGGCATTATTCCAAAATTATTTTAAATAAATCCCAATTTTTAAAAAAAATATATAATTTGTTAAAAAATTGTCATATTCTATAGTTTAAATTCAATTACCTTCAGAATAAAACTGCTCTTCACTTACCTAATTAGAACATTGCTCAAAGTGAGAGAAGGTATTTTCCCTAGAAATGAGTCAGACAACTAAAAGACTCAAGTTTTTAGCATAAACAGCTAACATTTGCAGTCTGACAGATTTTCAGTTTGTTTACTTTTAAAAGATATTTCTTCAACATTCTAACAGGGGCAAATTTTCTTTCATAATACTGCTGATTTAAGAACTGCTACATACACCAGTAGCCAATTTTCATGATCAGAAATGGTATGTCAGCACAAAGGTTGAGCTGGACACATCAGCTTTTCAACAGGAGAAACATCAATGACATCTGAAAGCAGCACTGAGTCTCCTGAACAAACTAATGGCTACCTTTTCACAAGAAATTAGCACAATCTTTATGGACTGACTAGATACCACTTCCTTACACTTAATCATAAACTTTGATTATGCACAAAGCATGACCATAAACAATGAGGTTAATGTTATTCTCCTTGCCAAAGTTCATTGTGTATAAATCAGTTGCATCAGCATTTGTTCTCAAACTATGAGGTTCTGTAAGAACTAAGGACATATAGTTGTAGGGTTACTCCTCCATTATCTGCAAACTATTTCCCCGACACTAACACATATAACTTAGCAATGAAAACACTTGATACAAGTGATCTATATGCAGGAGCTCCGGCAAGTTAAACCAACAAAACCATAGCTGCCGTAAAACTGTAGCTATTTCCCTACCAGAGGTAGGTTTAAAGACCCACTGATTTAACAGTCGAATCTCATGTCTATAGCTTCATCCAAACTTTTATCATCATGTGTACTGGCAGCTAAAAACGTTGTTACTGGGGACCCTGTGACATTAATTACACTGGTGCTGGTACTAGCATTGCGCACAGCAATGCTAGTCACATTAATGCCCAAAGTGAGCCTGGTCTGCTCCAAGGCCTTTTCTGGCACAGCAAATGCCTCCAGCTTCTTCTCCCCATTGGCCATATAGGAGTTTTGGCAGCCGCGACATATACAATCTAAGCAGGCTTTGCGGTTAGAGTAGCAAGGGCAGCGTTGGCCGCGGCATGTAAGAACACTTGGATTTTGAGTAGCACGCCCACATTTACACCCTTTCTTTTCCTGGGGTTTTTTGTATACAGTCTTGGTAGGACTTCCTGGCATAAAATGATGACTAGGGATTTTTTCCTTTACTGTTTTGTCCTTTTTAAGAATACCTGGCTTGGTTTTAGAGTGAGATTTCTTGGATCCATGTTCATGACTCTTTTTCATGTTTTTAGTAGATAAAAGTACAGTTTTGCTGATTTTGGGCGTTGTGCCTCCATTGGGAACAGATGCTATAGGTTGAAGAGAAATTTTGCTTTCCCGTTTCACTGTCACAGGAGCAGATGCCCCCAATGTTGGGCCTCGGATAATGGTAGAAATTGGAAGTGGCTGAACTTTCTCACTGTCACTTTCTGATCTGGATCGTTTTCTATTCAATTTTGCTACCTTCGGAGTTGCTGCTGTACATGATAATCCATGAAGTGCAGGAGTGGTGGACATAAAAACATTATGGCTAAGAGATTGGGAAGAAAGTTGCAGAAAAGGTCCATTGGATACAGTGGCTTCCAAATTGGGCTGCAAATTAGGGCAACAAACCTCTGTATTTGAAACAGTTTCTAAGCTGCGGAGGACTTCCTCAACACTCAGTAACAGAGAATCACCAGGTTTTATATCTTCACTGAAACTGCAGATATCGATGCCTGTAGAACATAAGTCAGTGGCGACCGTGTCACAGACAGGTGGCAGGCTGTCAGAGAGATCCTCAGTTTTTATGTCAACAGTGTTACACACATCAATCGTATTTGAATGTTCAGGTGAAGGAATATTTATACCAAATCTATCTATTGAAAGCCCATTATAAGTAGGCAAACCATTGATAACAGAACTGCCAATAGCAATGCTAAGGGTGCTTTCAGATATTGGAGATAAACTAGTTTGAGGATCAGTTGTGGGTTCTGAGGTCGAAGGTAAAGGGGAATGTGTCAAACATAAAGTGAAGGATGAATCTGGGGGTTTTTCTGTTTCCTCACAAAACAATGATCCATCATTAAGCAAAGCCAAAATATCAGAAGAACAGTCAACTGCTTCTATTATATCCCGTGCCAATGTAGTCTGTGTTATATATTCACATAGTTTTTTGTAGCAGTTCACTAAGATGCTTAACTGCTTGTTTTCCTCAAATTGCTCATAGTCTTTGCACCAGCTACAGGAAGGTTTCATCATCATTTTCTTGCCTTTACAAGTTTTGCAGACATAGTGTTGACAGGTGGAGTTGGTGGGTGCAATAGGATCTTGTAGCAAATGTCCTATGAGGAAAAAAGGAGGAAAGCAAAAATTTTAGTTAAATGAATTATAATTTTATATACTGAAGTTAAGATTAGAATATAAGTAACCTATTCAAATTGAGATGGGTTAAACTCACCAAACCAGGAACAAAATCTCTTTTATAGGAAATAGAAATATTCTCAATAGCTCACACTTCAATGACAGTCTCCATTTCTTTATGTCAAACCAGAATCTTCGATTTTGTGTTACTCTCTAAAATAGTATGTGCATATTCTTATTCTCTTTTCTAAAAGCTTAAAGAGATTATCAGTCACCAAAAGCACAAAGTAGGTTTAGAACCTCAACCTAAGCATAACATGTAATTCTACAACATACTGAACAAAATCATGTTTATTTTGTGCCTCACTGAGAAAAAAAAGATGAGCAAAAGAGACTCAATCCCTGGCCTAACTAAGGTACTGGATTGAAGGCAATATCCAACCAGCATAAGGCATCTTCACCGGGGGGGGGGGGGGGGGGGGGGGGGTTNGGGGGGGGGGGGGGGGGGGGGGGGGGGGGGGGGGGGGTGTCTTTTAACCATTATATTGCAGTTATGATGTGAAAGAACTGTGTTCGTTTACTAAAATTCAGTACTACTAAAATTCTTCACCTTTAGAAAACCAAAATACAATGACAATGGAGAATTGTTTAAAAGAATCAAAACAAAAAAGTAAGGCATAATACTGGGTTCAAATTCTTCGACAGAGTACAAAATGACAATGGTTATAAACCAGAAGTATGAAAGTGAATATGGCCCTCCAATTTGATATAACTTCCAAGTTATAAATAATCTACACATGTGAAGCAGAAAGGGGGAGAGCAACTACATCAGTCCCCATATCCACCTTTACTCCCCCTAAAAGCAATTGTGCCTTGGTTCCCAAATGGTTAGTAACTCTGTTTTTTCATACACATTACACAATTTATGACTCAGGAGTGGAAAACAACATACTTCTGGATATATCAAGTGAAATCAGCAAACTCTCTCCCTTAAAATCAACTATACAACTGGACGTTTTAGACAAAAGGAGTCATTTTCATTACCAAAGACATAAAACCAGCTGAGAAGCACTTATGTTTGAAAATTGCTGAATTTCAGGTAAGGACACCAAGAATCTGGACTATTCTAGTCTGTGACTGCTATGCCTTCTAGATCCATCAGTGTTAACCTTTGGTGGAAGCTGCTATGGTCGAAGAGTATTCTCCTTTTTGTAGTAAGTGATGCACAGAGCTAAAGGTGTTATCATTGGAAGTGACTTCTCAGAGGTAGGCTAGCAAGAGAGGGCAACAGCTCAGTTCTCACTAGCCTAAGTTTACATATACCTAGATTAGACACAGAGGCCTCAAATATCCACACACTTCTGGTCTATCTTGAGGTTTTCAGCATGCACATGAGGGCAACAGAAAATAAATCCAGGGCTGACCTGAAAGTCTGAAATTTTAGTGTGCTCTCCTACCTACAAACATATCCACTGACGAGAGGACTAAAGCCTGTTAATAGCTCAAAGTGTTTGAGGACAACATCTAACCAATCATTGGAAATAAATGCCTTCAGTTCAGAAACAAGAAATTTAAAGTGAAAGGGTCGAAAAAGGCTTATTACCATGTAAACAGTAACTAGAAGATGGTATGACTACATTAATATCAAACAAAACAGATTTTAAATAACTATTATTAGAGACAAAGTAACCATTTCATAATGATGGAAACATCACTATATCAAGAAAATGCAACACAGCTATAAAACACATGTAGCAAAAAGAGACTAAAAAGAGAAAAAGACAATTTAACAAAAACTGCTGGTAATTTCAACATCCACTCTCAATAACTGATTAAAAACCAGACAGGAAGTTAACAAAAATATAACACATTTGAACAAAACTATCAACCAACTCGAACCTGACATGACAGAGCAATCCTAGCCCAAAGAGTGCAAAACACACGTTTTTTTTATAGCTCACATGGAATATTTGCCAAGAAAAACGAGAGAGACAGAAAGAGAGAGAGAGAGGATACAAAGAGGGCCTCTCTGGTGGTGCAAGGGGTAAAGTCACAGCACTCTGAAGCTACCTGCAGCCAGTGCAGCACAAGTTCAACCCCAACCCAGGGAGGTGACCCACATGGTGTAGCAGACCTCTTCTGTCCTGCCTACTGTTCCCCTCAGCTGTGTATGTCAGTCTATCCACCTGTTCTGCTCCCCACTGTCTCTGGTATCCTCTCACACCCCAACCCCTGCATCTCTGGTCTATACCCCATGTCTTGTATGCGTAAATAAATCTTTTAAAAAAATAAATGATATAAAGAATTATTTTCAACCACAATAGAAATTAGAAATCAACAGAAATTAGAAAAATAATCATATATTTTAAAATTAAACAAGAAACCTAAACATCCTGTAAGTCAAATCACATGAGAAATTAGAAGACATTTACTGAATATTTAAAATACAACGTATGAAAAATTAGAAGATTCTACCAAAGCCATATTTAGAGGGAAATTTATAGCTTGTGAAATTTTATATCAGAAAAAGTGCAAAGTCAATAACCTAAGCTTTCACCTTAATAGAAAAAATACAAAGTAGAAAACAGACCTATAGCAGAATAAACGAATACAGAAAAACCAAAGATTAAAAAAAAAAGCTCATTGTTTAAAAAGATTGTGACAAACACTAGAATAATCAAGAAAAAGGAGAGAAGATAGAAAATCTGAAAATTGGAAATGATGTTCTGACATCAGTAGCATCCAATAAAAAAAGGATTAAGCAAATCCCATGATACGCCAACTTAGATGAAATGTACAAGTTTCAAGAAAGATACAAATGACCAAAATTGACATACTTTAAAACCTGAATGCACCTAAGATAAAAATTAGTAACTAAAAATCTTCCTCGTAAGAAAACTTCCAGGAAATGACTACATTGGTAAATTCTAACATTAAAAAGAATACTCAAAAAGAGACGGGGTCTCTCTGGTGGCACAAGGGGTTACGCACTGCACTACGAAGCATCTACAGCCACCACAGCATGGAGTTCGATCCCCGGCCAGGAGGTGACCCACATGGTACAGCATATCTCTCCTATCTCACCTGCTGCTCCCCTCAGCAGTGTATTTCAGTCAGTCTGCCTGTTCTGTTCTCCACTCTGTCTCTGGTTCCTCTCACCCCCCCACACCTCTGGCCTGTATCCCAGTTCTTGTATGCATAAGTAAAATAAACTAAAATAAAATAAAATAAGAGGAGAGAGACAGAGAGAGAGAGAGAGAGAGAGAGAGAGAGAGAGAGAGAGAGAGAGAGAGAAAGAGAGACCTGCCAACTCATTTTGGGAGGATCAGCTAACTACCCTGATATTGAAGCCAGACATAAAGAAAATACAAGCCAAAAATCCTGTAAACACAATCTCAAAATCCCATTTTAAAAAAAATGTAGCATATAATCCAACATTCATTCACAAATTTAAAAAAAAATTTAAGTTTTAACAAACTAAAATGGAAGGGAACTGCTTTTTTTAATTAAAGATTTTATTTTTGCACAGAATAACTAGGTTTTGGCCAGAGGTGCAAGGGATGAAGGGATTCACCAGACAGAGTCACAGAGTGGAGAGTTCAACAGGTGCATTTACTGAAATACAGCACTAAAGGCAAGACAAGTGAGTGGGTTAGCCATATGTGGATTAGCTCCTGGTAGGGGAAGGGGATCTAACACAGGCCACAGTGACTGCACTGAGACTTAACCCCTAGGCCGCCAGGGAGGCTCAAAAATGGAAGGGAACATCAGTAAACGTAATGGCAGTCATCTATGAAAAACCTACAGTCGACATGACATCAAATGCAACAATCCACAAAAAGAAAAAACATAATGGTGAAATACTCAGTACTTTTCCTACAAATAATAAAAACAAGGAAAAGATGCTTGCTTCTGCCACATTATACCTGAGGCTTCTATATAGTGTGATATGGTTCAAGATACTTAATCCACCCTGAAAAGAAACAAAACTGTTTTAATAAGAGATTACACAATCCTTGTATACAGAAAATCCCAAGATATCTATACCCAAAACTACTAGGATCAATAAACAAATTTAGCAAGGTTGCAGAAACAAGGTATACTAAAAATCAATTGTGCTTTTTTAGTTTTTATACTTGGGTTATCTGAAAAGTCATGACACATTTTTCTGTCTTTCAAAGAAAAAAAATATGACTTTTCCAACAACCCAAAATACTAGCAATGAACAAAAGGAAACAGAAATTTTAAAACAATTCCATTAATATTGTCAATAAAATTTATACTAAAAATCAAGAATTTTAATAAATTAGAAGACTTCTTTGGAATCTGAAAAAAATCTAAGTAAATAAGGATACATCTCATGTTCATGGATGTGAAGAATCAATATTGTCAAGCAATTTCTCCCAAGTTAATCTCTAAAATCAATGCAATACTTATGGGAATATCAAATGGATTTTTTAAAAAAGAAATTGGCAGACTAATGCTAAAATTTATAAGGGATTACAGAGACCAAGGATAGCCAAAACCATTTTTAAAAAGAACAAGAAAGTTAAAGGATTTACACTACCCAATTTCAAAAACTTCTATAAAGTTAGTGTTCTAGACAACATGCTAATGCAAAACAACAGGAATTCTGTATAGAACAGAACCCACAAAGAAACTTTACATTCATTGTCAACAAATTTGTGTAACAAGAGTGCACAGATAATTCAACTGGTAAAGTTTAATGGGAAAATTCAATATTCAAATGCCATAAAAGAAAATTTAGACCCTTGCACTTCACAACATACACAAATATTAATTCAAGCTAGATAATGGACACCTAAATGCAAGAGGTAAAATTTTAGTAAGAGATAAAATTCTAGAACACAAGAGAAAATTATGAGTTGGGGTTGGGTAAAGTGCTAGACATGACATCAAATGCACAATCCACAAAAGAGAAAAAATGATTTCCAAAAATTTAAAAATTTGTGTTTCAAAAGGCACCATTAAGGGCCTCCCTGGTGGCCTAATGGGGGAAGTCTTAGCTCTGTGAAGCTATCTGCAGCCACTGCAGTCACTAGTTTGATCCCCAGCTGGCCAGGGAGCTAACCCACCCGGTGCAGGAGACCCTCTCCTGCCTCGCTCCCGCTGTTCCCCTCAGCAGCTTATTTTAGTTAATCTGCCTATTCTTCCCCATTTCGTCTCTGGTTTCCCAACCACCACCCCCCCACACATCCCAACCTCTGGCCTAAACCCAGCTCTTGTATGCATAATTTTTTTTAAAAAAGGGTACCATTAAGAAAATGAAAAGATAATCCATAAGTGAGAATATCTACAAATTATGTATCTGAAATAAAGTGCTTAAAAAATGTTACATTTTTTAAAACTTCCTACAAATCAAAAGGAAAACAACTTAATTTTACAAATGAATATGGTATGAATCAATATTTCACAAAAGAAAATATTAATGTCTCTTCTCCAAAGAAATGGCCAACAGGCACAAGAAAAATATACATCACTTATTTATGGAAATACAAATCAAAACCACAATGAGATACCACTTCATACCTGTAAGAATGGGCTGTATTAAAACAAGAACAACAAATGCTGTTGAATCCTCTCACCTCCCGCGACTCTGGCCTGTACCCCAGCTCTTGAGTGCATAAATGAATAAATCTTTAAAAAAAAAATTTTTTTAAAAAAGATAAAAGAAAAAAAATTTCCTATTCAAAGGAATAAGGGTTTCTTTAATAGCTGATTTCAGATCTGTGACATAAATTAGACAAGATGAGTTTTGACTACACCTTGTTATAGTGGGAAGTAAGATCAGAATAGTATTAAACATAGGAGCAAACCTAACAAGGTTCCTATTGGCCACAGTTGAGAAAATCTGAGCGCATAAATGCAATGTAATGAAACACATCTAAAATGTTCAAATGTTCATTAAAAGAAAAAAATCTGAAACTTTAGAATGCTAGTGAACCAGCTCATTTTGAAAATGGTAACAGCAAGAAACACACATTCACTCTGATTTAAACAAATATTCATTTTAATTTAAATATTTATGTATTTTTATGGGAATAAAGCAGTCACAAAATGAAGAAAATTATATTATTTTTCAATGTCACCATTTTGTGACCCCCCTAATGACTTGCATGTAAATTGTACATAAATGATGGGTAACTAGGAATTATCTCTATTGCCATCACTGTGCTTTTCACCTGTCATGTCAATCAAATCTCTTCTGCATGACCAAGCACCTTAAAGGATCTTAAGAACATGTGCCTTTGTATTACTAAGTGAAAATAGGGAAAAAATACATCATTTATTCATGACTCCACCATTACTAAGTTCTTAAGAACCTAGCCTCATTACCAATCTCCAATACAAATATTTGAAACTTTAATCGATATTAAAGATGTCAACAGGCAAACTTGTTTTATGCATTCAGTTAACTGTCCTAACTCAAAAATATTGCAGGGAATTCAATTATACTTCAGAACAAAGTGATATGAGGAACAAAGAAAAACGACTTCTTAGAACTGAAGTGTTACTTACCTACAAATATCTCTAAGGAAACACTCAGCCCCACCTCAAAACTAAGAAACATCAGATGATCTTCTAAATTGTAAAAACTCCTCTTTTGCTAGAAAAAGTGGGTAAGTAATCTGTGTCAAGAGGAAATGTGAAACTCACTGGGGAGTGTTTGTGTCAAAGTTAAATTTATTTAGCTTAGGTCATGTTCCATATTTTCACAATCAAGTGCAAAAAAAGACTGTTCAAAATACATATCTTCAGATTTTAAAAAGTTGTAGTTCATCTCAAAAAAATTTCCTCATTGCATTGTCTTGAATCCTTGTATATAAGGTATTACAGGAATTACTTTTTGTAACGTAATACAAATTATAAGTGAATTTGATACTATATTTATTCCATTTAAACAACATTAAATAATCTATACTGACCCTAAAAAATTTCGTTTTGCTCCTCACCTTAAATGTCACCGATTCCTGGTTTATTTTCTTTCTTAATTTTCCCATCCAGACCAGTCATTTATAATTGAGACTAAGAAATTAATTTTAGGTTATACCACAATGGTAATTCTGGGAACTTCTGTAACACATAACTGTTAATAGATAGTTAACATCAGATTGTTAAAGCACTAATTTTCTGGAACTTACAGAAAATTTCAAGCAGAACAAATTAGAAATTAGTTTAACCCACATATCTACCACCTAGCTTCAACAATTATCAAGATTATGCCACATTTGCTTTATGTATCAATCTTCTGCTTTTAGCATTCCAAAACAAAACTATTGATACATGCATATATCAAGTCACCTCTTTGTACATCAGCTAAATCGCTACATAGTACACTTTCTTATGCAACCTAACTGCCATTATCACACCTAATAATACAATTTTAAGATTTAGATTTAACATGAGAACAAAAAAAAAATCAATGAAGTATTAGAAAGGAGCTTTACTTCAGCATCCACCAAAAAACATCCTGTTTTACTTTCTCAAACATAATTTTTAGCTGCAAATCTTTCCTTTTATTAAATAGATAATATTTAATATGCCAAAGCTAGCACTTGGAGCATCTGCCATTTACACATCCCTAACCCTGCAAGAATCACGGCCAGCATCAAGATTTATAGAGCAGCCTAAGTCTCCCACTTTCAGAGAAATCTACAGCACCAAAATAAACTAGCTAGTTCTCAGCTTTGCCCCCTTTCTCCATATTAAGACAGACACCCCTCCTTAGCATAAGAAAACAAGGACATTACAGGTTTGTTGGCAAATTCTTCTAAAATGCATAACTAAAATGCTAATGTTGAACAAAGCAAATGATAATTCACTGATTTCAAAAAATTACTAATGCCATATAGGTGACAATGCTACTAAAATTTTATGTTTGCATGTATACTAACCAACTAAATTAGGTCTTACTCTCTCTGAAGAAACCTCTCTTTTTATTCTCCAATTTTAGTAATAGCATTTAACCCTACTGATATTTTGATCAGACTACAGGTGGAAATGAAGTTTAAGTAGTGCAAAGAAGAGTCATAAGAGAAATTAAAACCAATAGTGGTGAGCCTCCCTTGTGGCCTAGTGGTTAAGACTCAGACCATTTCACTGCTATGGCCTAACTTAAACCCCCTCCCCCCCTCCCCCCCGCCCCCCCCCCCACAGGGAGCTAACCCAAAGATGGCATAGCAGAACTCTCCTGTCTCACCCACTGCTCCCCTCAGAAGTGTATTTCAGTATATCCACCTATTGTGCTCCCCACTATGACTCTAGTGAATCCTCTCAACATGTCCAGACCTCTGGTCTACACCTCAGTTCTATGCAAAATAAATGAAACATTCATTGTTTTTTTGAAATGATACAGGCTAAAATGCCTAGCAAAATGTGTTAATGCACTGAAAATTGATCCTGTGAACACTAGACTGGGCAATAATGATTAATAATAATAATGATAGTCTGTCAACATAGACCTGTCATTCCATACAATAGCAAAAGCCAGTTAAAATGTAGCATGGACAAATTAAATAACAAAAGGACTACAGAATCAAGCACTCAATTTAATATTTATATGGAAAAGATTCAAATGAAAATAATTTCAGTAAAACAAATTATGAAAAATGACTTAAAACTATCTCAAAGGCTTAATTTTAATGTCAGCCAAAAATATTGATCATATAATTCTAACTCCAAGTGCAAATACAGAAAAAGTGTATATATCAGAATCAAAACATTCTGTACTTACTACCACCATTTCTCTGAAATTGCTTCTCCTGGTAAGTACCTCTACTACAGTAACAAGGATTGCCTAATCAATGATGGTAATAATAATCTAAGTAATCTATAATAACAAATAATCTAAGTAATTCCTATAAGCCATTTGTTTTGATGACACTTGAGATACAGGAAAAATCAGCCAAGACTCACATGAACATCCATAAATGTCTATCAGAAAGTAAAAAAACATACAGGTAGAGCACGATTAATTATTAAAATCAACATAACATTTCTCTAAGCATCTTTGGAAGCCAGAACATTAAATAATCAAGAAATCCATGAGAAGATTCAAATAAATCAAGGATATGTGGGATATATGAAAAAGTATCTGGAAAGAGAAAAAAACTCAATCTTCATATTAATATATTTTGCTAAAATAATAAAAGAGAAAAATGAAGACAGTATAGAACACACAGCTGTGAAATATTGGGTTGTCAAAAAAAAGTCATGACACATCTTTGCTTGAAAAACAGAAAAAATACACCATGAATTTCCCAGCAACCCAATATGTGGCATCCTACAAAAGACAGAAAGCAGACTGCTTTGCTGATAATGCAAAGAACATAAAACAGAAGAGATATCATAACAGATCCATTCTAAAAATACTAACTCAATAAAATATGTTTTCCATCACAGCCTAAATTTGCTTCATTGCAATAAACAGACCAACACCAAAAACAAAATAAAAAGCTACCAAGCAAGTCACATTAAAGATCTATAGCAAAGGACTAAAAGAATAAAAGTTAGAAAACTTGTTTAAGTGAACTACTGTAGTTCATGAGATTTTTATCACTACCAAGGTTGAGAAAAAAAAAAAAGCACTTATTGGTTATCTTAAAATACTCAAAAAATCAGAGTTCTTTAAACATGAACTTCTCTAGATTCACATAAATTACTGAGATTCTAAACTCAATTTCCTAAGCAATCACTCCTGAATAAGATAATGTGCCTTTCATCATCTACTCCTTTCTAAATAGTGCAAATAACAAATAGCCATCTAAGTAGATCTACAGTCAACATGCAGAAACAAAATGCAGAGGAACTAAGTGGGCAGATTAGCTGAGGATAGCTGTACAAACTACAAAAAGAATTCTGTTGCAAGCAAGATCTTGTGGCTTTAAAGCTTTTGGATCCAAAACAGGATGGTAGCTTAAGAAATGACAAAACATTTGACTGAATGATAAAAGTATCACACTTGCTTTTTGAAAAAAAAAATCTTAAATATGACAGGTAGAAAATCTCAAGTAATTTGTTCAGGAATGTAGTGCTGTCTGCTAGGCAAATCTTTCCAGAGCACCATTAAGACTAGACTTTTTTATACTCAATCTAACAGTATTTGTTTCAAACATTCTTCATATGTTTCCATTCTGTATGGTAAAGTCAAACAACAAAGGTAATCAAAATGAGATGGCAAAAACATTGCAAAGGAGGGGTGACAAGTAACAAATCTTGTTCAACATATCTGAGAAAGTATCTTTTGTTTGCTTCAATCCAAAATATGTCACAATGATAAAACTTTTTCTGTAAGTGTGGTAATATACAAGTTAATAATTTTCTACCATTATCACCAGATTCTTTCAACATTTATCTGGATTAATTCTCAAACACATGAAAAACTTATGTTAAAGTTTAAAAGTTTAGCAAATCTGTTACAAACTAAAAGAAATTTGAAAGTTTCAACAGTATTAGAAGTCAGGTTCCTAAGTACTTAGACTCCTGGGAGAGAGGTTTGTTGGGAGGCAATTTCAAGATAACCCATTAGTATGGGCAGAGCCAGAACAAGGTAAACAAGGATACAATCACAAGGCTCAGAACCACCAACAAAAAACTCTGAAACTAGCAAGGTTCTTCAAGATTAATCTGTGTTAGAAGCTAGACTAATCTTTAGTAGACTAATCTTTGGTCATAAACTACTTCCCAAGAAAGAGATGTAAGCCTTCCCAGGAAGTCAGATAGCACAGTCCCAGTACCTAAGCACTTCAGTCCTGAAGTGGGATCTTAGAGGTTGCATACATGGTATCCATTACAATTAGTAATTTGGTAACTAATTTCAAATCTGGTAAGTTTTAATCAAAAAAGATGTAACAAATGATATGTCTTTAAAAGTGAGATGGTCTTCCTATTAAATATATAAATATACAGATTCTTTGCGGATCTAAAATTTGATGATTCTAAGATTTTATGACTAAATCTATCAGGTGTATATGTCAAAAGTCTTACATTTAGATATCACTAATTTTTGTTAACAAGTATGAGTTCTTGGGGCATCCCTGGTGGCACAGTGGGTTAAGCACCTCACTGTGAAGCAGACCGCAGCCACTGCAGCACAAGTTCCATCCCTGCTGCCGACCAGGGAAGGGACCCACATGGCGCAGCAGACCTCTCCTGCCTCGCCCGCTGCTGCCCTCCCCAGTGTGTTTTGGTCAGTCTGCCTGTTCTGCTCCCCGCTCTGTCCGGTGAATCCTCTCACCACCCCGTGACTCTGGCCTGTACCCCAGCTCTTGTGTGCATAAATAAATCTTTAAAAAAAAAAGTATGAGTTCTTTTTTGTATGTTGAAATTTTCTATTACAAAATAAAATTCAATAAAAGCTTGTATATTTCCACTTCCTCACTTTTTTATACTCTCAAATTACCATAAGTTTTACCAATTTAAAACATTCTCCCTCTAGTGGCCTCCCTGGTGATGCAGTGGGTTAAGCAACACACTGTGAAGCAAACCACAGCCACTGCAGCATGGGTTGGATCCCTGCCCCAGACCTGGGGGGTGACCCACATGATGCAGCAGACCTTTCCTGCTGTGCCCACTGCTCCCCTCAGCAGTGTGTTTCAGTAGATCTGCCTGTTCTGCTCCCCACTCTGATTCTGGTGGATACTCTGACCAGACCTTTCCCCATACCTCCAGTCTGTACCCCAGTTCTTGTATGCATACATTTTTTTTTTAAAGTCTCCCTCTATCCCCATCGTCCATCCAAACCACACTCACTTTTCCTCTTCCATCCAAGATAAACCTCCCTCCCTCCACTGCTCTGGCTCCCATCCTCCCTTCTCCAGTTACTCATCTAACATTCATTCATTCCTTCTCCCTCTACCTTCAATCTTCCTTCCCTCTACTAACTTCCTCTCCAGTTATACACATGCGTAGGTATTTTCAAGAATTTGGTTTTAGTGGAAGGTTACAAACTGCTAATCCCAAACCAATGCACATTTCTGGCTGAGCATACTTCCTTAAAATGTTCTATTCCCAGGCCTCCCTGGTGCTCAGCTGGTTGAGAGCTGCACTGTGAAGCATCTGCAGCACAGCAGCATGAGTTCGATCCCCGGCCAGAGAGGAGACCCACATGGCGAGGCAGATCTCTCCTGCCTTGCCCACTGCTCCCCTCAGCAGTGTATTTCGGTCAATCTGCCTGTTCTGCTCCCCACTCTGTCTGTGGTGAATCCTCTCACCTCCCACGCCTCTGGCCTCTACCCAACTCTCATATGCATAAATTTTTTAAAAAATTAAAAAAAAAAAGTTACTCCCTTTTACCCTAACACTTTTGTCTCCATCTTCCTTACGTCCTCTTCTTCTGTACACACCAACATTTCAGTATTTCCCCAAGTTCCTGCACTAGGATCTATGCTTCTTAATCCATTTCAGTATTCCATCATAATCTTTACGGGGTCAAATAGCCCTGTGAGAATGATAATAATACATATATGTACAAAATGTTGCATAGAAAGTCATGGGGAGGCGGCCTCCCTGGTGGCGCAGTGAGTTGGGCAACGCACTATGAAGCAAACCACAGCCATTGCAGCATGAGTTCGATCCCTGCTGCCAGCCAGGGAGGGGACCCACATGGTGAGGCAGACCTCTCCTGCCTTGCCCACTGCTCCCCTCAGCAGTGTGTTTCAGTCAGTCTGCCTGTTCTGCTCCCCACTCTGTCTGTGGTGAATCCTCTCACCCCCCCCCCCACATCTCTGACCTGTACCCCAGCTCTTGTATGCATAAATAAATCTTTAAAAAAAAAAAGAAAGTTATGGGGATCTGAACCTTTTCCCCTTTTGAAGCTTCAGTGATTTATAATTCCAGGTTAAAAAGTGCTCTATATAGTCCTTCCAGAGTGATTTGCCCATGTCAATTACATTAATAAAGTTTATAATCTAGTGATTGTCAAACTGTTACCTCCAGTTCAACCTTTCTCTCCTCAACTCAGATCCACACATTTAACTGCCTACTAAGAATCTCATCTCTCCATTGATAACCCAGACAACTCAAGTTCAACACAAGCAAATATGAATTTATCTCCCCTCATACTTTCCTCCTGCATCCCTTCCTCTTGGTACTGACATCATAATTTATCCAGAAATCTTGAAATCATCATGTTTTCCTCTCCAGCTTTCCACATTCATTCTCCAGAGTTTCATTGTATATAAGCTTCTAAATATGCTCAATTCCACTCTTCAGGTTTTATTCCTTTAATTATTACTGCCTTAGTTGAACCCTCATTATTTCTCACCCTGAATGCAAGGTTAGCTAGTTTGTCTGCCTACTTCAACTTCACCTGCTTCCATCAGTCCACCTTCTACACTGCCACCAAGTGATCTTTCTAAGCACAAATCTGATTGTCTTTCTTCTTTTCAAACTACTTCTTCATAAACGCACAACTAAAAACCATCCAAAAATATAAAAACCTCTTTCAAGCAGCCTTTAAAATACAAAGTCTTTGGAACAACATATAAAAGCCTTTCAGAATGCTGTCCACATCTACTATCTTCCCAAACCCCCAAACTTCATACCATTTAAGCTTTCTCTACAAACTCATTGCTCCATTCTCACCTACCATTAACCACTTCAAAATATGCTTATTCATTCCTCATGATATGCTCTTCATAGAATGTCCGTCCTCCTTCTTTTAACAGTAACTACCTATTCTGTAAGCATCAACTCAATATGAGTTCTAAGAGAGTCTTCCTTAACTTTTAACCCTCAATTTGTCAAAAAAGCACTCAGCATATCCTCCTATTATAGCACTTATTATATGTCACTATTCACTGTGTCTCACTCAAGGCAGACATTTATCTGGTTTAAGATTTATTTATTTATGCATACAAACACTGGGGTACAGGCCAGAGGTGTGGGGTGGTAAGAGAATCCACCAGACCAAGCAGGGAGCAGAACAGGCAGACTGACTGAAACACACTGCTGAGGGGAGCAGCGGGCACAGCAGGAGAGGTCTGCCTCACCATGTGGGTCACCTTCCCAGCCGGCGGCAGGGATTGAACTCATGCTGCAGTGGCTATGGTCTGCTTCATAGTGCGTTGCTTAACCCACTGCGCACCAGGGAGGGCCCCATTTATCTGTTTTTAAATCAGTGCTGACACACAAGTCAGCACCTAATAATCGAATGAATCATAAAAGGCAGAGTTGGAAGTGACCATGAAAATCGATTTGTTACATGGCCATTTTAACAAAATGAACGTCTTAAGACTATATAGCTAGGGCCTCCCTGGTGGCGCAGTGGGTTAAGCAATGCACTATGAAACAAACCGCAGCCACTGCAGCACGAGTTCGATCCCTGCTGCCAGCCAGGGAGGGGACCCACATGGCGCAGCAGACCTCTCCTGCTGTGCCCACTGCTCCCCTCAGCAGTGTACTTCTGTTGATCTGCCTGTTCTGCTCCCCACTCTGTCTGTGGTGAATCCCCTCACCCCCCACACCTCTGACCTATACCCCAGTGCTTGTGTGCATAAATAAATTTTTAAAAAAAAGATTATATAGCTGGTTACTAGCAATAAGAAATATAAGGCAAGTCTACTGATTCCCAGCCTAGTATTCTTTCCACCTATCCCTGCTTGTACTATTAATACATGTCCTTCACTGAGACTTTAGCTTCTTTCCACTTATCAGAAAGAGTGATTACTGAAGTTGTGCTTGTCAAAATCACTGTTTAACCACAAATGTTTAACTTTTCCGGGGAAAGAAAAATCATGAATAAGTACTGGCAAAAAATTTTCAGAGCATGACGAATGAAAAGAGGAGGGGGTCTCCCTGGTGGCACAAATGGTTAAGGTACACCACTAGGAAGCTATCCACAGCCACTGTGGCACAAATTCGATCCCCAGCCAAGGAGGTGACCCACATGGAGCAGCAGACCTCTCCTGTTTCCATCACTGCTCCCCAGCAGTGTATTTCAGTCAATCTGCCTACTCTGTTCCCCACTATGTCTCTGGTGAATCTTCCCACCCCCTACCTCTGACCTGTACCCCAGTTTTTGTATGCATAATCATTAAAAAAAAAAAAAAGGAGGAAACAGATGTTCAACTTAAGTATAAGGAAACCTTTACTCACAGAAACTGGAGTTGCCCAAGTCCTGCCTGCATTCTCTATATGCCAACTGCAATTTCTAAAGTTAATCTTAAATGTTTCATTGAATAGATGTACTATATAGCATTGTACTTTCTCTTTAAAGTATTCCAAGAAAAAAAGTTCAGTCTACATATCAGTCTTGGAATCTTAACTAAAGACTGTACACAAATATATTTAATATGTATAAGACACATAATGAATGCATAAATATAAAATAAGGAAATATATGCATGTTAAACTCATTCTAGCTAAGATGAGCTGATGTTCTTAATTCTATCACTTTAATTTTTTTAAGGATTTATTTATTTAGGCATATAAGAGCTGGGGTATAGGCCAAAATCACGGAAGGTGAGAATATTTGTTTAAATCAGAGTGAATGTGTGTTTCTTGCTGTTACCATTTTCAAAATGAGCTGGTTCACTAGCATTCTAAAGTTTCAGATTTTTTTCTTTTAATGAACATTTGAACATTTTAGATGTGTTTCATTACATTGCATTTATGCGCTCAGATTTTCTCAACTGTGGCCAATAGGAACCTTGTTAGGTTTGCTCCTATGTTTAATACTATTCTGATCTTACTTCCCACTATAACAAGGTGTAGTCAAAACTCATCTTGTCTAATTTATGTCACAGATCTGAAATCAGCTATTAAAGAAACCCTTATTCCTTTGAATAGGAAATTTTTTTCTTTTATCTTTTTTTAAAAAAAAATTTTTTTAAAGATTTATTCATTTATGCACTCAAGAGCTGGGGTACAGGCCAGAGTCGCGGGAGGTGAGAGGATTCACCAGACAGAGTTGGGAGCAGAACAGGCAGAGTGACTGAAACACACTGCCGAGGGCAGCAGCGGGTGAAGCAGGAGAGATCTGCTATACCATGTGGGTCCTGGCCTGCGGCAGGTAACGAAGTGCTGTAGCGGCTGCGGTTTGCTTCACAGTGCCTTGCTTAACCCACTGTGCTACTAGGGAGGCCTTTAATTCTATCACTTTAAATAGAATCAAATTTATTCATCTATAGAACTGAGTTTTTTCCTACCATCAGTAATGAATTGGTATTAATCGCCCCATACACACATACCCTATTCTCTTGTAATATAATAACTATACTGAATCTGATTTATAATCCATTCATCCTAGATTCAGTCTCTAACAGCAATAATAAGGCACATAAAAGTGGAAGAATATACTGATGTCAAAAGTCTGACACAAGGTTAAAACAATCCTTTCATAAACAAATCCACTAATTTAAATAGGCCCTATCCACCTTTTTCAAATGATGAGTTAATTGCTCAAGCTATCTTCATTTAAGAGTCTTCATTTCTTTTTCTGTCACTTAAGCAAATGATGTCTGGGGATCAGCTAAATGTCTACCATATTCCCTGATCTTTTATACATCTCTGAATTACAGCACCGAAATTACACCCTGAAATATTTTCAAACAATTAAGTAGTAAGATAGCTCCTAGATACATATACATATGTATATGAAATCAGCTAAGAATAAACACCATGAAAAGATCACACATAGCACTTGACAAATAGACAACTAAGACTGTTCTTAAAACTTGTTTTTAATCTTGCAAAACTGTACCCAATATTTTTGCAGGCTTATGTTGAAGATAAACCCTCTTAAAAATCTTTTCAAAAGCTAAAATTCATGAGATGGAGTGCAACTGTAAGTAATATCTCAAATCAGAAAGCAATGAATTTGAGATAAGACAACGGATGGCTCCTACCCCAGATCTGTTTTTCTCTTTTAAATGTTTGACTGAGTAGCACTTATAAATTCCTTTAATTTTCACACAGTTTATTTGAGTAGCAAACCAGGAGAAAAACACATGACTCAAGGGAAATAAAACCAAACAGATGCAAATAAAAAGGATTTTTTTTAATTATGAGTTCCCTAAATATTCTAGTATCTTTGACCAAGATCATTATTAGCTTCTGATCACCTGGATTCCACAGACTTGTAAACTTTTTTCTTTAAAATATCTACCACAAATAATCATAGCATGGTTATATGTATTTTAATTAAAAATAAGGAAGGGAATAAAATGGAAGATATCCATTAGTCACTGAAAGATGTTGAAACAAAATGGAGTATACTGACCAGATATTTTACAGTTCATTACATCAATTTTATAACTGAAATCATGTATGCAGAGGGGTGTGATTAAGTTACACACAAAATCTGTGTTTCCAATCTAGGAAATGGAATACCTCTAACACTGAAAATTTTAAAGTAGGAATGTTACTCATATAAAGCTACTTACTAAATATCTGAACAGAGTTTAATTTTTATTTCTTTGGTTGATCTAAAACTATGAAAAATACATCCTACTACACCTGGTGATATCAGTAGTTTATAGTAGATAAGCTTTACCAGTCAGCTACCCTTATAAACTAAAAAAATAAACACCCACCACATATTATCACGAACTAATATAAGCACTTAGACCCATTTCTTTACGAACATGTATAGGCACTTACACACATGAACATTCATAAACTGTAATGCCTCATTTCAAATTCTAGTAAGAAGTAATGAGAGAATGCCAGATAGCATTTATCTTAATTACACAGAGGAGACTTTTATAGAAGTATTTTGCAGTTACATAGCACTTTTATAATATTCCATTATTTTTATATTTTAGCAAAGAAATGATAATATATCATTAAATTATCAATAAAATAATAGTCTAGTCAATGAGGCACATTGATTTATAGCTTAATACCCAAACATGAGTAAATCAATATAAAGCTAGATTCAAACTGATATTTAATGAAATTAGATGGCACTAACCGGGTTGCAATAATAAACCTTCTTGGAGAGTCATCCCAAGTACTTAAGTGTCTTGAAACTAAACACTATAGCTATCAAGCAACTTAGCATAGCACTGCTTAAATTTATTGGCACACATTCCTTTTTTTTAAAAGTACACCTATTAACCTCACATTAGGACTATTCCAAGACAGCACTACTCTCATGCAGGGCTCATTATTAGAATTACCAATGTGGTTTACTCCAGAATTGAGTCATAGTATGTATATCTCATCCAGAAATGTGTCATTTTAAAAAGCTTCCCAAGACATTCTGATTCACAATGAGGATTAGTTTCTTTACTCTTTTTTTGCCTTGATGCCATCTTTCACAGCAACAAGAACTCCTGGGGATTTATTATAATCACTTAATAGGAAATGTAAGAAGGTGATTTTAAGGGGAAAAAAAACATTCTTAATCAGAATACTACTAAAGATTACACTATAAAGTTCATTTAAATAAAACATACAAAGAAAATGATGACATCCTACTAACACAGGGTTACCTCTTCTTTTATTTCAATTACATAAGAAAATGCACTGTAGTGACGTATTTTAAATGGTGTATGTTATTTCTAAACTCATGAATTTTTTTTTTAAATTAAGCAAAATCAAATAGTATGTAGGGACAAAACCACAAATGTAACCCGTTGTTTGGAATTCTTTTTACTAAAAAAATTCTTAAACCATTTTTGTTTTGTTGCTAAGTAATAAAAAAAACTGAGGGTGGCTTCAGACAGTATTTTTTCAAATATTTTAAGTAACAGATTAAAAGTGTAAATAGACTGTTCCCTAAACAAAAGAAGCCATAATATATTATCAATTTTTAATGTTTTTAATAACTACAAACACCTATTGATACACAAGACATTAGAACACAACGTAGAGACAATAACAATCATGAACCAAGTATTTAATATTTAATATTTTTATGTTACTCATTCCTAGAATTTCAAAATCAACCCAATTTTAATGTTTCTTAGTATTTCCTGTCTCTAACTAATGGCCCATTGAATGGATGTACAAAGAATTGAAACACGACTAAAAGTTAAGAAAATATGTGAATAAAAATTAAAACCCTCGTGGCAGATAATACAACAAAGTGACTTAATAGGTTATTTGCACGATTATTCAAGCCAATATTCACTGAACATCTCCTCAAGTTGTCTCAGTTTAATGCAAGAAAAATACTTTTTTTTTTAAGTAGCAAACCTTTTACTGTATGAACACCTTGAACTGAGTTGAGGTCATTGTTTTATAGATACAGACCTATGAAGCTCCAGGGATCTGTTTGTAACTCATCCGCAGCTCAAATCAAAACTTGAGATGAAAAACTGAAGGCTTCCTTCAATGTTCCCACAACTTTCAGAAACAAACCTAAATTCAGATTGTTACAGTACTATTCAGCATAACCTTTATACCATGATGGAAATGTTTTACAGCTGCAACATCCAATAAGGCTACTGAGCACAAGATGTGGCTAAGTATACTAAAGAACTGTAGATAACCCTCTCATGAAACAACACAGGTTTAGCATAATCCAACTCTGCTTCCACACAAAATAGAATAATCAGATTTCTTTCCCATCTTGAAACAACAACAAAAACCCTAGATTTATCAGATATGGGCAACAGTACAGAAAAGTAATCCCTAAAGGGGAGAAGGGGGAGACAGGCAGAGGAAACAAGCTAAACTAGGCCCAGTAACTGCCCCAACTTACTGACTGGAGATACTTTTCAAGCCGAAACACAGGAGAACACAGACAAAGCCTACAATTGGTCTCCCTGAGTTGTGAAGACAGAGCTTGGAGATCGTGGCAGCAGGACTTCTCAGGGAATAGTAGAGATAAGTGACCTGCATAAAGAGAACTTGAGATTTACACAAAGTACCTCTTAAATTCTTCAACTCAGTACTGGTTAGCACATGCACTTGAGCAAACAACCCAAGCTGGAGAAAAATCCCCAGCCCAAAATGAAAGAACAATGCCTATAACTCAGAGACAACTAAATAATTACCATTCCCACCACCCATTCTTCAAAAAGCTTCAGAGCAGTGAGAAGGTTCTTTCATTAACTGCAGAAAAATTAGCCCCTAATGCCTACAACGAGTTCCCACCAATCAAAACCTTAAAAACAAACTTCAAAAGGATCAAACTGTCTCCAGGTAACTTAGCCTCATCCCAAGAACAAAGCTCAAGAATATTTATAGTACACAAATGTTCATCAATAACATAAATCTTACCAACAAGGTAAAACTTTCACAGTGTCTGACATTCAATCAAAATTAATTAGCCATGCAAAGCAGGAAAATATAACCTATAATGAGCAAAAAAACCAATTTACAAAAACAAACCTAAGAAAGACATAGAATTAGTAGAGCCGAACATTTAAAATTGAAGCTGTTATATCCACTGCACCTAATTTAGTTACAAAGCCTCAAAAATACATGAAGTAGAAACTGATAAAACTTTAAAAAGAAACTGACAGTTATATGTAATTATAGTTAGAGATTTCAACATTTCTCAAAAATTGACAACACAAATAGAAAATCAGCAGGGACAGAGAAGACTTGAACAGTATTAACCAACTGGTGAAAATTGTTTTAACTGACCAGAAACATGTGAAATACATCTGTTCTCTAATTCTTATCCATTTGAGGTTTCACAAAATAATTCCATATCAAGTTAGAATTCTATGGTTCAACAGTGTGTCTAGAATTGAAAAAGAGACCACACGAAACTTACATACCTGATGATAACAAATCCAAATGCCTACAGGACTTAACTGATAAAGTTAAAATAATAAGTTAATGACACCATGCCATGAGAGAATGTATACTCATGCTAGCAGACTTTACTATTTTTTGCCAGGCTGATAAAGTTAAAATAATAAGTTAATGACACCATGCCATGAGAGAATGTATACTCATGCTAGCAGACTTTACTATTTTTTGCCAGGAGGTGCCTAAAATCTGCATTTTTATGTGAATTCTAGATTTTCAAATGTTGAAACAAACTCAATAAATTTAACTTTAAAAAACAAATTTCTAGGTGCCAAATTTACAACCAAATCTCCACGCCAGCCAAAAACCCTATCTTATAAATGAGACAAAAAAAATTAAATAATTTGTCCAAGTGAGGCATATTAAGTCCCACCTGACCACAACTAAAATACAGTAGACAGGTACACAAAAGTCCATACTTTTAGATAAAACTGAAACCAGAAAGTTTCAAGAACGGGTAACTTGTGTGATCTCAGTTTCTTAGTCTCCAACCCCTGGAAGTGTAAAATTTTATTAAAGGAAACCTGAATTGTTTCAGAGGGAAAAAAAACACAACAGGAAACAATTACAGACTTAAACAGAGACTTAAGCAAAGAAAGTTCCTTTTAAAAAGTTAACCAATGAGAAAACTATTTTGCAGATTATTTAGCTACCTAATCCAGAGGTATTCAGAAAAAAATCTTGTGTGATTAAAGAATATTATAGAAAAGATTATAAGAAATGAAGAACTGACTGGTTTATAGTCCTTTCTGCTTAGAGCTTCATCTTAAACAACCTAGGAATGTTAATATTTTCCTGGTTTGATCTATGTAGAAACAGAGGTGTAAAGTTCAATGGCACCATAAAAGGATCCCTAAGACAGCCCACGGTTTATGGAGAAGCTGCAGTCAAATTCTATTATCATATCCTGAATATGCTCAATCACAGGCTAGACAACCAATTGACTCTAGAGAGATTTCAAATATATCACAAAGATGCCTGAATTTGCACACGCCCTTCTAATCCTAAATTCCTATTTTTTACATGGACAGAATACCAAATTTCAAACTATCAGGCAAAGATTTATTTCCAAGGAATAGAATGTCAGCAGATCAAAGACCCTTAGGTTAAACACGTGGATCACCTACCTTAAGTATGATTTTGTTCATGAAGAATTTATAACCACTCAACTTTCCCAGAAAACAATTTAGTTCCAAGCTTCAGACCAGACATTTTATTTTTTAAAAAGATTTTTTTTTATTTACTTATGCATACAAGAACTGGAGTTAGGTCAGAGATGGGGTGAGAGGATTCACCAGAGACAGAGTTGGGAGCAGAATAGATGGATTTACTGAAATATACTGCTGAGGGGTGTGGAGGTCAACAGCACCATATGATAGTGTTGAGACTTAACCCCTGCACCACTAGGGAGGCCCCAGGACCAGACACTTTAAATGAAGATTTTCTGTGTGTTGTAACAAAGAAAACGAACAACTACTGTTAGAGATAACTAGCACACACAAAATACACTGGATATAAAACTAAACAACTTTAGAAAACCAGATATTCCAACTCTGCAAAGACTCAAGATTTTAGGAGTCAGAAAACCAAATGAAAATGATTCTGCGAAAATATTATGGACTGAAAAGGAAAAAGAGAAATGGCCATGTGTATTAAAGTGAAGAATAATTATGAAAATTAACAGTGGAACAAAAATATAATCACCATTAAGAAAAAACAGTAAATTAAATATGGGGAATAATCAAAGGTAACTGGTGAACACAGAAAAACATAAGAAATTAGAGTAAGATTTTAAAATATTGCATGAAAGATAAAATTTAGAATATGAGAGTTCAGGCCTCCCTGGTGGCACAGGGGCTAAGTCTCAGATATATCAAGCTATCGCCAACCACTGCAACATAACTTCAACCCCCACCCCCCCACCCCCCAGCCAGGGAGCTAACCCACAAGGCTCAGTAGACCTCTCCTGTCTCACCCTTTACTCCCCTTGGCAGTATATTTCAGTAAATCCATCTGTTATGCTCCCCACTCCGTTCTGGTGAATCCTCTCATCTCCTGTACCTCTGGTCTACACCCCAGTTCTTGTACACATAAATAAATCTAGAATATGAGAACTCACAAAAACAAATTTAACTACACACAAGAGTCAAGTGGACTCTGAGGGAAGAACAATTCAGAGACGCCAATATAGTAAAGCCTTGAACAACTACTGATGGCATGTTATCAATGCCACACAGAGGCAGAGGTAAGCACACACAAAATGCAGAGCGCAAAGAAAGAATAGCAAAGATCTGGGTGTCTGAATAATTTGAAAGAGTGAAGACTACAACCCTGTATCTCAGCAGGTATGTTGTTTATCAAATAGTACATAAAATTAGTTTTAAATCAAAATTTCTGGGAAGGACATGAAATATTTTAGATTTTTTATTCTTTCCTAACTGTATTTCCAATGTTTCCTCAATAACCCCAACCTTCAGGCACCATCAAATTATTCAACATTATCTCATCCCTCTCTTCATTCTCAGACCAATACTTGATCAGTTCTAATTCCTTTCTTAATTGCAACCTCTCCCAAACACCTGACCTCTTCCAAAACCCATACCAAATTGCTAAATCCCTGAAGCAAAATTTGATTGATTTATGCTTGTATTATTTCAAATCAGCCTATCTAAATTCTTAATGTCTTTTCAAAATCAAAGTTTTTCCTGACTCTTTTTTTCTTTTTTAAAGATTTATTTATTTAGTCATACAGGAACTGGGGTACATGTCACAGGTGTCGGAGTGAGAGGATTCATCAGAGACAGAGTGGGGAACAGAACAGGCAGAACAGGCACTCTGCTGAGGGGAGCAGCAGGCAAGACAGGAGAGGTCTGCTGCGCCATGTGGGTTACCTCCCTGGATGGTGGCAGGGATCAAACTCATGCTGCTGTAGCTGCAGTTTGCTTCAGAGTGCTGCGCCTAACTCATTGCGCCACCGGGGAGGCCCCTTTCCTGACTACTTTTGATAGTTACTTTTTGATTCCAATTTTCCCCATCTATCTCTATTAAACTTCAAGTCTTCTCAGTTCTTCAATACCACTCAATACATTCTACAAGTGTATATTACCTGAAAACATTGTGTTAGGCATATTTGTAAATTTAAGAGTAGAAAATGTCTCGCTGAATCTATTCATAGTGAAATATGACAACCAACCAAGGAGGTGACAACTAACCAAGACAAAACATATCAAAGAATTAAAAGATCATAACCGTAAGAAGAAAATTTTCCCTCAAATTCCCATCCCCACATCAAAATGGGTGGCTGAAATGCAGACTACAAGGCTCTTGTCTGTCCAAAGAGACTACAATCAGTCTGATGAGATAATTGAGAATCTTGAATTTTAATAAGCCCTTTAGGTGATTTTGATTTAGGTGGCCTATATACATAGCACACTTTAAAAAAAAAAAAGTCTACAGGGTAAATATCAAATTCCTTAGGCATCAAGTTTTCCCACATAAAAGGCCCCTGAGTAACTACCATAGATAGGGCAAGGCTTCTCCTATAAGGACTCTTTATTACAGATAAACTCAATTTTCATTTGCCTAAACAAGTCAGCAGTTCTCTCCCTTAAGCCTCGCTGAAAATGTTCACTAACTTCACCATTCCTCTTGGCGCAGCTCAAGCCCCATACTTCCTAGATCTCAATAAAATAAAACCAATTACCCCACCCCTGCCTAATTCTACAGTACCATGTTGTTTGTCTTTAATTATTATTTAAACTAACATTGACTTTTCAGGTAATTATATCATGACAAAAGGACTATGGATCAAGGCTCTTCACCTTTCTTAGGAAAGGTGCAGAACAATGCATAAAGGGAGTCCTTTCCCTAAAGCAATTTCATTTTGTGTAAACATACCCAAGTAGGAACTAACATTTTCTAACTAATTTTTAGAATACTAAAAGAACAAACTATAAAACAGAGATCATCTCCAAATTCCATACTCCACAGAAAATGGGAAAGTAAGAAAAATTAAGTCTTTCACAAAGCCAAATTTATTTCATTTTAAGCAATCTACTTTACTTTGAAAGCACATCTTTCCTACTTTTCTCTTTTTAACAGAAATATCATCCATTCAATAAATACTTGTTAAGCCAGTAACTGTCTGAGAACAAAACCAGCAAGATTCTCACCCTCAAGGGATGTCAATAGTAATGAAGGTGACAGTTTTAAATACTTAACATTCAAAACAAGCACTTGGTTAGACTATGTCACTGTTATTTCAGTGGGAAACACTAATCTCTAAACTCCTTTCCATTCTATAAATGAGAAACTGGATATCCTAAAGAACCACATTCAGTAGACCCTAAGCCAAATCATTTTCTCTAAAACACTAGGAAAATATATCCATGTGCCTAAATAGACATCTGATCAAGATCATTTTACAGGACTCCAAATACCTGAGTAATACTTTTCCATTTAACATGTATCTAAATCTAACAGAATTTGTATCTTTATATCAAACTTGTATAAGCTGAAGACTCGAAAGTTTAATAAACTTAAAATTCCTAGGACAGAAGTTATGAAGTCCCATGCTACCAAAAGAAAAGAAATTATATTGCAGTTGATTACAAATGATAAATCAAGCCTTTAGAAAAGGGGGAAAGAATTGACACACAATAGTAGTATGCACAGTAACACAGTCTGGGTCACTGTTTACGTGACCTAGAAAGTTCTGTAATTTTCTGAAGCACTGCTATTCAATTCACTAGAAGTTTCAAGTTTAAATATACAAAAGCAATTGAAAAACATTGGTAATCAGTTAATTAGCATTTCAAAGAACAAAGATAACAAAACCAGTAGTTCCAGTGAATAATCTAGATTTGACAATAACTTGACAGTTGAGTCTCTTCTGTCATCTCCTTACCCTTCTCTACTTCTGCCCAAGGGTGGAGTATTACACACATAAATGTTCAGACACCATATCCATGGATTTGTACTTATAGGTTCAAAAGGTCTTTACCACACTTAAAAAGCAATCTCACATCTAACACAAGTATGGAGAAACAAAGTTGATGGAAATATAATTATTACCTTTTATAAAAAAGAAACTGGGGCAAAGTTAAAGCAATTTGCCTACACAGTAAAAGGAAAAGACAAGACTTTACCAAACTGTAAGTCTTTTAACTTCCCCTTCCTCAACTCCCTCTCACATTCTTCCTGAGTCTGTCATCAACACCTAAAGGCAAGTCACTAGATAGGAGTGGGGCAGGAGAAACACAGAAAAAAAATAGTATCTTCCCCAAAACATCAGAAGAATTAGATATTAACTACACTGCAAGAACTGTAAATGTCCATGACTGGAACAAAGAGTTAACAGAGGGGTTCAAAGGACAAAGAACTTTTTGCTGGAGTGAGCAAGGAAGAAGTCACTAAAGGAGGGAATTAAGTTAGACCATAGAGGAAAGGAGCATATTTTGGCAGAAGGAACCTCAAAGAAAAAATGGTGGGGAAAAAGAGGAAGATGAAAGGCACAAACGCTTGAAAAGGTAAAAAAAAAAAAAATTCCACCTGGCTGAAGCAAAAAAATTATGTAAGACGACAATTGAATAAAAGGCTAAAAATATAGGATTCTGGGTCAGATATTGAAGCATCTGTTGAAATAGAATCCATATTTACAGCACCAAGACAAAAGTAAACTTTACTTTCACATACATATTCATGAAGTAAGAATGCCCTGTTAATTTGAATGAGTTTCTGCTTTTAGCTAAGAAAAAAGTCAAAGACAGGATCTGATACAAAGATGACTAAATGCTGAATCTCAATTTATATAACTGGTTTTTTTCTTCTATCGCTTGATATGGATAGGCTTACAGCCAAAGAGATGAAAACAGGGAGGTGCTGAAACTACATCCAGACAGTTGAAATTTTATGCCAGCTTTTTACAAAGGTAGAAACCACAAATCTTTCCATAAAATGGTGGGAGGGAAGTTTAAACAAAAAATTACAAAGCCCCACTGTCAGAAAAATTTCCCTCATGTTGCCAGGATTGGTTTAAAAAAAAAAAAAAAGTTGAGCTCTTTTAAATCCAACTTCATTCATCTTCAATATCATTTTTTAAAATCCAGATTAGAATTTGAGAAAATGTTCAACGAGATCACAACTATGCTAGAGCTTGGATAAGAAAATATCCAAGCATCTACATGATTCAAATCTACTGTTGTGGTGTGTCGTCCCCCCACCTTAATTAGAGGGCAAAGTCCCACCCACTTACTGAAAAGGAGACCTGCCAGGGTGATGACATGACATTACTACTGCTGTTCTATGGGGCCAAGGTGGGCTGCCCCCACTGCTCTCCCCTTTCTCCTACAACACCACAGCAGCAATTCCCCTCCCCAACACACACAAAAAAGGTTTGTGAAGAAGAAAGTTACAGCAACTCCAGGTCCTCAGTCTGAAACTTTATGTCAAAAGCTATTAAGACATAAATGAGCACAGTAGGCGGGAGAGGTAGAGGGTAAAACCCAAAAAATGCTTAGTTATGTTTGTAAAATTTAAGATGAAAGAAAACTGAACCTAGACCAAATCTCCCGTTTTACACATTAACAAACTGAGGCCCAAAACAGTTAACTGATTTGCCCAAGGCAACTTCTCCAATAATGGTGTTAAATGTCTATTACCAGTCACAGTAACACTTAATCACTTTCTTACTCAATTACTTAAATGTTTATGAGATTAAGTACCTGGTGCAAAAACACACGCATGCACACACACACAAAATCTTCATCTCTTCAGCACTCCCTCAGTGCCTTACACCAGTTATACAGAAAATGCCTGAAGAATCACAGAATACTTTATTTCTTTCCTCCTCAGGTCACCACAGTCCCTAATTACTCTCCAAGTAATTTAAGATAAAGTGAAAGCCTGAAGTGTCTGCATGTCTCAAATTCTTGACCAAACTAGTGAGTGGACCAACTAAACCTCTAAATTTTTGTTGGGGTGAGAATATAAAAGTGTGTAACACTGCTTCTCTATGTCAGCTGCTCTTCCCTTTGTATTAATTTTTTCATTCTAGGCTTTCTGAAAAACAAATAATTACATGCACAGATAACACAATCATCACTTTTGAAACACTTCGGATTAAACAATTCCGCATAATTTCACATCTCAAAAATAATTTAGAAGTGTTCTGCCCAACATAAATTAGTTATATTGTCAACATAAACAGGTAAAATAACCCTCTACCAGGCCACAAAATATTAAAGTCATACAATAAGGAAAGCAAGCCTGTAAAAATTCCACCAGTCTCTCCCGACTTGGAGAGACTTAACAGTATCTTAAGTCTCCCTGGCTCACTGTTTACCGTCAAATTTAAGAATTTTGAAGAACCTGGGGAAAGTTTTGCACCAACTTCACTGGCTGTGGGTGCATCAGATACCACCCACACCAGTTTGGGGAAATACAAACAAGCCACAGGTACAAGTTTTAATCATGCTTAACCATGGTAGTTATTAAGTCAGCTCCTGTATCAAAGGCCAAAAAGGGGGGAGGGGGCAGCAATATGCAAGCGTGTTTTACCTCATTTCAAAAGAGCACTAGAAATGGGAAAAAAAAAAAAATACTGAGCCGAGTAGAATTAAACAGTTGTGAATGTTAAGATCTCTGTGCAAAGCGTTCTGGAAAGGTCCTGACTTTCTGAAATGCCAGGCAAAGTCCTTCGGAGAGTTTCAAAAAGGAATGATCACATACAACGACAAATGACAAAAGCGTAATACAAACTACCACGCTACCAAACCGTTCCTGTAACCACCGCCCAAAGGTTTTTTAAAACACACACTGAAAGGGGAACAATAAAAAACGTCTCACCGCAAACACAGCACGAGAGGGACTGTCGGAAGTAAGGCAAAAGCCTGTTAATCTCTGTAAAAGCCTTGGGGTCTCCCGGGTCGTAGTTGAGCACTAGGCGGCTCGCGGAAATGTAGAGAGCAGTAGCATTCACCGGGTTCATTGCAGACACTTCGACACCGTTGGCTCCCGGTTGAAAAGAAATTCCGGATCCAACTTTGTAAGCAGCCAGGGAACAATGGCGAATTTGCAACAATTCGGAGGAAATCAGAGCAGAACCACTGGCCAAAGTAGTAACCAAAATCCGTGCAAGTTTGTGGAGCTGAAGCAATCCTCCCACACATGGGGCCCTGGCGCCCCTCCTCCGTCCCTGAGACTTGCAGACAAAAAAGAGCGAGCGAAACCTGCGTTTGAGTTTGTCCCCGGCGGCCGCGGGGCGCGCGCGGAACGCGGCTGCTAAGGCGCTCAGGCCGGGACTCGGCGCTCAGTCTAGCCCCGCGGCTCGGCGGGCGGCCTTCGCGCGAGCTGCATCTCCGGACGCGGAGGCGCCTCCACAGTTCGAGTTGGCGGGCGCGGGAGCAGGCCCCGGCCCGGTCCGAGGGGCGGGCACGCTTCTCACGGGCTGCAGGGCCCTTACTCCATCACAGCGCAAGGCGCGGAGGTAGCGGAGACGGCAAGGACGGCGGCTGAGACTTCGGCTTCCTCGATCTAGTGCACGAAGTCGCGACGGCGGCGGCGAATGTTGCTGTTGCGGCAGGCTGAGGCCGCCGCCGCTCTCTCCATATCGGACGCGGAGCCCGAACTGCGCCTCGGCGATTAGCCGTCCGCGGTTGCCCGAGGTGGCGGAGCGGACTGGAGAGTCCCCCCACCCGATGGGGGAGCCGGGGAGGAAGTGCGCGGGCCGGCGCGGTCGCGGCGGCGGCGACGGGAGGGGGCGGGGAGCAGGCCCGGTCGGGCCGCGGCGGCGCCCCTCGATCTTCTGTCGCTCTCTCCGAGGTCACCAGGCGCAAGCGCCGCCCCCTCACTGCCCGGCCATCTTCTCCGCACTGCACACACGGACGCCTCCTCCGCCGAGCACGACGGCCGCCACCGCCCACAGCGCCCGCCCGGCCGCGGCTGAGGCGAGCGCTCTCACCGCCAGGCCCTGCCGCCGCCCAGCACACACTGCAAGGCCCCGCCGCAGGCCCCTCCCCCCGTGCCTCGCCGCCCTCACCCGACTCCACGCGGCACTAGAGCTCGTTAGGCCCCGGGCTGCTGCGGCCTTAATGGATCCCGCGGGCTGTGCGGCGCCTCAGGCCCTGCCGGCGACGACGACCGTTACCCCAACGGGCAAAGCCACTGTCATTCCCCGAGACTCCCCCGCCGCCGTCGTCGCTAGCGCTGGCACGCATGCGCAGAGTACACTCTCACCCCCTCCCCCTCCGCCCTTTCCTTTCCCTTCGCTTCCCTTTTCCCCAGCTTCTCCGCTGAGCCCCCTCCACACCCTCAGAGCTACCGGCTTGCTCCGCGCATGCGCATGCCACTAGCCGGCTCCGCCGCCTTTCGCCCTTACGCGTGCGCTTTGACCGCCCACCCAGAAAACCGGATAAACACATCAGCCAGCTCACGCCAGCCCCTCCCCGCTGCCAACCCACCCTGGGCTCACTGCGCATGCCTGCCTCTCCACTTACGGCTCTCAGAATAGAGCATGCGCTCTTCGAGCCTCCTGCTCTCTCCGCCCCACCCCCACGCGCTCTCGAATTCCCTCTCTTAGACGCCCCGGCTGCGGTGAAACAGTCGTTAGTTGACCCATCTGTCCCCGGTGTGGGCTGCAGGCTTCCAGCACTACGCTGCTTCCGCGGTGGCGGCCCACGCTGAGGCCCGCTAAATCGCGCCATGTGGCGCTCGGGCCTGGCCCCTACACGGCCTCTCCACGCCCTGATTGACCAGTGAGTTAAGAAATAATCCAGCGCGGCCCAAGCCCCGCCCTAGCGGCCTTGCTCCTCGAACGGCGCTTCTCGACCACGGAAAGGCGCTGTAGCGACTCGCTCGCACTGGGCGAGCCGGGAAGGCGGACTGCGGGCGACGTGGCTGCGCAGCCTGCGTCCGGGAGGCGTGGGCAGGGTGTAGGCAGGGCCCGCGTCTACCGCTGGCGGAGGTCTCTAAGGCCCCGCGGGCGGTTAGTAAGCGGTGGGGCCGGGACTTAGTGGGTCTGAGTCTGGCTCTCCCCAGGCCTTTGATCCTTGGCCTTGAGCGACCAGGCCTCCCAGGGGCGCCTAGCTGGACCACGCTGAGCTCTTCAGGGATCGGAGTCCTATTTAAAAACAAAACCACCCCCTTTTAGTTGCTTTAATGGACCTGGTCTTCCTGTGTCAACAAGTCTTTGGAAGAAGCCATGGTCCTGCTTTAGAAAGAAACCAAATCCTTGGAAGTATTTTAAGAAAAAAAAAAAAAAGAAGCCTCCGTCTTAATGTCTTTGTAGGGGCCAAGGACAATGAGATAAAAATAAACAAAAATCTAACTTACGATCCTCCTCCCCTCTAAAAGTACAGAACCATTTTTAAGTAGCACAAATAGAAAACACAGCATAGAAGTCACTCTGAATATACCAAAACTCTTCAGAAATGTTTGCACATAGATTTCAATCTACACGTTTACAAAGTGAATGTACTTGGTTTTAGGAGTTCAACGCTTAAAATAGAAGTGAATAGATAAGACATCAAGGGACTCTAGATAACATTTGATATATAATTTCTATTACCATTTGAGGATAGGTATTTCTATTACCATTTGAGGATAGGCCCAGCATATTGTTGGCACTTAAAGAGTAAGAATCTAACTTCCTAATTTTACTAAACAGCAAAGCAGAAATTAAAGCTGTACCAAATATTTTTGGTCGTCTTGTATCTGGAAAAAACAAATACTCCAAATTCTCTATCGTTTTTAAAAGTTCTCTATTTTTTTGGATAGATTCTTCCTAAGTTCACCTTCAAATAAAACTTACACAATTCTATTTTTATTCCAGTCTCTAAGGTCTTCTCCCACAGCACATGTGTTTTTCTCCCCATGAGGGGACCAACATGAAGAGTAAAATAATCACTTTTCCATTCAGGCAGTATAAATTAACAGTCACCCAGGCAAGTGATAACTTGCTGAGTCTTAACCTTGCTGGTCTTGTAATATCTGTATATATATTTTTTAATCTTTTGAGGTGTGCACAATCCAAATTAACATTAATTCTATTGATAGTTCATTTGGGAAGGTGGGGTGTGGTGGGAAGGAGCCAGGGAAGAGGAGCAGAGGAGGGAGGGAGAAATTTAGAGTAGCTCTTTTTTAGCTTCTGTAACTGGTTGCAACTGTTGATAGACTGGCACTTAGAAGTAAAGTATTTGTACATTGAAGGATATTCCCTGTTTAATACTTATTTTCTTGATGGATCTTGCTTTAAAATAAAACAGAGCTGGATATAGAAAATAAGAGTCTTGGATGAAATATTTAGGAGAAATATATAACTCAAATTCCTTAAACAATTAAGTTTTTCATACTTTATTACTTGTAAATAAAAGTGTTAGGATTGACAAATGTAACAAAAATACAAGATGCCCTCTCCAAAGTTTAACTTTTAATAGTTTTTAATGTACTGGTTGCACAGTGTGGACAGTGCTGTACTCTGCACCCAATTTCTTTAATTATATTATATTGATGGTACATTTGTCACAATAAGCCAATAGATTATTAACTAAAATTCTCATTTTCATATTTCTTCAGTTTTTCTCTAATGTCCTTTTCCTAGCCAGCATACCACATTACATCTAGTCATGCCTCCTTCGGCTTCACTTGGCACCCAGTTAAATTTTCATTCAGAAACACATTCTCTACTTGTTGTCTATACTTCTTTTCCATTTTGAATTAACTTTAGCTCCCCTTTTCTGTCTTTCAAGATTGCAGGTGCTTATCTCTTTCACTGCACTTATCACACTATGTGGCAATAGTTTAGTCCCTATAATACTATAATTGCTAGGTCAGACTTTCTCATTGTCTTTTATCATCATTACCTAACATAAGGTCTGATATGTAATGAGTACCCACTAATGTTTTAAAATAATGTTGAATTACTAGAATTTTTGTAATATAATCCCCAGGACAGTGTGTGGTACATAATAAGCTTGAACAAATATTTGCATTTCCTTGAGGGAAGACATAAAATATTTTACCAATTTGAGACAGTTCTTACTTCTGCTTGGTCGATGTCAACTTTAAGATTCTTAATAAAACCAGAAGTATGGATTGATTTGAAATGAAATACTCAGATAATCAACAAGTATTTATTGATTGCAGTCTATATCTGGGGACAATGATGTAAAAGTAGTAGTTATGCTTTCAAAGAACAAAGATCAGTTTGGCAATAAGTTAGAGGGATTAGGTAGTGCCTTTATAAAATTATGAAGTGGTTTTTTACTTCCTTTCCCCTTCTAGTCCACACATCTTCCTCTTCCTGCTCCTACTTCCTTCACCAAAAACTATCTAGAGATAATGTTTCCTCTCCCACATTCCCAAGTTGCATTCTCCCTGACAGCGTATTTCTTCACTGCCACATGATGTGATATGGACTGAACATTTTTGTCCACCCACTCCCCAAATTCATAGGTTGAAATCCTAACCCCTGAAGTGATAGTATGAGAAGGTGAGGGGTTTGGGAGGTCATTAGATAAATGATTAATGATAATGAGAGTGGATCCCTCATGAATAGGATTTGTCATAAGAAACAACTTAAGTCACCTAGTTTATGATATTGTGTTACAGCAGTTCAAGTTAAGACAACACTTCAAACAAATTTTAACAAGTGTTTAATCTGTTATTGTGGAAAGAAATCAATTGAATTAGCTTCAATTTGTGGGAGAGTGATAATCTTTTTTTTAAAAAAGATTTATTTATTTATGCACACAGGAACTGGGGTATAGGTGAGGTGCAGGAGGTGAGAGGATTCACCAGAGACAGAGTGTAGAGCAGAATAGGCAGAGCGACTGAAGTACACTGCTGAGGGGAGCAGTGGGCGAAACAGGAGAGGTCCACTGCATCATGTGGGTACCCTCCCTAGCCAGGGATCTAACTTGTGCTGCTGTGCCTCAGATGCTTCAACCTGCTACACCACCAGGGTGGCCCAAGAGTGATAATCTGAATTTATAACAAAGCTTCAGAGACTGACCAGAGCAAGCATCTCTGCAGGGAGCAGTAAACCAGATGAAATTAAACAGAACAAATCCTTTTTTTCCACTCTATTACCAAACTTCCTCTTCAACTTTCTCTTCCTTAGCTGTGACTACACCTCTCCTCAAGTCTGAGAGCCAACAATAGAACCTCTTCATTTTGTATATAATTCCTGTTGATACTTTTATGCCGTTTTTTCAAATCAATACAGCTATCCATTCACTTCATCCAAAAACATTTAGAAAGTCTATGAATGGGATGCACGCATTTATTTTATATCTCAACGATTTAAATAGCCTTTAGCTTTTTCATTGCTAAATCTAGCCTAAACAAAGCAGCTTGCTTTATTAGTCATCCACCTGGCACGGTGCCAGAAACATATTAAAGTACCTACTAAATGTTACTGTTTTTATTCTCTAAGACACATTCAAATACTATTCAAATGCTTATTAAATTTGTCCATTCATTTATGCAACCAACATTTGCCAGTTTTATGCCAGGCATTCAGAATACAACAATGAATAATTCAACAGTTTTCAGTCCTCAAAGAGTTCACAGTCTAGATGGGCGGCAGCTACATACACAGCTAATTTATAATTCAGAGTGGTAAAGATTTAGGGATGCATTTGATGCAAATCTAAAATGTCTCAGCAGGTATTTCTGTTATATTATAGGTTAAACAAGCTTTGTAGACTTTCCTGGGAAAATAACTGCAATTATCCATAGCATTGTTTCTAAGGGAAAATATGTTCCACATCCAAATAGTCAATTTAAAATTGAATTTTTAGAACACAGTCCATTTGTCCCTGGTCGCTGTCTATTCTCCATAATCTAAGAACCCTATCTTAGGACAATTTCTATTTCTTTACAACTTCCACCTGTCCCATATAGTATTACCTGAGGATTGCACAGTCTCTTAACCAATTTACTCTCCAGAGCTCAGCAGCATGCCACTGAGACAGTCCTCTAGTCAAGAATTTAGGACTATAGGAACCCAATCCTAAATTTGATCAACATTTCACTATTAGGGAATTTAGTGGGAAGAGACCATCAAGTGCATAAAAGTTTGTATTGTTGCTATGCAAAATGAGAGAGGGGTTGCTTAGGTACAGGAAATGGGATTGCAGGAATAGCATCAAAATGGGTACAGCTCTTCGATAAAATAGGTTCCACAAGACAGATACATAAATACACTCCTGAAGAGCAGTCTTAAAAATTATTTTTGTAACTCAGAGACAGACAAGAGGCTAGGAATGAGGATTTCTAACCAAAGTTGAAGAAACTAGACTTTGTTAGCCATACTATCCTTCTTATTTCTGAGCTTTCGGAATAGCTTGAGATAGCGAAATAAACATGAACAAATCTTTACTCCAGTATTTAATGTGTAAAATTGGAAAAATATATTCAAGCTCTCTGAGCCTTAGTTTTATCATCTAAAAGATGATAAGACTTATTTTGAAGGTTTCCATGGGGAACCATATATTCATCAAATGTTTTTAAAACAGACACTATGGATATATAGATGGAAAACAGAGTC
Source organism: Galemys pyrenaicus (assembly GCA_019455555.1). Lineage (NCBI taxonomy): Eukaryota > Metazoa > Chordata > Mammalia > Eulipotyphla > Talpidae > Galemys > Galemys pyrenaicus. The sequence continues at coordinate 550,976 of JAGFMF010011588.1, read as the reverse complement.
TAGAGGAGATCCATTCTATCAGCAAAGGGAGAAACGAATACACAGTACTAATGCACTGAGACAAGTACTTCATATTGTGCTAACCTGATGCTGAAGTTCAGAAAACATGGAGAAATTGCAATACAAATTGTGACCTCACAGGTCAGAAAATAAAGGAAAGGCAGAAAAATTCTTTTTTTTTTAAGATTTATTTATTTATGCATACAAGAGCTGGGGTACAGGCCAGAGTCCAGGAGGTGAGAGGATTCACCAGAGACAGAGTGGGGAGCAGAACAGGTAGACTGACCAAAACACACTGCCGAGGGGAGCAGCAGCCAGGCAGGAGAGGTCTGCTGTGCCACGTGGGTCCCCCCCTGGCTGGTGGCAGGGATCGAACTCGTGCTGCAGTGGCTGCGGTCTACTTCATAGTGCATTGCCCAACCCACTGCGCCACCAGGGAGGCCTCAGAAAAATTCTTGAACATACAATAGGAAGAGCACATAATATGAAAAGATGGTCTTTAGCTCTTATTATTAGGCCAGTGCAAATCAAAACAATGAGCTATCATATCCCACCAATAAAAATGGCTGTTATCCACAAGAAAAGAAATGTATTATAGAGGGTATGGAAAGATGGAAACCCTAGTACACTGCTGGTGTGAATGCAGACTGGTGCAGCAATTATGAAAAGCAGTATGGAGATTCCTCAAAAAATTAAAACTAGAAATTCCATACAATCCAGTTACCCCACTCTGGACATTTACCTAGAAATACAAAAACACTAATTCAAATAGATTTATGTACCACAGCCTCATTTAAAATAGCCAAGATCTGGAAGCAACTAAGTGGCCATCAACTGACAGACTTAAAAAAAGATGTGGAATGAATACAAAATGGAATACTGGAATACTAGTTATTAAAAATAAAAAAAGGGGGCCTCCCTCGTGGCACAGTGAGTTGAGCGCCCGCACTGTGAAGCATCCATGGCACAGTGGCACGGGTTGGATCCTGGCCAGGGAGGGGACACACATGGTGAGGCAGATGCCTCCTGCCTCGCCGGCTGCTCCCCTCAGCAGTGTATTTCGGTTGATCTGCCTATTCTGCTCCCCGCTCTGTCTCTGGTGAATCCTCTCACCTCTCGTGTCTCTGGCCTGTCCCTGCTCTTGTATGCATAAATTAAAAAATTTAAATTAAAAACAATAATAAAAAAGGTGCAATTCTGCCACCTGCAACAATGTGGCTAGACCTTGAGGGTATTATGTTTAGTGAAATAAGTCAGAGACAAGCAAAACCAGTATAATTTTATTCATATGTGGCACATAAAGACTCCCCTTTTCTCATTCCCTCCCTCCTGCCCTTCCTTCCTTCTTCCCTACCCCTTCATCTCCCCTCCTTCTCCATCCCTCCTTCCCTCTCTCCCTTCCTTTCATTTCTGTCTGTCCTAGTCTCCATTTTTTACTTGAATATTTTCTCTTACAGGCATTTTCTCCAATACATTTCTTGCATAGTCATTCTGTCTTTCATCCACTTCTCAAGGACCTGGAATACAAGTAGTATGGGAATGGTCCAAGAAAATAGGTGTAAGATAGGAATTTGTTGTTCTTTGGGTTTTAATAAAAATATATCTCACATGTAGGGGTCTCCCTGGTGGTATGAAGCATCCACAGTCACTGCAGCAGGAGTTCGATCCCCAGCCAAGGAGGTGACCCACATGATGCAGCAGACCTCTCCTCTCCTGCCTCGCCTGCTGTCCTCCTCAGTAGTATACTTCAGTCAGTCTGCTTGTTCTGTTCTCCACTCTGTCTCTGATGAATCCTCTCACACCCCGCACTTCTGGCCTGTACCCCAGTTGTTGTATGCATAAGTAAATCTTTAAATATATATATATTTGACATGTAACCGTAAGTAAGTTTAAGTAGTATAATACCATGTTGACTTAATACACATATAATGTAATATGACTGTCATTATAGCCATAATTAGCACCTATATTATATTACATAATTATGTATTTGTATTGGTTGGAAGAATTAAGATGTAGTTTCTTAGCAACTATAATACAATATTATTGTCTATATTCACTATACTGTGCATTAGCTCTCTAGAACTTATTTGCTGCCAGTTGCAAATTTGTACCCTAAACACCATCTATCCTATCCACTCACCTCCCATCCCTGGTAATCACATTCTACTCTTTGTTTTCACAAGTTGGTATTTTTAGATTCCAAATATAAGTGACATCATACTTGTCTTTGTCAGTCTGACTTATCTCATTTAGCATAACTTTCTCCAGTTTCTTCATGTTGCCCTGTCTCATGACTGAATAACTTAAAAATAATGAATATATGTCTCAAATATTCTTTAGATAAGACAGGAATTTGAATGACTCATCTACTCCTCATCCTGGCTAGTAGATAGAGCATAGGAGCATAGCACATGTTGGTAGTTCAACTGCTAAAGATGTCACCAGTGTTAACCTGGGAAAATGTCCCAGTGAAGGAGAATGCTATGGCAGATGTGATGTTGCAGGCATTTGAGAGACATGGAGGAGGGGAACAATGCCTATAAAGATAGTACAATTGACTGATTACTACTAAGTTATATTGATACCCTACAAAGAAATCATGAGAGACTGAGGGCCATTAATAAGCAGTTTTTGGCTAAGTAAGAGTGCCACAGGACCTTTGAAATAGATCACAAAGAGATCTTTATCTGTGTCAGGGGAAGGGAACACACAGCTGAGTGGCAGGATGAAGACCTAATTGTTAGAATAGCAAAGCTCCAAAGACATTAGAGCTCAGCCAAAGCAGATCTGGAAATGGCCTTCTAAAGGCAATAAAATCCAGTATAGAGGCATCAGTATGGATGGTGATTAAGACACAGATCACCATACAAAGACCACCGTATGGTGATATGTCCTCAATAGGAAGAATACATGCTTGTGAGAACCAAGAGAAAGAAACAGTACTCACCCCATTTATTATCACAACTAATGTCCCACTGAAGAATTTGTGTTTCTTATTTCCACAGCTTTTGATTCTGTAGGGTTAGAGGTCCTAGTCCCAAAGAGGACATACTTATTCCCAGGAGATAAACAAGGATCCTGTTAAATTACAAACTGCAGCTGATGCCTTTGAATTCTGTGTGTCCAGGAACTAGAAGGTAAGAATCACAGTCCCACAAATGTAACAGACCCTGATCAGCAGAAATGCTGCTTTTGCAAAATAGGGACAAGAAAGAACACTCGTGGGAGCCAGGCAACCTAATTCTGTGCCCCCTGTTACTCTCCTGCTCCATTGTAACCATGGGTGGACATATGAAGCAATACTGGCCTGAGAAAGGTTCAGACTCTTTGCAGAATAAAAGTTGATGTCATTGGCCAAGGAAGTGACCAAGACCTGTCAAGATGATTCCTGAGGGTGAGGGGATTTGAGAATGGAGACTGAAGGAGGTCAAGAATGAGTCCCAATTGTGGCCCTGAGATCATCTTTTATGGCATTTGTCACTCTGATGTTGGGACAGACACTATGGTTTCTCCCAGTGAACTCTTCTGAATTTCCTATCAGGTAAAAAGGCCCACTAATCTGTGGAAGAACTGCTTCCCAAGCCTGTAGAAGAGGTAGTCTGTGTGAATGCGTTGACTGCGTGGTTATAAGAACGTACTTCTCAAATCCCTAATCGCAAGGAGTGTAATTGAACAAGATCTCTAGCAGCTACCCTCTAAAATCCATGACTGAATTCCTTCTGAGGTCATGCATTCTGCAGGCTGCTCTCAAGTAACTGAGTGTCGCAGAGAAACTGAAACAGCTTCATTCCTGGGGACTCATCTGGGGGTAATTTTCCATAAGGACTCTGAAGAACTTGTTCTACTTTCCTTAACCTTCTCTACAGCCTGAGTTACTTCTATTCAATCTGCTGTCCTACCTTCCTCTCTCACTCATGGTAACATTTACCCTGTATTTGCAGTCTGAAGGCTCTCCCACACTCCCCTGGCTCCCTTCCCATTTTCTCTCACAGGTATTGACACACACACTTTTCACATATCTAGTCCTGTCTGGGCATCAGACATGGATTAAACATCTGCCTTAGCTATTAATGAAAACTTCCTAATTAAAACTCTTAAAGTGCAATTTCCTAGCACTCACTGGACACTTTCCAAATACTATCTAGAAAACAAACTTTATCTTCCTATGAATAATTACTATCATTATTATTATAGTTTAAAGGTCTCCGGGAGATAGTCACCATTATATATCCTTTACCATTTCTTTCTTCACCAGGTGCCCTATCATTTCAACCATGATACATAAGAGATTGCTAGGCAGCAGTTAAGAGCATATTGAACTGTCAATTTTTGTTTTCTGTATTGAAATACAAAAAAATCATTAATTAATAATATTTTCAGCATGGTACTGAAACAAAAACAGATAATGCAGATCAATGGAACAGAATGGCGAGCCAGAGATAAAAACCATTTACATATGGACACCTAATCTATGACAAAGGCATGAAAAATACACACAGGAAAAAGAAAGCCTCATCAATAAATGATCTTGGGAAAGTTGAACTACCACATGCAAAAGAATGAAACTAGACCACTATCTTACATCATACACCAAAATCAACTCAAAATAAATAAAAGACTTGGATGTAAGACCTGAAACCATGGAATACGTAAAAGAAAATATTCCATGACATATGTTTCAGAGATATCTTTGTGGATTTGTCCCCAGCAGTAAGGAAAACAAAGCAGAGTATAAACAATTGGGACTACATCAAACTTAAAAGCTTCCCCAGAGTGAAGGAGAAACTAAACGAAAGAGAAACCCCGTGGAATGGAAGAAAATATTTGTATCCCATACACCCACCAAAGAACTGACATCAAAGATCTACGAAGAGCTCATACAAGTCAACAATAAGAAAATAAGTAGCCCAGTCAAGAAATGGACATAGAGGAGCAGCTAAATTGATACTTCTCAAAAGAAGACATTCAGTTGGCCAGTAGGTACATAAAATAAATATTCATCATCCCTTACCATCAGGGAAATGCAAATCAAAGCCACAGTGAGATATTATCTCACACAAGTGAGAATGGCCCATATCAAAATAACCAGAAACAAGTGCAGGTAAGAGTATGGAGGTAAAGGGGCTCTCCTGCACTGTTGGTAGGGTTCTAGACTGGCCCAAGCTCTATGTAAAGCAGTGTAGAGATTTCTCAGAAGACTAAAAATGTGTCTGCCATACCACCCAGCAATTCTAATCCTAGGAATCTACCCAAAGAACATGAAAACACTAATTCAAAAGAAAACCTGGGGCCTCCCTGGCAGCACAATGGGTTAAGCAACACACTATGAAACAAATCGCAGCCACTGCAGCACGAGTTGGATCCCTGCCACCAGCCAAGGAGGGGACCCACATGGCATGGCAGACCTCTCCTGCCTCATCCGCTGCTCCCCTCAGCAGTGTGTTTCGGGCAATCTGCCTGTTCTGCTCCCCACTCTGTCTCTGGCGAATCCTCTCACCTCCCCACACCTCTGGCCTGTGCCCCAGTGCTTGTGTGCATAAATAAATAAATCTTTAAAAAAAAAAACCAAAAGGAAACCTGCATGCTTATGTTCATAGCAGTACTTTTCACAATAGCTAAGCTATGGAAACAGCCTGAATGCTCAGTGACAGATGAGTGGATCAAGAAGATGTGGTATATATATATACAATGGAATACTTACACAGCAATCATAAAAGATAAACTCATGCCATTTGCAGCAACCTGGATAAGTTGAAAGAGACCATCCTAAGTGAAAGAAGTCATAGGGAGAAAGATAAATACCAGATGGTGTCAATAATATGTGGACTAGAGAGAAATCAAACTAAGAACAAGACAAATACAATCTTAAAAGTTAACCCTTGAAGACGGATAACAGAACTATGAAGGAGTAGGAACAAAGAGGGAAAGAAGCACAGTGGACTATGTGGCAGGAACCCTACATGGCAATGCCTGATGGGAAGAACCCTAACATTACCACAATTATTATTTTAAAAATTATTTTCTTAAAGTGCTGTTTTCTATTTAGGTTTTATTTTAATTCCAATATAGGAAAGTTGTAGACTTGTCCAGTAATATTTATAAAATGAGTACAGCAAAGTTCTTTATACAACTTCCCCTGCCCCAGAAAAGGTGTTAGGAATGTTGAACATTTAAATAATACTTCACCACAGGATTAATGCTCCCCATGTACTTCAACTTCTTCTTTTATTTTTTTTTAGAGATAGTTCGTTCTTAAATAATACTGTCAATGTTTTATTATTTTCCAACTGTGACCTAAAAATGTACAATAATTTTTTTGATAATTAGATTTATTTAATTATATTTGACATCATTTGTAGTCCCCAGGGAATTCCCACTATGCACCATCACCTGTGCACCAGCACCTCAGTCACTTGTGCTCTTTCTGCCCTCCTCCTGGTCTCTACTCTCCCCTCCCCCTGAATGATCCCTTTGGTTTGTCTTTGACCTTTTGTTCTTGTATGTTTTTTGTTTGTTTGTTTGTTTTTGGCTGTAATTGTTCATTTCTTTGAGCTCTCTTTTTTTTTTGTAGTTGTTGTTCCTTTACATTCCTCCTAAAAGTAAAACCATCCAATATTTTTCTCTTGCTTTCTGACTTATTTCACTGAGTATAATTCCTTCTAGTTACATCCATGTTTCTATAAATGACTCTAGTTTATCATTTTTGATTGCTGAATAGTATTCCATTGTGTATATGTACCACATACTTGAACTTCTTAATGTGCTCTTTCCTCATAAACCAAATCCCCTAGTCTAAATGGTTCCCCATCCTCTCAGGCTCCCTTAATCCTCAGTTCTCTACCCCATATCACATATATTTGATGGAGTAGACAGTGCGACATAGATAACTAATCGTTAATCAGAAATTTGAGACCTCCCTTCCTGCAGAGTGGAGTTGATGCTAGAAAGTAGTTGGTCAGCCAGACTGTTTGGCCAAATTACCCCAGTAATCAGTTGTAACTGGGGTCTTTAAGAAGCAGGACTCCTCCAACAAGGTGGCAGCAGACAAGTGAGCAGACAGGCTCACTTCCTTCACATACAACTTAATTGCAATAAAACAAAACAATAAACCTCCCCCTGCCAAAAAACAAAAACAAAACCCAAAGGGAAAAATGGATGACCACAGCACACACTATTAGCAAAGGCTAGGGGAGCAGCAGAAAGGGGTAGGAAAGACATTAAATAAACTTTGTTTGTAGTGATAATGGGGCAATGTAACCTACAAGAGGGATGGGCAAATGCTATCCAGCGCCCTGTATAACTGTTGGTGTATACATCAACATCTGAGACCTCTGAGACAAGGCACTGTATTGGATGAGGGGTCATATGAATTGCATCTAAGACAGAGAGCACACTATTGGAGAGGAGCAAGGGTGTAGGTCCAGAACAAGAATTATTGGCTTGAAGCTGAGGCTACCAGTGTAAAGCACATGGACCCTGAATCAGCAGGGAGAAGCAGGTCAGTATACCTGGGCCCTCTCATAGAAGAGGCTGCTACTCAAGCCCAGGCTGTGGTATTCAAAACACCTGCCATCCCCCCACCCAACCATCACCCCAGGGCTAAAGTCAAAAAATGAATGTTTCAACAAACTAGAGCTCAAGCACCTATCAATACTAGTAGCAAACACCGCTGGTTAAGGTTCTGTGCTAGAGAAGAGAACTCCTGGCCTGTTATCCCATATCTGCTATAATCAGTGCCTAGCACTGCATGTAATGCTTAAAAATAGCTTAGAGGGGAAATGGCTATGAGACTACAAAAGACACTAAGATAAGGAACTGGCTTAGAGGGTCACTGTGAGTCCCCATCATATAACTCTGGCACTCACAGCACTGTAGAAAGTTTACATTCCTGAGTTTACTGGAGGTGATCCTTTGGTGCCCTACTATTCTGGTCCTCCTTTTTTTATATCTACTGTACCACCCCTTGACAGTACCAGTCCTCATATTACTTCAACAGGTGCAAAAACAATAGTCTGAAAATCTATCTCTAAGACAACCTGTAGCGCCAGCAAGGCACAGAGCAGGTTCTCGATGATTACAAGCAGATGGGTCAAAGAGGAGTCCTGGAGTCCTCTGTGGCTTTTTCAGGATTTTATTATCAGAGGCGACCAGGTACACAGCAGGCAGGCAGGGATACGGGGAGCAAGGAGGCTGGCAGGCTTCCTGCCCTCCAGTGCATCTTCACTCTCTGGGCTCTCTAGCTTCTCATCCGGTACTACTGCTGCTTCTTCTGCCTTTTCCTCTCCCTCTAGCTGTTGTCTTCTCTTCGTCTGGCATCCTCTTGACTCTGCCCTTATATGCACTGTGTTTCAGCCCGGGTGCACTCATTACATTTAGGCATATATGCAGGACCTCGGGTGTCCATCATCACACCAATAGTGGGAGGGCGGAAAAACCTGATAACTTTTCCTTTTGCCCTATACAACCCAAAACAAATTCAAAATGAGAAGACAGAACAAAATGCAGAAAAGACGGAACACAAATGCAGCGGCAAAAAACCCTGAGATGAGTTCAACCCAGCAGGACTGCAGAACATGACAGAAGAGTTCATGGTAACAGTTTTAGCAATGCTTATAGAACTAAAAACAATAACAACATAGGACATATAAAATGACAACAGAATAAAGAAAACATGGGATAGCTACAATTATAAATAATGGAGTTAAGGAACACTATAACTGATCTTAAAAATACAACTGAGTGGGCCTCCCTGGTGGTACAAAGGGTTAAGGTGCGGCACTATGAAGCTATGAGCAGCCACTGCAGTGTGAGTTCGACCCCTGGCCAGGGAAGGGACTTACATGGTGCAGCAGACCTCTTCTGTTTCACTTGCTGCTCCCCTCAGCAGTGTATTTCAGTCAATCTGCCTGAATCCTTATTCTCTGGTGAATCCTCTCACCCTGTCCCCCCACCTAAGCCCTATATCATGACTCCTATGTGCACAGATAAATAAATCTTTTTAAAAAAATACAATTGAGGATATCAACAGGAGCAATGGAGAGAATTAGTGAACTCTAAAACACAATGTTAAAAAACAAATAATTTTTTATTTAATTAATTATATTTGACATCATTTGTATTGCCCAGGGAGTACCCACCACCATTCCACCCGTGCACCATCACCTCAGTCCCTTGTGCTCTTTCTGCCCAAATCCCCGTCCTTGCTCTCCCTTCCTTCCTCTCCCCCCCACCCCCATGGTCCTTGCTCTCCCTTCCTTCCTCTCCCCACCCCCACCCCCATGGTCCCTTTGGTTTATCTTGGCTTTTTGGTCTTCTTGAGTTTTTTGTTTGCTTTTGGTTATAATTGCCCATTTCCTTGAGCATATTCTTTGTTGTTGTTGTTGTTCTTTCATATTCCTCCTAATAGTGAAGCCATCTGATATTTTTCTCTTGCCTTCTGACTTGTTTCACTGAGTATAATTCCTTCTAGTTACATCCATGTTTCTAGAAATGTCCCTAGTTTCTCATTTTTGATTGCTGAATAGTATTCCATTGTGTATATGTACCACATCTTCTTGATCCAGTCTTCTACTTGTGGGCTTTTGGGTTGTTTCCAGGTCTTAGCAATTACAAATAGTGCTGCAATGAACATAGGAGTACAGGTGCTCTTTTGGATCGGTGTTTTAGTGCCCTTTGGGTAGATTCCTAGGAGTGGGATTGCCGGATCACATGGTAGTTCCATTTCTAGTAGACTGAGGAACCTCCATATGGTCTTCCATAATGGTTGGATTAGCTTGCATTCCCACCAGCAGTGTACTTGGGTTCCTTTTTCTCCACATCATCGCCAGCATTTGTTGTTGGTTTTTTTGATGTGTGCCATTCTTACGAGTGTAAGGTGATATCTCATTGTGGTCTTGATTTGCATTTCCCTGATTGTGAGGGATGCTGAGCATTTTCTCATGTGCCTGTTGGCCATGTGTATGTCCTCTTTGGAGAAGTGTCTTTTCAGTTCTTCTGCCCATTTTTTGATTGGGT
>JAGFMF010011588.1:500140-540790 GCA_019455555.1 Galemys pyrenaicus | reverse complement strand
TCCTCTATATATTTTATAGTTTCGGGTCTTACATTTAGGTCCTTTATCCATTTTGAGTTGATTTTCATACATGGTGTGAGATAGTGGTCCAATTTCATTTTTTACACATATGGTGGACTGATTTTGCCAGCACCATTTATTGAATAAACTATCTTTGTTCCATTGCAGATTCTTTGCCCCTTTGTTGAAGATCAGTTGTCTATAGTTGTGTGGTTTTACTTCTGTGCTTTCTATATGGTTCCATTGGTTTGTGTGTCTGTCTTTATACCAGTACCAAGCTGTTTTAATTACTATTGCTTTGTAGTAGAATTTGAAGTCTGGGAGTGTGATACCTCCATTCTCCGTTTTCTTAAGTAGAGCTTTGGCTAATTGGGTTTTTTGTGTCTCCATATGAATTTCATCAATATTTGGTCTATTTCCTTAAAAAAGTTCATTGAGATTTTTATTGGTATTGTGTTGAATCTGTAGATTGCTTTTGGAAGGATAGCTATTTTGGTTATGTTATTCTTCCTGTCCATGAACAAGGGATATCTTTCCATTTCTTTGTGTCCTCCTCTATTTCTTTTAACAGTGTTTTATAATTTTCTCTGTATAGGTCTTTTGTTTCTTTTGTTAGGTTGATTCCAAAGTATTTGATTTTCTTGGTTTCAGTTGTAAAGGGTATATTTTTCTTGATTTCTTCTGCTTCAGGTTGGCTGTTTGTGTATAGGAAGGCTACTGACTTTTGTGCATTGATTTTATATCCTGCTACTTTACTAAACTGGTTGACTATTTTAATTAGCTTTTCTGTGGACTTTTAGGATTTTCTAAGTATATTATCATATCATCTGCAAATAATAATAGTTTTACTTCTTCTTTCCCGATTTGTATTCACTGTATGTCCTTTTCCTGTCTTATTGCTCTGGCTAAGACTTCCATTACTATGTTGAATAACAGTGGAGAGAGTGGGTATCCTTTTATTGTTCCTGATCTTAAGGGGATTGCTCTCATTTTTTCCCCATTGAGGATTGTATTTGCAGTAGGTTTGTCATATATAGCTTTTACCATGTTGAGGTATTGTCCTTCTATTCCAAGGATTTTGAGAGCCTTTATCGTGAATGGATGTTGGACTTTGTCAAATGCCTTTTCTGCATCAATTGAAATGATCATATGTTTTTTGTTGATATTTTGGATGACGTTGATTGATTTTCGGATATGAACCATCCTTTAGCTTCTGGAATAAATCCCACTTGATCTTGGTTAATTATCCTTTTTATGCATTGTTGTATTCTGTTGTCTAGAATTTTGTTGAGGATTTTTGTATCTGTAGAACAAATACATTTTAAAAAATATAGAGAACATAGAAGCAAAGACATATAAATCACCTAACATGTAGAAGGAAGAAGAGCATAACAAGAAGAAGTAATAACACTCATAAATATATATGCAGTGAATGATAGAGTAACAAGATACATAGACTAACAGAATTTAAGAGAGATATAAATGTTAACACAATAATACCAGGAAACTTTATTATTTTTTAAAAAGATTTATTTATTTATGCATACAAAAGCTGGGGTATAGGCCAGAGTCACGGGAGGTGAGAGGATTCACCAGAGACAGAGGGGGGAGCAGAACGGACAGACTGACTGAAATGCACTGTTGAAGGCAGCAGCAGGTGAGGCAGGAGAGGTCTGCTGTGCCATGTGGGTCCTCTACCTGGCTGGGGATTGAACTCATGCTGCTGTAGGGTGGATGCTTCACAGTGTGGTGCTCAACCAGATGTGCCACCAGGGAGGCCCTACCAGGGTACTTTAATACCTCACTTATAGCAATGGACAGATGAACAAGATAAATAATAAGCAAGGAAACAATACACTTAAATGAGGAACTAAATCATCTAGGTCTAACAGACATCTACTCTAGTAGAATCTAGTTATTCTGGTCTAACAGAATAACTCCACTCAAAAATTATTGCATACATATTTGTTTTCCAGTTGCACATGGAACATTTTCAAGAATAGACCATATGCTGGGACAAGAGTGAATTGTTAAAAAAAAAAAAACACAACACATTTAGAAATTATATCCAGTACTTTTTTCTGATCATAATATGTACAGTTAGAAACCAACTGCAAGAAAAAAGACTTTTTAAAAATATATGAGATTAAAACAAAATACTACTTAATAGCTAGTTATTCGATAAAAGAGGAAATCAAACAAATGTTTAAAAAATACCTTGGAATTCATGAAAATTATGATGCAAGCTACCAGAATCTAAGGGATGCAGCAAAAATAGTCTTAAGGTGGAAGATAATTGCAACACTAGCTCACATTAAAAAGCAAAAAGAAAAAAAAACACATAAAGAATCTAATATTACACTAAAAATACTTTGAAAAAGAGGAACTAATACGACCCAAAGTTAGTAGAGAGAAAGAAATAATGAAAGGGGCATCCCTGGTGGCGCAGTGGGTTAAGCAATGTACTATGAAGCAAACCACAGACACTACAGTATGAGTTTGATCCCTGCTGCCGGCAGGGAGGGGACCCACATGGCGTAGCAGACCTCTCCTGCCTGGCTGCTGCTCCCCTCAGTGGTGTGTTTCAGTCCCACTCTGTCTCTGGTGGATCCTCTCACTGCCCTGGACTCTGGCCTGTACCCCAGCTCTTGTATGTATAAATAAATAAATCTTTAAAAAAAAAGAAATAATAAAAACAAGAGTGGAAATAAATAAATTAGAGATCAAAAAGACTACACAAAAATTCAATGAAACCAAGAGTTGGTTCTTTGAGGAGATAAGATAAGACTCTAGTTAGGCTAATAGATAAATGAGAAACCATTAATAAACAGAATCACAATGAAAGAGAATCACCACAGATAGCACAAAAATAAAAAGGATCATAAGACATTATTATGCACAGCTACATGTCAATAAATTCAATGACCTGGAAGGAATGGACAAATTTTTAGATGGACAGAGTGTACCAAGACTAACCCAGAAGGATAAGATGAACTAAACAAACTGGTAACAAGTGTGCAAATTGAAACAATTATAAAAAAAATTCTTCCAGTGAAAACAAAAGCTTAAGACCAGAAGGTTTTACAAGTGAATTATATCAAATCTTTAAAGACCTAATGCCCATCATGCTCAAATTGTTTTTGAAAATACAAGAAGGGGAATACTGTTTAATATGTATTTCTTAAAGATTTTATTTATTTATGCATACAAGAACTAGGGTACAGGCCTGAGGTGCGGTGGTGGTGGTGAGAGGATTCACCAGATATAGAGTAGGGAACAGAACAGGCAGATCAACTGAAACACACTGCTGAGGGGAGCAGCAGGTAAGACAGGAGAAGTTTGCCATGCCATGTGGGTCACCTCCCTGGGTTCGTACTTGTGCTGCAGTGGCTGTGGATGCTTCAGTGAGATGCTTAATCCCTTGTGCCACCAGGGAGGCCCTGCCTAATATATTTTGATGGCAACATTACCCTAATACTTAAACTACACAAGATAGCACAAGGAAAGAAAATTTATAGACTGGTATCTATGATGAACATTTTTTAGAAAAGATTTATTTATTTATGCACACAAGAGCTGGGGTATAGGCCAGAGGCCCGGGTGGTGAGAGGATTCACCAGAGACAGAGTGGGGAGCAGAACAGGCAGACTGACTGAAACACACCACTGAGGGGAGCAGCAGCCAGGCAGGAGAGGTCTGCTGCGCCATGTGGGTCCCCTCCCTGCCGGCAGCAGGGATCAAACTCATACTGTAGTGGCTGTGGTTTGCTTCATAGGGCGTTGCTTAACCCACTGCGCCACCAGGGAGGCCCCCATGATGAACACTGACACAAGATACTAGCAGATTAAAATTAACATTATATAAAGATTATACACTATGATCAAATGGAATTAATCCCAGGGATACAAGAATGGTCTTATATACACAAAACAATGTAATACAAATCAACAAAAGCAAAGCTAAAAATCACATGATAGCAATAAATGCAGAGAAAGTATTTGATAAGATTCAACATCCTTTTATAAAAACTCCGGCCTCCCTGATGGTGCAAGAGGTTAAGTCTCAACACTATGAAACTATCCACAACCACTGCAGCACAAGTTCTATCCCCAGCCAGCCAGGGAGCTGACCCACATGGCAGAGCAGACCTCTCCTGCCTTGCCCTGCTCCCCTCGGCAGTGTATTTCAGTCAATCTCCCTGTTCTGCGTCCCACTCTGTTTCTGGTGAGTCCTCTCACTGACAACCCTCCTAACCCTACCCCCAGCACCTCTGGCCTACACCCCAGCTCTTGTATGCACAAATAAATAAATCTTTAAAAAAAAAGATTGCAATGGAATGAATCTACCTCAAAATAATAAAGGCACATATCATAACACAACAGCCAATATAGTACTTAGTACTGAGTGTTGAAAAACTGAAAGCTTGCTCCTTAAGATTGGAAACAAGACAAGAATATACTTTGTCAACACTTCTGTTTGACTTAGTATTAGAGGTTTTGGCTGGTGTCATCAGAAAAACACAGGAAATAATGGGACTCCAAGCTGGAAAAGAAGTCTATGATTGCTCATAGACCATATGATATTATATATATAAATCCTAAATACTATATCAAAAAGTTGTTAGAAACAATCAATGGATAAAGCAAAGTGTCAAGCTACAAAATCATACCCTTTTATACATATACCCTTTTTATACATAGACAATGAACAAGAAGCAAAAGAAATTAGTTAATTCACTTATAAATGCTTCAAAAATTATTGGGTATTCTGGAATTAGCCTAAGGAAATAAAAGACATGCAATAAGATATAAGATGTTATTAAATGATTTAGGTGTGACATAAGGATATATCCTATTCTCATGAATGGGAAATAATAATAATAATAATCAAAATTACTATCTTGCTTAAAACTTAACACAATACCTATTAAAATCCTAGCAACAATTTTCAATAAAATAGATTAAAAAATATTGAAATTTGTATGGACCCTCCCAAAAAAAAGACCTCAAATTGCAAAAGAAACCTTGCGAAAAAGGAGAGAAATGGAGGTATCATGTTACCTGACTTGAAAATTTATTATAAAGCAACAAAATAAAACAACATAATATTTGGTACAAAAACAGATACATGAATCAATGGAAAGCCCAGAAATAAATCTACTTACATACCAGCACCTAATCTATGATAAAGCAGCCATGGCCATACAATGGGGATGGAACTGTTTCTTTAACAAGTGTTATGAGGAAAATTGGAAAATCATACCTAGAAAGAATGACTTTGGATCACCTGTTAATCCCTACCAAAAATAAACTCCATACAGATTAAATATTTAGATATAAGATCTGCAACAATAAAATACACAGAAGAAAATAATGATGATAGGTCATCAGTGATAAACTTTTTGGTAGTTCAGAACAGTTCAGGGCACTCCACAGCAGCATCCACAGCTCTGCACTATTCCATGGCTGTAGGCTCAAGAAGGGCCACAGGTGGCAAAGAACACGGGAAAGCTGAGACACAGCTGTCCCTGTCGTGCCTCCCAAGAACACCAAGTAATCTGGAAGATGTGTGACTTTGCCTCTTGTGAACAGCATGCCATGGAATTTCTCAAGGTCTTCAAGGACAAAGGTAAAAAAGAAGTAGGACTCCTTTTCTGTCTCTTCTTTCCCAGTCTTCAGCTGAACACAAAGGCTTTAGAGATGGTGAGACCATGGGGTGGAAGAACCCTGAGTCCCTATGTGGAGACAGCTCTCTGCGCACGTGGAGGAACACTTACACTGAATGTATGAGAGTGAACATTAAACTTTTAATAGTCAGGTCACTGGAATTTGGGAGCTCGTTTGTGAGAGTTAGTAACACTATTCTAAATAATGCAAAAGTTACAGTTTTTTCCTTCTCTCTCTTCCTACCTCTTTCCTTTTCTTCCTGACAACTCATTATTTTAGCTTTTATTTAGAGGGATTCTCCAGTTGTGACACTCTTGAAGCCAAATTAGTTAGCTACTTCTCATTCTAGAATATGGACATGTTACTTAGTCTCTGACAATCTGACACATTTCTACCCAGGACTGAATGTGGGAGTAATGCAAAAGATACATGACAATACAGGCACTGTTCACATGGAGGCCTTGAGAATTCAGGGAAAGTAGCAGCAGGACTGGCAACAATGTTTTTAGATCAATGTCCTAACAGACTGTTCCTTGTGGCATGACCTTGACTGTGTTTTCCTCCTTTTAGATGCACTTGTTTTTTGACTTTTCCTAGTCTTCTTGTCAGTTCCTCCCTTCCAACAATTAATTTTCTTCTTATCCAGAACCAGTTTTTATCTACACTGTAATTCCTATCTACACTGGGCTCCCCTCCCAAAAAGTCAACAAGATTACCATTTTACTAAGCACTGTGATAGGCTCTTTACATATGTTATCATATTTAATTTAATTCTTCTCACTATTGGATAGGATCAGTGTAAGTGGGAACACTGAAGCTTAAGTGTAACTAATTTCCCAAGTTCTATAACAGTAAAATTCACATCAAATTCTTAAATTTATCTGTCATAATAGAAAGAGTGGCAAATTTAGCATAGTTTATATAGACTTTTAGAAGTGTAGAAGGAATTATAAAAGAAAAAGTGTTTAGGAGAAAAATCCTCTAATTGAAAGAAACATTTCTTAATTTACTAGCAGGACTCTTATTTTAGGATTTCCTAAGATGTTGGAAAAGAGGTAGGAAGAAGGAGGATGAAGTGAAAATAAAGATTGATTGATTCATGGTTGCATTTTAGCTTTAATGTAATGCAGAAATAGAAGAAATGGAGATAATCTCTAAGGTTCTATTAATTGGAATGGTTTTCTACTGAGCACTGGTTATTCAGTGTTAAATTAAGAAAAACTTGTTTCTTTGAAGAAACAATACATAACCCAGGCAGAGGGATATCAGGTTAGACTTCCTTGAGGAAATGATCACAGGAATGATGCATAGATATAGGTGAAAACCTTCAGAGCCATATGCAGCTGCTTATTTGCTAACTCAATTCAACTCCACAAATAGATTGTGAAGGCCTCCTATGTGCTGAACCTGTTCCAGCTTTAAGAGCCATAATGGTGAACAAGGCAGCAGTAGTTACTGTCCTCTAACTTAAATAATGTATCTACGAAGAGAGAGAAACTATCTTTAAAAGTGTAAGGTGTGCCAAAGGAGAGAGATCTGCAAAGCATTTGAAGACAAAAGAGTCTCACAGCCTCCAACCCAAATCAACTCCTAATTTTTAAACATGGCAAAATTCTTCATACTCTAACTCCATTATTGCTTTCTAAACTCATGTTTACCACCATTCCCCACAAAAGCTGAGGAACACAACTGTGTGTGTGAATCTGAACATGCCCCTGTTTCTGTTTCCAAGAATAGTTACCTTCTCGGACATACTGTCCTTGACATACCCCAGCCTGAACCTGTGCTTTGTCTCCTACCTCTCTAGGTTGATGAGGTCCTTAACGCAGGGACTCTAATGCAGGTTCAAGTGCCTCCACTATGGAGTCAGACTAATGAAGGTGGGCTTCTTCTAGTTGTATGACTTCAGGTCTCTCCTCTCCCTTGTGTATCTAGGTGAGCGAATCCTATTCCAGGAAATATAAATACTATTTTGGCAAAAATATTTGTTGAATTGAATTGCATTTACATTAAAGTTCCAGGCCAGTTTGAACTTTATGAAGGTCCTGGCTGTGAGCTGGAGCTTGAAAGGATTAATGACCAACTTTAGCAATTTGTTGTGGCTAAGAATGCAAAATATACATCTTATTCTTTGCCGTTAGGATTTCCTGTTAACTGGGGAAACATAAAGAAATTTGTAAGAGCTAATTTTAAGTATCTATAGCAGTGATTCTCAAACGCTAGCAAATTTGAAAATCAAACTTCAAAATCATCCTAGAGGTAATCTCTTAAAAAAGGTTGCTTGGCTGTATCTCCAGAATTTGATTAAGCAGGTCTGGGATGAAGTGCGAGAATTTGAAAGTCTGCATTTATGACTCACTTCCCAGTGATGCTTTAGTATCTGGGCCCGCATTTTTTGAGAACTACTCACAGAGGTTGAAAGCCCTATGCTCAATACATGGCCCATACCAGGCCTCTGTTTGAATCCTGGCCCCACTGCCTTAGTCTTGGTTCTTGATAAAGTCACTCTGCTTCTGTGTGCTTCATTTGCCTTATCTGTGAAATCGGGATAAAAAACTAATAAAATTAATCGCTTAAAGCAACACTTTGACAATGGTCAGTAAATGATAGCTCTTATGATCTATTCACTTTCTGAAGTGGGACGGAAAAAATAGACGTCTAAGTAGCCAGATAAGTGCAAGCACTAAGTCCATCTTTTGTGCAGCCAGGCAGGCTCAAGATCTGAGTACCAACCCCATACTTCACTGGGCGGTACCATAAGCTGCCTCAGGTTTCGAACTCTCACGCCTTTCTTGCAAACGTGCTCAGAGCTCCAGACCGCCGCCTTCTACCACCCCGCGGCCGCAGCGCAGGCGCAGATCCCGCTGTGCACACGCTTGACGCACATGCGTACTCTGGTGTGCCGGTCGGGGGCGCGCCAGCAGGGTAAAAATGGCGGCTGCAACGCTCTTGGCGGTGGCTGGAGCCAGGCTCGGCGTAGTTGTGAGCAGTTTCCGCTCCGCAGCCCGCAGCCTGTGCAGCCAGCCCGTATCCGTTAACGAGCGCATCGAGAACAAGCGCCGCGCCGCGCTGCTGGGAGGAGGCCAGCGCCGCATTGACGCGCAGCACAAGCGAGTGAGTTGAAAGGGGGCTCAGCTAGCCCACACCGCGCTCGCGACCTATCACAGCGCGCCGGGCTCGGGGCGCCCGAGGCCTCCCAGCCAATCCGCGCCTTGCCTGGTGGGGGCGGGGCGAGGTTGTTCACCTTGAGAACCTGTTGCGTTTGCAATGGAGGCTGAGAAAACGAGGCTAACCACATTTGTGTATTTTTACTCTCAGCTTTCTATTTGGAATTTTAGACGGACTTGGCTTCCGCCAACTTGACAGCTATAAGCTTTCGAACAATTAATCTCCAGGGTCAGTTTATTCTAAAGAGAAGATAGTAATGGCTTTGTCCTTACAGTCTTGTTAGAATAGAGATAGTGAAGCAGTGGCAGGAAGGCACTCAATGAAAAAAATCGTTTTTCTCATACGCCATGAAAGAGTGGAAGCAGGGAGATCTAGGCATGTGGCATGGGGGAACTCTCGCATCAACCGGGGTGGATTGGGGTGTGTGGTGGCTACAGGGAACTTGTGGGCTCTTTACCCTTACAATACCAGCTGATTGCCTTTAAGATTTCAGCGTGCATTAGACCTCCTGGGTAGGAAGGTCCGCATTGATAGCTGGTGACTTATGTGGGAATGCGCAGGATACTTGTTTGACTTGAGTGAGCAACTGAGGCCCTGCACAGCCACCCACAGGTCTGATTTTATAGTGAGAACCACAGTTGGCTTTTTGAGAAAGACTGGTTGGGCCACTTAGTGAGTCCCTGGCACTTGTGTGAGTCTGGATGGTTACAGTCAGGCTGGAAAGGGCAGAATGAATTTGTTAGAAGTGAGGGGCTCTGAGGCACACCCTGGGGGTCGGGGGTGACTGGGGCTGAAGGCTGGGGTCTTTGGTGAAGACATTTGAACCAGCCCTTTCAGTCTAAACTGGTTGTTTATTTAGACTTTGTAAATGCCCATTTGGCAAAGGCCTTGTAGGGTAAATGAGTTAGAAATCAGGCTTTTTATGCCCTTCTGCCATTAGCATCCAGGACCTGCACCTGCGGACTTGCCCGTGCACCTGTAATTATGGACACCTGGGCCAGAGAGCATGGGCATGCACATATGTAAATGGTGACATCTGTGCACTGCCCCTCTGAGGCGTAGGGCAGATGAGACAGCCAGAAAAATACTGAGAAAGCTGGTTTGTTCCCTGATTCAGCACTAAAGACCTGTAAAAATCTACCAAAGGTTCCTTTAGTGCCAGCAAGGGCACAGAGCAAGTTCTCAGTGATTTCAAGCAGATGGTCAAGGAGGAGTCCTGGAGCCCTTGGTGGCTTTTTTAGGCTTTTATTACATCATTATATCAGAGGCGATCAGGCACACAGCAGACAGGGGTGCCAGGGGGCCAGGAGGGTGGCAGGCCTCCTAGCCCCAGCACATCTTCATTCTCTGGGCTCTCTAGCCTCTGCTACTACTACTGCTTCTTCTGCCTCTCTCTCTCCCACAAAGCCATAAAAAGGAATTCACATTTTTTAGATAAGTAAGCAGAATCAAACTTTATTCAAGAAGATAAACGTTTATTTAGAGGAAAAAGAACAAACAAGCAAAGACTCTAAGTCAGCAATACCATGGAGGGACAAAAGATGCCATATTGGTCCATGTCTAATGTAGGGTCAGAAAAAAGTTATCAGGCTTTTCTGCCCTCCTGCCATTGGTGTAATCATGGACACCTGCGGTTCTGCACACATGCCTTCCCTGGGCATGTGCAAGTGGGTGCACCTGCGTTTAGACACGGGCGTATAAGGGCGGCATCATGAGGACTCCAGAACAAGAGCAGTAGAGCAGCCGAGCAGAAGAGAAGCAGAAGCGTTAGAAGAGAATGAGAAGAAAAGTAGCAAAGGAGCCCAGAGTGAAGATGCGCTGGGGGCTGGGAGGTCTGCCAGCCTCCTGGCCCCCCGCGCCCTTTGCCTGCCGTGTACCTGGTCGCCTCTGATAATAAAAGCCTAAAAAAGCCATTGAGGGCTTTAGGACTCCTCTTTATATTCGTCTGCCAGAATCATCGAGGACTTGCTTTGTGCTCCTTCCTGCCACCACATCTAGGGAATATTTAAACCCCTTTTTCTCTGTTTTAAAATCTCACCATCCTGTTTTGTGATTAGCTATTTCTCCTAGTGGCTGTACTCCTCCAGGCAGGTGTGCCCATTTTCCCAGCTCTTATTTTCCCGCCCCTGTCCGAGGTCTCTTAAAATTTACTGTCCCAATTAGCCTTAATTTTAGCCTTAAATTTGACTGCCCTCATGAGCCCTCCTGGATTTCTCTGCCTTTAACTCTGGAAGTCCCTGCCTATACTGTCCCTGAAGCTGCCTAATTAACCTTAACTTCTCCTGGTACTCAATATGATTGCTTGTTTGTTTGAACACAACCTTATTGACTTAGGCTACTTTTCTAAGTATAGCCAGTCTGAGGTGTTTTGTCCTGTTTGTTTTTGGGGGTAGGGAAAATTGGGGTACAGTGGACCAGGGTATTTGACTTGGGTGAAGGTAACAGTGGATCCCAAGCAACGGAGTCTCTTGATAGGTTGAGGGTTCCAACCTCACTGTCTTCAAGAAGAATTTGTTTATTCTCATGGATTCTGTAGCTCTCTCTGTCACATACTTAACCACTCTTTGTTGTGGTGTTGTTTCAGTATTGTAGCATCTTTTTTTTTTTTTTTTTTTTTTGGTACGGGGAGCTTAAGCAGGGACCCCAATATTGGAAAATAGGAAACAACATTGGACGAGTGTAGGGTAAATGGAAAAGTGATCAGGCTTTACTGCTCTCCTGCCATTGGTGTAGATGATGGACACCTGTGGTCCTGCATGCATGCCTGATGGCGGGCACCTCGAGTAGGGTGTGGGCTTGCACAAGTGGGTGCACCTGGGCTGAGCACGGACGTATAAGGGCATTTTCACGAGGACGCCACCAGAGAAGAGAGAGTAAGAGAAGAAAGGCAGAAGTAGTAGCAGAGGCACAAGAGGCTAGAGAGCCCAGAGAATGAAGATGTGCCGGGGACTAGGAGACCTGCCAGCCTCCTGGCCCCCCGGCCCCTGCCTGCCATGTATCTGGTCACCTTTGATATAATGATGTAATAAAAGCCTGAAAAAGCCCCCCGAGGGCTCCAGGACTCCTCTTTTACCCCTCTGCTCGGAATCATGGAGAACCTGCTCTGTGCCCTTCCTGGCACTACAAGGCAGAAGAGCCACGAAGTAGTCCTAGAAGCATCCTTGGGGCTAGATCTTAGTGAAGTGAGCTTCTGTGGGGTTCCCAAAATAAGTCTCACTCTTAACCTGCTATAGTTTTTCACCTCCTGCTTCTTTGAAATGAAAATATTGCTCTTTAGGTCTTCAATAAATGTGTCTGGAGTTATCCTGTTCTAGGATCAGGCTCTCCTTCTTACACCTTTCCTCACTACTACTTCCTCTTATTTCCTTATTTGACCTTCACAGTTGATTATTCTTGTGCTCCCCACCCCACTTCTGATTTCTTTATTGACTGAAACTTACTGATAACACTTGTTTCTTGAGCAGTTTGAAGGAATAGAGGTTTTTCACATGGCATGAAGGGACAAAACATGTCCAGGTTCTTCCATGAGCATTTCTTCCTTACTGACTTTGTCTGTAATGCAGTCACTGAGTGATTTCTATTGCGTTTTAGGGAAAACTAACAGCGAGAGAGCGGATCAGTCTCCTGCTAGACCCTGGAAGCTTTGTTGAGAGCGACATGTTTGTGGAACACAGATGTACTGACTTTGGAATGGCTGCTGATAAGAATAAGGTATTTGTTCGCAATGATGGTGTGAGCCTCCAAGGTATACTCCTGAGACATGCTCTAGCCACTATATTAATGAAAGTAGTTCAGGATTGGGGCCCTGGAATTACAGAAGTGCCTCTGGAGAAACTCCACCAGGGCTTCTTGGTTGCCCCCTTACCTTTGTTTGCAGATGAAGGCTTGTAGGTGAACCGTTCATTCCTTGTGCACTGTACCCAGGGTTTTGGTTGTAGGTTCGGAGTTCTTGCTAGGATAGATCAGCTTGAAGGAAAAGTGAGAATGTCTTTTAGTTGTGTTCTCATCTCTCTAGGCACCAGGGGCCCCTAAGAGCTGACAAGTTGCCTCTTTTGACACTAAATTTATGCCTTGGAGTAGAGGTCATAGTCACAATACTTCTTTCAATTGGGTGTTCTCCATGGGTGCAGGTGTACAGAGTTCTTTGAACTCAGTTTTCTTCAGGTGTGCATATATTCTATTTGTGAACAAGATTGTTAAACTTGGTATCAAATCAACTGACTCCATCTGAGCCAAGGTGGACCATACAGTGATTGCTAGAATTCTAAGCAAAATGGTGGGTTTGCCCTTTTAAGGTTTGGGGATAGTTGTGTGGCTTTGAAGTTGCCATGTTTCTTTATCCTACTCCTTCCCATAAGCATTTGTTAGTAGTCATCCTAAGAGGTCTCACTTACTCTGCTTTTAGGAAGGACGTTGTGGCCTAAAGCAGCAGTGCCTGTCACACCTGTTGATGACAGTAGGCCAGTGCTTGTTGCAGAGCTGAGGCAAGGGGGAGGGAAATCCCTTCATGCTCCTTATTGAACTTAAAGGAAGGTTTGGTGGTTTATTTTGGTGGGAAAATCATTGTGGAATAATTGCCAAATTCATTAAATGAAGTACTTGAGATTTTAACCTTTTTTTTCCTCTTTTTCTGGTAGTTTCCTGGAGACAGTGTGGTCACTGGCCGGGGCCGAATCAATGGAAGATTGGTTTATGTCTTCAGTCAGGTATTTCATAACTTCAGTTCACTGAGCTTTCCTTGAGGGTAGACTCAGATACAAAATATGTGAGAAATAAACAGTCTTGGAAATTGAATACTTGCTTGCAGTCTGGGACAAATAAGGGATTTACTTTGATTTTCAGTGCATATGCATTTGTGTGGAGTATTATGTATTTTTTCTTAGCGAGAAAGAATTCTTGGTGTCTTTGGGGGAGGATCAAAGGGCAATCGTCATGTGAGAAGCCTCAGGAGCCAGTTTATTCCAAGTGAGTGAGCTTACTCTTAGGAGGCAGGATGTGTGCTATATCCTGAAATGTATGTGGGAGCTGAGGGAGCACAGTAGATGCAACCTGGAGGGGACTGGGCTCTCAGAACCACAGACCTGAGCTCTGGGCTTTCATGAACATATTTAAGCAAGTTTTTTCAGGCTGCATCAAGATAGATACAGTTTCTTAACACTGAGACCATAGGAACATGTAGTAGGGGGGTTAGTGGCTACTCAGGTGCTCGGTCCCAGAACATGCGACTGTTAACCTTACATGGCAAAGCGGAATTAAACTTGCAAATGGAATTAAGGTTGCCAATCAACTGACCTTAAAATAGAGTAGCCTGGATTATTCAGGTGAGCCCTATGTAATCACAAAGGTCCTTGAAAGTAGAAGAGAGTGGCAGAAGTCACAGTGCTGGCTATAGGGTAAATGAAAATGATCAGGCTTTTCTACTCTCCCACCGTTGGTGTCAATGATAGACACCTGTGGTCCTGTCCGCATGCCTAATGGCGGGCACCTTAGATAGGGTGTGGGCATGCGCAAGTGGGTGCACCTGGGCTGAGACACAGGGCCTATTAGGGCGGTGTCACAGGGATGCCAAAGCAGAGCAGTAGGAGCTGAGCAGCAGGAGTAGCAGTAGAGCAGAAGCACGAGAGACTCGAGAGCCCAGAGAGAAGATTCGCCGAGGGCTAGGAGCCCTGCCAGCTCCAGGAGTCCTCCTTGACCCATCCACCTGGATCATGGAAAACCTGCCTTGTGCCCTTCCTGCCTCTTCACTGGCTTGGAAGATGGAGAAAGGAGATCATAAAATGGTCTCTGCATTCTGGAAAAGGCAAGAAAACATGTTGCCCTGGTGCCTCCAGAAAGGAGCAGAGCCTAGCTAACCTTGATTTTAGCGCACTGAGATCTATGTAGGACTTCTGATTGACTGAACTGTAAAGTAATAGTTTTTAGTGTTTCTTGGGCTGTGGAATTTGTGGCAGTGCTATAACAATAGCAGCAGTAGAAAATTAACACCAAGTACATGTTCTATACTATTATGGATTAGAGTTCTACCCTCTTCACCTGGAAGTGGAAGTATGTGTACAATCAATCCTAAATATTAAATTTCTTTTACAGACTTAGTTGTTAGCTTGCTTAACCAAAACAATGTTTTTCTGGGTTTGATAGTAAAATATTTATGCTTGGTTGATCTTAAAATTATTGTATTTAGATAATACCTATTTGCTATTGAATTATATTTGAAATGTTTTAAAGCTGCTATAAATAGGTTTACCAAATGCTTAACTAGAAAGAATCATCCCTTTTGTAATTTATGACAGCAAGGCAAAAACTTGTGTGGAAAGGGTGGTTTTTAAGGTTAGCTAGAACAAAGAAAGTTATTGTGCTTTCTGGACAATATTCTAACTATGAAGCAAATATAAGCATTCATTGAATTGTTACTTTTGATATTTTATGCCCTGTAGCGGCAGGAAGGCAACACAGGGCAGGTTCTGGATGGTTCTTAGCAGACAGGGGTAAAGGAAGGAGTCTTGGAACCCTCGGTGGCTTTTATGCTTTTATTTGCAGAGGTGGCATCAGGTACATGGCAGGCATGGGTGCCTCCCAGCCCCTGCGCATCTCACCCTCTCAGCTGCTTAGCTGCTGGTCTCACTGCTGCTCGTGCTGGTCTCACTGCTGCTGGCGTCTCGTTCTCCCGCTGCTGCTCGTGCTGGTCTTGCTGCTGCTTGTTGGTACTATTGGTCGGTCCTGGCGTCCTCATGATGCTGCCCATATAAGCCCGTGTCTAAACTCAGGTGTGCCCACTTGCGCATGCCCACCTAGGCATGTGCGCAGCACCGCAGATGTCCATCAATATACCAGTGGCGGGAGGGTGGAAAGACCTGATTGTTCTCTGACCCTGCATGCCCAATGGGTAGGGTAAAACTAAGGGAGAGGTGGAGATAACTGAGAATTTAAGCTTTTGCTTGGAAGAAGCTAATCATTGTATAGATTACAGGCACAAGAGCATTGACTCCAGTAGAGATTGGGTGAGAGAGGTTCCTGGCAAGGGCTGTGGATTTTGGACATGGGAAGATCACATCCAGGACTGAGGAAAACTTTAGGAAAATGGGGGCATTTGGAATAGACCCTGAAGGATACCGAGGGTGAGGAAGGATGAGCCAGTTTTTTTGCTGTGATTCCCAAAATGCCTATCAAATTAGCATTGCAAAGTTTGTTTTTCCAATGAAGCAGCCTCAGTCTCTTGCCTAATTTTGCCTAATAATTGACTGTAGGTGTTTTCTGGGGCAAGGGGGAAGATGAGAGGAGGTGCTGGCTTTGACTCAGCGTAAGGCTCCTCACCTCACCTGTTTTCAACTTCAATTTTGCCTTCTTTTGGATTGGTGATTAACATTCAGTTAAGTTTCCTTAGATACTAAACTTACTTTCTTCTTCCAAGGGCAAGGAGAAGGCCTCTAGATCTAAGGCTCTTAACACAGACTTTTTATCAATCTGTTTTCATCCCTCTGAAAAAGGGTGAACCCACCATTTTCTGTGGTTCTTCCCTCTGCAGGTATATAGGCTTCCATTTGCTCCAAGTCACATAATTTTCTTGTGATTTCAGTTTCTCTCAAATTATTTAATTTCCCTTTTGCTGTTTTGCTTCCTTTTTATTGTCTTCATGGGCTGAGTCTAACTTTAATTCCCCATTTTTTTTTCTGTGGGAGTTTTAGGAAGGTCATTCCTACAAGAAGACTTTTACATCAGAAGTCTGGAAGCAGAGGAAGCAGTGAGAACTCTGATTTTTTTTTTTTTTAAAACTGATGATTTTTTTTTTTAAAGATTTATTTATGCATACAAGCACTGGGGTACAGGCCAGAGGCGTGGGGGGGTGAGAGGATTCACCACAGAGAGTGGGGAGCAGAACAGGCAGATCAGCAGGCACAGCAGGAGAGGACTGCTGAGCCATGTGGGTCCCCTCCCTGGCCAGCAGCAGGGATCGAACTCGTGCTGCAGTGGCTGCGGTTTGCTTCATAGTGCGTTGCTTAATCCACTGCGCCACCAGGGAGGCCCTGATTTGTTTTTTTAAACAGCAAATGTTTCCTAGTAATAGAAGTGCTTGATTGTTCTACTATACACCTATAGAATCTGATTTTCTATGGAATGACTTGTAAGTCAGACCTTTTTCTAGTTTTTAAAATTTTTGAAAACTCCTTTAAAGACTATCAATTTTTCATTTTCTCTTCTATAGGTACTTCATTTCTGGCTAGTCACTATTTTATTTGTTGATACAATTATTTTCTTTTTAGGATTTTACAGTTTTTGGAGGCAGTCTGTCAGGAGCACATGCACAAAAAATCTGCAAAGTGAGTATTTAATATTAAACATTAACTTAGTGCTTTTCTTAGTCACATAGTACATATTGAATATTACTGGGGTACAAGACACCAAGCTGGGTATATGGGGTGGTACAGAGGTATGCAAGATGTAGTGCTGATTGGACTCTTCTCTCAGGAGTTCTTAACAGTTTTTGTTCCATGGATCCCTCTGGCAAGCTGGTAAAGACTGGACCCTCATTTTAAAAAATATATTAAAAAAAATATAGTGATAAAAGATTACAGATACACATATATATATTTAAATCACAGTTGGGACCTCCCTCATGGTGCAAGGGGTTAAGTCTCAGCACTATCAAGCTATCACCAGCCATTGCAACATGATTTCGATCCCTGGCCAAGGAGGTGACCCACATGGCACAGCAGACCTCTCTTGTCTCACCTATTGCTCCCCTCAGCAGTGTATTTCAGTGGATCTGCCTGTTCTGCTATCCACTGTCTCTGGTGAATCTTCTCACCCTCCCCCAACCCCTCCGCACCTCTGTATGCATAAATGAATTTTTAAAAAGTCACATTTGTAATGTATTTGCTTTATTCACTGAACGGCAAGATTTTACAGTGGAGCTAAACTACTGTAATTTCAACATCGGCATAAAATTTAATGTGACATAAAAATATCCGTGGCTTCTGTTAGTGACAAAGCCACATATTTTTCTAAAAATGGGTTTTTATGTATTCATCATTTAAGGAAATGCCAAAGATCACTTGGTGTTAATAAAAGTGTAAACTTTTTCCTATTGAAGTTCATGGACCTCCCTGAAATTTGTTCAAACCTCTGAGTTTCTGAGGACCCCAGGGTCTGTGTAGAGAATCCAGGTGCTGAAATATAAAGATTAGTGCAAAAATTATATGATAGTATTTTTAAAGCTTGTAGAGGTTAGCTGTTCCAGAAATTAGTAAATGCAAATAATATCTGGATTATTTGCATTTGGAGGATTTTGAAATTAAAGGTAGAATTGACTGCTGTTAGCAGGCCAGTACTCGCTCTGTATGGAACACCTGGATTCTAGACATGACATCACTTTTAAACCTTTATAATTTTTCTCCCTTTACTGCTTCTGTTATGATGGTTAAATGAAATGGAAGTGAAAGGGCTTTGTAAGCTGTCAAGAGCTGTTAGAAATGTTGTGCATTAGGAACACTTTTCACAAGGAAAGTCTGTTTCATGAGAAGTAAAAGCAAGTCTGGGCTGGGCCTCAGGTTAACAGATAGGTCCATATTTCTTTTCATGAAAATAATTACTTTGCTATTCTATCTACTATTAGGTCTTTTGAAAGGGTAACTAGGAATAAAGACAGCTCTTGAAAAATAATACTGCCTGGTGGGGGGGGTGGTTTTAGAAATGATTGCTATGAGCAGTTTTATCTTCTAATGGCAGATGCTTCAGATCTTGGATGTTTGGGGGATATTTAATTACTCTTTTAAGTATATAGTTCCCTGTCCTTCATAAAAGAACCCACTCATCTTGGGGAATGAAGCCAGTGTTACTCAGGCCTGTTTTGATTAGTGTACTCTGCATTTTCTAGAAAACACGTGCTTTGTAAATGCTGTTTTAATTAACAGGGTCAGTTGTCTCACATAAGGTTTCTCTGCTATCTCAGATCATGGACCAGGCCATGACCGTGGGTGCTCCAGTGATTGGACTGAATGACTCTGGGGGAGCACGGATTCAAGAAGGCGTGGAGTCCCTGGCTGGCTATGCAGACATCTTTCTGGTGAGAAATGTATTCACAAAGCACAGAAGAAAAAATACAGGGTTTTGTAAGTGTGTCCTGCTCAGAGCTTCCCCAACGCCCTGTTGTCTGCTCTGTGGCTCCTTCCTGTGTCACTAGGGGTGATGAGATGGGTGGATGCAAAACAAGAGAGAGTAGAGAGGAGGATTTCTTTTTCTCTCATAGAGGGCCTATCATAAGGGAGAACAAAATTAAAGATAATTTACAAGGAAAAGTCACTTAAAATATTTTTCCAAAAGCAAAGAGTAGGAATACAAAAGATTAAAATAATAGATTTGCTAAAATTTGCTGAAAGTGCTTTTTAAATTTTTTTTAGTTAAAACACTACAAGATCATTATACAAAGTTAAAACAATAATACAACAAAGGATCACTGCAAATCCTACCTGCTTGTTTATATACTAAAATTAAAAAGATGAAAAAAAAAACAAGTGCATTATTCGAAGTAGAAATATCTTGTGGAAGATTAAATAAGGGAGATTAGGGTGAGGGAGAGTGAGATCTATCCCTTGGAAACTGGAGAAAAAAGATTAACATTTTTAAGGAGGGTAAGGGAAGAGACAGGCAGACACTGTTTCTAATTAGGCCAGCTGTTCAGCCTTTGACCTGCTGATTTAGGAAGATTTTTATCCCTGGCTACTGCCCTTTGTGATCAGTCAGAAGTGAGTGTGTTTATTTTGGGTAAAATAATCTGCTAGTTGTGGGAGTACTAACTTTAGTTGAGAAGCCACTTTGTAGAAATCAAACCTACTTTTAAAAATTTGAGCTCCAAGGATGACACATTGGGGAGAGTTAGTTCTTAGGGTGGCTTGGCCAGAACTGTTTGGGTCTGAAAGTCATTTTTGGCCCCTAGCATGGAAGTCATGCCCCTATTAGAAACAAAGGAAAGGAAAAATGACCCTAGAAAAGTGGCAGCAAACCACCACATTGTAGAGCCTGTCCAATTTTAAAATGTCTAATGTAACACACAGTATAGATTGGGGGTATTGGGTTTTGTTTTTGAGGGATATAGACTTAGTGACTTTAAGATTTACATTGGTTAATTAATTGCGTACTAATGCTTCTTGTCATATCTACAGTTACACCTGCTTCTTCCTGTATTTGTTGCTGTTAATTTATTTTGATAGACATGCAAACTTCATAGAAAAATTACATGTAAGACAAAATATCTGTGTATATCCCTTACCCACCTGTTTACATTTTGCCCATTTGCTGTATCATTATCTTTCCACATACTCCTCTTTGCATGTTATATTTTCCTGAAACATTTGAGAATAAATTGTAGAATACCTCCTTTTTTGTCTTAAATTTGTTATGTATTTTCTAAGAACAGTGAATGTTTTAACATTCTCTTATAATCAGGGTACAATAATAAAAATCAGGAAACTTGGGTCTCCCTGATGGCATAGGGTTTAAAGACAACAGAGATCAAGCTATCACCAGCCACTGCAACATGAATTTGATCCCTGGCCAGGGAACCAACTCACATGGCACAACAGACCTCTCCTTTCTTGCCAGCTGCTCCCCTCAGCAGTGTATTTCAGTTAGTCTGTCTGTTCTGTTCCCCAATCTGTCTCTGCTGAATCCTCTCACCCCCTGTTCTTTTTTTTTTTTTTTTTCAAAGAGAAGTATGATTTTTATTATATGCTCAGTAGTAAATGGGCTAATCATGAATAGTTGCAATGACTAACAGGTTTATATCTATCTCAGTGTTACTAGCACTCAAAATGTTGTAAACAGGCATGAATTTACAGAGGATAGTGTAGATGTGACTGTTGATGTCACTGTGGATTTTAGTGGAACAAGATGCTGGGGAAGATTGTGTGCTGAGGAAGGTGTTACCTGGTTCCCCTGCTTGGACATTTACTGTACATGGTTACCATTATCATGGCATTATTCCATTGGGATGGATGGCAGGGTTGGGAGTCAGGATGGATGAGATACTTTTCTTCCTTTGGTTTTCATATCCTGTTCTTATGTACATGTATAAATAAGTACAATCTGGTTCATATTTATGTATATTTTAAAAAAGATTTATGCATATAAGAACAGTGGTATGGGGTACAGGCCAGTGGTATGGGGGTGAGAAAATTCATGAGAGACAGTGGGGAACAAAATAGGCAGACTGACTGAAACACACTGCTGAGGGGACCAGCGGGCAAGGCAGGAGAGGTCTGCTGCGCCATGTGGGTCACCTCCCTGGTCAGGGATCGAACTCATGCTGCAATGGCTGTGGATGCTTCATAGTGAAGTGCTTAATCCTTTGCACCACTAGGGAGGCCCCTC
This sequence comes from Galemys pyrenaicus, assembly GCA_019455555.1. Classification (NCBI taxonomy): domain Eukaryota; kingdom Metazoa; phylum Chordata; class Mammalia; order Eulipotyphla; family Talpidae; genus Galemys; species Galemys pyrenaicus. The sequence continues at coordinate 519,593 of JAGFMF010011588.1, read as the reverse complement.
TTATGTATATGTATGAATCTTTTAAAAAGATCATCAGGAGACTTAACATTGATTCATCAATATTATTCATGGTTCTTATTCAGTGTACATCCAGAAATCTACTAAAACTCCCACCTTCCCTCCCCTCCACCCCCAGCAGCCAGAATTCATTGTAGGAATAAGCTGCATTTAGTTGTCATAGTGCTTTACTTTCCTTTAATCTGGAGCAGTTTATCAGTTTTTCTGTCTTTCATGACCTTGGCTTTTTAAAAAAACTGCTCTTTTGCAGTATTATGAAACCTCAGCTCTTCTTCTGTCTTTTGAACTTGAGCTTCAGACTCTTACTGGGAATCAGTGGTGAGCTAAACTGCTCACGGTAGAACTGGCACACTGTGATAGCCACTTGTTTCCATTCTTTGCCACAGTGTTCTATGCAGTTTTTCAAGGCATTTGGCTAGCTGGTGTTTTGGGCAGTCACAATATTCACATAGTACTCTATAGGCTACAATGTATGGGCCACACAGCCCAACACAGAGGTCAGTTGCTAATCCAAGATTTCCCCTGCCTCTTTCCCAATAACCATTTTCTTTGATTTCCTCACTGGCTCACCAGTGGTTGATTCAAAACCTTGAAAGCTTCCTTGGGTGAAGTCTGAAATTGATCCCTTTAAATGGAGGACAAGGAGAGACCTAGGAAAGGGGCAGGCACTCCAAATTAGTAGGGAACTTGCATATCAAGGCTTCTCATGGTGACTGTACGATGAGTACATCGCTGCCTACTACCAGAATCTTAAAAGTTTATGTAGATGGGCCTCCCTGGTGGCGCAGTGGGTTAAGCAACGCAGTATGAAGCAAACCGCAGCCACTGCAGCACAAGTTCGATCCCTGCTGCCGGCCAGAGTGGGGACCCACATGGCACAGCAGACCTCTCCTGTTGTGCCCACTGCTCCCCTCAGCAGTGTACCTCTGTTGATCTGCCTGTTCTGCTCCCCGCTCTCTGTGGTGAATCCTCTCACCCCCCTACACCTCTGGCCTGTATCCCAGTGCTTGTATGCATAAATAAATCTTTAAAAAAAAAAAAAGTTAATGTAGAGGTCTTAACTGAGTTTAATCACATAAACTGTCAAGGTGATCTCAGCAACATATTGTTATCTTGTTGCTTTGTGCTTGAAATGGCTCCCACTGTTGATTGATGGACAGAATATACATTCCAAGGATGGGAAGGAGTGAGGAACTGCTGTCTGCGTGGTTCCAACTTGGAGCTCAGCCAGTATGTACATCCTCTTATTCTAACACCTGTGTTGTGTTCTTGGTAGTTAATAGATGTACCTGGTAATCAAACACAATCCTGGGTTTGTAGGACAGGTCCTATTGGCCAATCTGTTCCCAGGTAGTCACACTAGGAATATGAGGGCCAATATTCATGGTTGCCAGAAGATTGTCAGGTGGAGGTGGAGCAAGTATGCTAAATGTAGAAATTGAATGAAATTTTCCTGTCTCTTCATGAAACACTCCCCTAGAAACCAAAAGACTGCAGAAGTCTAAAATAATTGACTCAAAATTTCCTGCCAGCTCAATAGTTATTTTAGTGGACGTATAGATTTTTAGAGGTATTATTACATCATCTTCTGTGCTGTTATTCAACTCTTGTTAGGCACATATTTTGAATATATACCTTTCTAATAAAACATTTCTGAAACTAATTTTTGAGTTACATAGTGCAACCCTTAGAAAACCAGTATCTTGAATGATTGTACTTGAAATTACAACTTTTAATTCTGGTAAAAAAAAGGAACTTTCCTCCAATGTAGCTCTACTTGCTATTATTGTTATGTATCTTAAATATATAATCCCAACAATAAAGTGTTGTAATTGTTGCTTTATATAAGATTGTCTTTTAAAGTATTAGGAAAAATAGGAAGCTATATTTATGAATTTTGTTTAGTTAATTGCATATTTACCATTTTTAGTATTCTATGCCTGGTGGTATTTTTTTTCATCCTAAATGACATCCTGAGCTTATGTGTGCAGCAATAGCCAAAGTTAAGAATGTCACAGGCTCCTGCTGTTCCTGTCTCAGCTTAGCAGTATTTGTCTAATAAACACATCTTAATTTATTAATATTTGGTCCAGTTTTGGAACACTGAAACATCTGTTTGACAATTCTGTCAGTGTTTTATACTTGTTTTCTTGGGAGAGAATTTAACAAACTCTTTACTGTAGCTAGATATCCATTTAGTAGTTTTTGCATTTTTTTACATTTATGATAAAAAAATGTGTAAAATTGGCCAATGTATCTATTTTTAAAATATAGTTCAGTGATATTAAATACATTCATGATGTTCTGTAGCCATCACCACTATTCATGTCCATAACTCTTCAACTTGCTAAACTGAAACTCTGTACCCTTTAAATAATTATACCCCATGAATCTCTCCTCCTAGCTCCTGGGCATCACTGACTCTATGATTTTTTTTACCAAGTACCTCATAATGATGTGGAACCATATGGTATTTCTTTTTGTGATTGGCTTATTTCACATGCATGGAATCATATTGTTGCATGTGAGAGTTTCCTTCCTTTTTTTTTTTAAAGATTTATTTATCCATGCATACAAGCACTGGGGTACAGGCCAGAGGTGTGTGGGGGGTGAGAGGATTCACCACAGAGAGCGGGGAGCAGAACAAGCAGATCAACTGAAGTACACTGCTGAGGGGAGCAGTGGGCACAACAGGAGAGGTCTGCTGCGCCATGTGGGTTCCCTCCCTGGCTTGTGGCAGGTCTCGAACTCGTGCTGCAGTGGCTGCGGTTTGCCTCATAGTGCGTTGCTTCACCTGCTGCGCCACCAGGGAGGCCCAGAGTTTCCTTCCTTTTAAAGGCTATATATAACATGTTATATATCTATATATAACATTTTGATTACGGAGTCCATTGATAGATCTTTGGGTTGCTTCCATATTTTTGCTATTGTGAGTAATGCTGCTATGACCTTCAGTGTACAAATATCTCTTTGAGACCCTGCTTTGCATATAATTCTCTTGGGCATATAGCCCAAAAGAAGTGGAACTGCTGGGTCATATAATAATTCTATTAATACTTTTTGAGGACTCTCCATACTGTTTTTCAGTGACTATAACATTTTACATCCCCACCAACAGTGCATAGGGTTCCAGTTCATGTTCTCACCTTTTTTTCTGTTTTTAATTGTTGCTATCTTATTGTGTGTGATGTGGTATCTCATTTTAGTTTTGCTTTGCATTTCTCTGTTGGTTAGTGACATTTGTCTGGAGGAGACTTGTAACAATGAAGGGAGGTGTATCAACAATGGCTACCTTCCTCTGTATTTCTGTCATCAAAATCAGCAATCAGGGATGAGAGCACAGCACTATGTGCTCCTACTATTTGGAGGATAGGGTCCTATTTGCCTACCCTGGCCTCTGAAGCTCCATGCAAGGTAATACATGCATGACTACCTTCCTTGCAGCTGGGCTGGGCAATGGGTACCTGCTATTGTGCTAAAAACTGAAATCAGTTAAAATTAACCACAATTTACAAATATTCCCCTAGAATTTGTAAACCTTCAATATACCCAGAGTTCCAAGAATTATTGAACAGATTGGACAGAATATTGGACAGAGTCTGCCAGTGCAGTTGTTGGCTCAGTGGGGAGACAGATTCCTGATGCTTATCACGCCACCGTCTTCCCAGAATCCTCTTTACATAGCTTTTGTACTGTTCTGAGTTGTGTTGTATAAGTAATAAAAATTAGACTCAAAGCAGGGCAAGGCTTAAGAGTAGACATACTTCTCTTAAGCTGATGGAGATGAGGGGAAGGAAATAATTTGGACTAGTTTAAGAAGACCTTGGCTAGGGCCTCCCTGGTGGCGCAGTGGATTAAGCAATGCACTATGAAGCAAAACGCAGCTACTGCAACATGAGTTCGATCCCTGTTGCCAGCCAGGGAGGGGACCCACATGGTGTGGCAGACCTCTCCTGTTGTGCCCGCTGCTCCCCTCAGCAGTGTACTTCAGTTGATCTGCTTGTTCTGCTCCCCGCTCTTTCTGTGGTGAATCCTCTCACCCCACCACACCTCTGGCCTGTACCCCAGTGCTTGTATGCATAAATAAATAAATCTTTAAAAAAAAAAAGAAGACCTTGGCTATTACCTCGCATGGGTCCTCCCACTTTGGATCTTGTTTATCCTAGAGGCTTGACCCTTTACAATGTTATTGTCACTGTGGAGCTTTTCTGGTTCTAGCTCCCTCTTCCCTATATGCTCTTTAAGGTGGGAAGACATTAAAGATTTACTAAAATAGCACTTGCTTCTTAGCCTTGGCTTGTAATTGCCAGAGTCCTTGTAATTCCCTGGAGTCTGTGAAGGGGTTCCTTGTAGGGGTCAGGGCTCCAGAATACATTTGGCCATCTGTACTCTGCCTAAACTTTTCATTATTTTAGCCAGCGTTGTAAAGACAGAGTTGCTTTGCCTATGGTATATTAGAACTGGGATAAGCTGGTAGGATTATCTCTGATCTCATGTCTTGGTGGAGATTTTGGGGAACCACTGTCCAGGAGGGGAGAAGAGTGAGGAGGCAACCTGTTGGGTAGAAATTGCACATATAATTTTGGAAGAAACTACTGATTAGGTCTTTTGCATCAAGAATAGAATTTCTGTGAATAAATGCCAAGTTAATTTCATTGTTGCCCCTATTGTTCTGCAGAAAATACCTCAACACCTCTGTAACTAAATGCATTTGTCTTTCTGTTTTGGCAGAGGAATGTCACAGCATCAGGAGTCATCCCTCAGATTTCTCTGATCATGGGCCCTTGTGCTGGTGGGGCTGTCTACTCTCCAGCCCTAACAGACTTCACTTTCATGGTAAAGGTAAGAAAGAAGGATCTGTTCTTCCTATTCTTTGAAAGTTGTACTGTATCTGACCTACAATAAAAATAATTCCTGATCCAGGCCTGGGCTATCTGCATTCTCATTGGCTTTCTGCATAGTGATGATAAAGTACAAGGGAAAGAAGATTTTGCCACAAAATTTGTGACTTTTTAGGGTGATTCAGAGGTGAATAAGCCATGTATTTCATTGGTGAGTGGTTTTCCTTGTAGATTTGAACTGCACAAGTTTTTCAAGTTATCAAAGGATCCTAACTTCTGCCCAGACAGATGGTTGTTTGCTTAACCCTAGTTAAAAACAAAACAAAACAATACAAAAACTCATGGAAAACTTTTCTGTAATCAGCTTTATTGGAAAGTTCTTTGCTTTTTTATAATTGATGTAACATTGATTTATAAACAATTGGTTTATAACATTGGTTATAATTATAAACATTGGTTTATAATATAGGCTTTAGTTATTTAGCCTAATAAATCAACACCTGTCATGCTTAATACTGGTTAAAGTCTAGTTTTCCTTCATCACTGTACAATGACCTGGTTACTCACTTCTGCTTCCTCTTGTAACCACTATTTTGTTCTTAGAGTCTAAGATTTTATTTTGTTCCTTTGTTATCTACTAAATAGAAGTGAAATCACATGTTATTTGTCTTTCACTGACTTACTTTGCTTTAGTGTGTTACCCTTCAAGTCCATCCTTATTGTTGCAAATGATAGGATTTCACCTTTTTTTAAAAAAAACAAAAACCTGAGTAATATTCTATTATACATCGATACCACAGATCCACTCATCTGTTGATGGCCAGTTAGGTGGTTTTCAACTCTTGGGTATTGTGAATGATACTATAATGAACATGGAGGTGCATATAACTTTGGATTAAGTTTTTGTACTCTGGATATGCACCCAGAAGAGAGATAGTTGGTTCATAAGGTATTTTTATTTTTAATTTTTTGACAACTCTGCATTTGGTCTCCATAATGGTTGTACCAGTTACATTCCCACCAGCAGTGTACGAGTATCCCCTTTTTTTCACATCCTTACCAAAACTTTTTTCTTATATTTTTGATAATAGCCATTCTCACAGAGGTGACATGGTATCTCCTTTTGATTTCCGTTTTCCTAACAAGAGGGACTGAACTTCTTTTTATGTGCCTGTAGGCACATGTATGTCATCTTTGGAGAAATGTCTTTTCATCCTCTGCCCTTTTTAAATCAGGTTGTATTTTTATTTTGTTGTTGAGTAGTGTGTGTTCTTTATATATTGTAGATATTAACCCCTCATGTGATGATGATTGTAAATTTCATTTCCCATTCAACAGGTTGTCTTTTCACTTTAACTATGGTTTCCTTTTGTTGTGCAGAATCTTTTGAGTTTGATGTAGTTCCATTTGTTTTGTTTCTCTTGCCTTTGGAGACATCTACAAAGACATCATTAAAGCCAGTGTTGAACTTATCTGTAGTTTCTTCCATGTATTTTATAGCTTCAGGTCTGTGAGATAGTGGCTTAGTTTCTTTCTTTTGTGTGAGTTGTCAGGTTTCTCAGCACCATTTATTGAAGAGAGTTTCCTTACTCCATTTATGTTCTTGACTCCTTTGCCATTATTTTATTGTCAATATATGTGTAGGTTTATTTCTGGACTCTTAGTTCTGTTCCAATATGTGTTTTTATTCCATTACTATGCTGTTTTTGTTACTATTGCTTTGTAGTATAGTTTGAAGTCAGGGAGTATGATTCCTCCATTTTTCTACATGTATTGAAATGATCATATGATACTAATCTTTTGTTGATGTGGTGAATTACATTAATTGATTTGTGAATGTTGAACCATTCTTTCATCCCTGGAATAAATCCCACTTGATGTTCTATGATCTTTTTAATGTATTATTGAATTCATTTTGCCTAAACTTTTGTAGAGGATTTTTGCATCTAAGTTGATCAGAAATATTGATCTAAAATTTTATTTTTTTTAGTGTTCTTGTTTGGTTTTGGAATCAGGATAATGTTGCTGTCATGAGTTAGTAAACTTTCCCTTTTCAATTGTTTGGAAGAATTAATGAATGATGTTATATATTCCTTGAGAGTTTGCTAAAATTCACCAGTGAAGGTGTCTTATCCTTGCTTCTGTTTTTGGGAGGATTTTGATTGTTGTTTAAATTTTCTTACTAGCTTGAAGGAACTAAAATAAATCAGAAGGAAAAAAAGATAAATACAAGATGATGTCACTTATAGGATGAATATAGAGGATCAAGGAAAAAAAAATAACAACAACAACCAAAAAAGCCACAACAAAACAAAAATAAACAACTATAAATCAGACATTCTGCAGGGAAGAGGGAGAGATTGGGATCAAGGCAGGCCTGGGAAGAGCACAAGGGACTAGGGTGATGGTGCACGTGGATGAATTGGTGGTGGAAATTCTATGGGGACTACACTTAGAAAAGAAAGCAAACATTGTTAGAATAGATAGATAGATTTCCTTACTATAATTAATCTTGTTGATTTTGTTTCTTCCTGATGCAGTTTTGGGAGGTCTGTTATTCTAAGAATTATTCCATTTCTTCTCTCTTCTCTAATATGATGGCATCTAGATGTTCATAATAGTCTCTTATGATTCTTTTTATTTTTTTAGTATTGTAATTTTCCCGCTTATGTCTAATTTTGTCCTCTTAGTCTAACTCCCAATTTGTTAATTTTATCTTTTCTAAGAATCAGGTCTTGATTTTGTTGATCTTTTGAATTTTTTTGATCTGTTTAATTTATTTCCACTCTAAACATTTATTTATATTTCTATTGAGAATGACATTTTAATTTTGATAGGCATTGTCTTGAATTTATAGTTGCTTTGTATTGTGTGGCGAGTTTAACAATATTTTTTGATCACCGATTATAAGAAATCTATTTATTTGTGCCTTCAGAGTCTTTGATCAAAATTTTAGTACTCACTGTACAGAGTTTTTACTTCATTGATTAAATTTATTCTTAACTATTTTACTTGTGTTTGCTGCTGTGAGTAGATGACTTTTTCGGATATTTTATTCATATTTCTTTATTAGTGTTTCTCTTTTTTGTGCTATCATTTAATTCTATGTTTTCACCTCAAGCAGTCTCATGCTTAGGCAGAACTTTAATAAAATTTCTACTTTAGTGTCTCCCCTTTTTTCTTGGTCTCTGCAATTTATCAAGCCTTCACCATTCTACATCTTATCTTCTATGTATTTAATGAGTGCAGTAAAAATGCTAACAGACTCATTTTTTTAAGGACTAGACAGGATAAATATAAAGTTCATATTGCATGGGAAATACTATGTAAGAATAAACATTCCATGGAGAAAGTTTAATAAAGGACTAACCCTGCCAGTTGATAAAATATAAAGCTGCAATAACTGAAACTGTTTAACAGACTTGTAAAGGAATAAACTTAGGGAAACAGAATTGCGAAATAGATCTAAGTATATTTGTATATTTAATTTATGATGAAAAGGATATTGTTTTATTTAGGGCCACTGTTAATGTCCATTTCTCATACCATAGATACCAGCAATTCCTGCATCACTAAATTTACTCGACATTTCTCAGTTTTTATTTGACCTTTTGCCAGTGTTTGACTGTATTCCTCTTTGAATTATCAGTGCCTCATCCTCTCTTGGTTTTCTTCCTAGCTCATCTCTTATTCTCTCACTGTCTCATGAGTTTAAATATCCATCTATAAGCTGACAACTCTTAAATCTGTTTCTTCATGCACTCTCTTGAACTTTAGAAATTAAGCATTCAACTGCCTGCTGCCATTCCATTTGGAGTTTAATGGGCATCTCAAACTTGATAGCTTTTGACCTCTACCGAGCCCCTCCCACATTGGTCTCCTGCAGGCTTTCCCATCTCATTAAATGTCAAAGTAGGCATTTCAATTTTGGGCCTCTCTGGTGACCTAGGGGTTGAGTCTTGGTGTTATCACCATGCTGGCTGGAGTTTGCTTCCCTGCCAAGGTGCTAACCCACATGGCACAGCAGATGGGGTGTGCCTGCTTTCTTGCCTGGTGCTCCCCTCAGCAGTGTATTTCAGTCAATCTCCCTGTTCTCCCCTTTCTGACTCTGATGAATCCTCTTACCCTTGCCCAACCCCGCCCCTGCACCCCTCAGAATCAGACATACCAGCTCTTCTACAGAAAAAGATAAAAACACTATTTTGGTTCATTTTTTTCCTCTCTCTAATTTCAGTAAGTTAGAAGTCATATTGATTCTACTTTAGGATATAATTAAAAAATCCAATTTCTATAAACTTATTATTATTTACACTATTTACTTTGATTTAAGCATCTGGATACTTACAGAACCCTAACTACTCTCCTTGCTTTATATTCTCTCCTGGTTAATTTTTAAAGCTTTGATCCTTTTTAATTTTCTAATGTAAGATGCAAATTAAGTGAAGTTCATGTGAAATGTACAATTTAGTAGTTGTTATAAAGTACAAATTTATGTAAATAATACCCGGATAAAGAAATGGTTCTCCAGAAGCTCTCCCACACTCTCCCTAGTCACTATTGCTTCTATTCATCCTGCCTAGAATTATTATCTGAATGTTTATGGTAATATTTTTATTTGCTGTGCTTCACATTTAAAATTTAATTGTGCCTCACTAAACAATGTCATTCATTTTTTGTTGCCTATTTTGACCTTTAATATAAAATGATTCACTTAATGTACATTCTTTGTGCTTGCTTGTGACTCCATTTTTATAGTTTGTTCATTTTAATAACCATAGTAAATTACCTTAATATACTCTGCCATTCTACTGTTGATGAACATTTACATTTTAAGATTTTTGCCATGCAAAGGATGCACATATAATTTTCTTTGTATCTTGGTGTACACATGTTTGAGTTTCTCAAGGTAGGGCAAGTAGGTCTGCTTGTATAGGTAATACCTAACTATTTACAAAAGAGATTGTAGCAGTTTACATTTATCCTAGCAGTGTGTGAGAATTTTACATCCTTGCGAGCACTTTTCTTAACATAATTTAATCGTGCCTATGGTGTGGCGCTCTCATTGTGGTTTTAATTTACCTTTTTGTGATTAATGTGGTTGAGTACCTTTGTGTATGTTGTTTCTTTTGTGGCTTGCTTGTTCATTTGTTTTGCCCATTTTAAAAGATGGAGGTGTTTGTTATTGCTGATTTATTGAAGTTGTTTATATATTCCGGATGTAAGTTCTTTATAAATTATATATGTTGTACTTGTTTTCTCCCACTCTGACTTGCGTTTTTTTTCTGTTACCCTTGGAACAGATTCAAATTTACAGAATTTTTAAACACTTAAAACTGGTTTGTATAGATCATGTTCCTTTACCCCTTAATGCTTTAGTATATAATTATTAAGAATTAGGATTTGTATTTACATAACCAGTTGTTAATTTCAAGAAGTTTAACACTGATAAACAGTACTCTTTTAAAAATTGAGATAAGGGCCTCCCTGGTGGCACAGTGGGTTAAGCAACGCACTATGAAGCAAACCGCAGCCACTGCAGCACGAGTTTGATCCCTGCTGCCGGCCAGGGGGGTGACCCACATGGCGCGGCAGACCTCTCCTGTTGTGCCCGCTGCTCCCCTCAGCAGTGTACTTCCGTTGATCTGCCTGTTCTGCTCCCCGCTCTCTGTGGTGTAATCCTCTCACCCACCCCCACACCTCTGGCCTGTACCCCAGTGCTTGTATGCATAAATAAATAAATCTTTAAAAAAAATAAAAATTGAGATAAGATACGGATAAAATTTTTTTAACCATTTTTAAGCCTACATTTCAGTGGCTTTAGGTACATTCACATTTTTGTATAACTTTTACCACCATCTGTCTCCAGAACATTTTCATTTACCCTAATTAAAATTCTGTATTCATTGAACCTTTCCATTTCCCCTACTCCAACCTCTTTCTGTCTTTCTGAATTTGTAGACTAATAATTGTTCATTTGTGACTGGCTTACTTGTTAACATAAAGTATTTAGGTTCCATCCATGTTGTAGCATCTCTCCGAATTGTTTCCCTTTCAAGGCTGGTTAATAGTCCTTTCTGTATACATATGTATACCACATTTTGTTCATTATCTGTCAGATATTTGGGTTATTCCCTCTTTGGCCATTGTCCATAGATAACACTGCAGAAAACATTGGTGTATGAGAATCTGAAAACCTGTTTTAATTTCTTTCACACTTACACCTAGGAGTAGAATTACTGGGTCATAATGGCAATTTTGTTAAATTTAAAAATTGCTGTCTTGGGCTTCTCTGGTGGCACAAGAGGTTAAGTTGCAGCACTACGAACATCCGCAACCACTGCACTGCAGCACTAGCTCCATCCCTGGCCAGGGAGCTGACCCACGTGGCACAGCAGCTTTTCTGCCTCGCTCACTGCTCCCCTCAGCAGTGTGTTTCAGTCAGTCTGTCTGTTCTGCTCCCCACTATGTCTCTAGTGAATCCTCTTATCTGCCACATCTGGTCTGTACCCCAGGTCTTGTACGCATAAATAAATAAATATTTAAAAAATAAAAAATCATGTCTTTCAGTACATGAGATGTTTTTCATTTTTTTCTCAACTCACTCCTGTAGTGTCATACTTTTCAGGATGTAAGTCTTTTACCTCCTTTGTCAAGCTGTCCCTAAGCACTTCATTCATTTAGAAGTTGTTGTAAACGGAATTGTTTTTGTAATTTCACATTCAGATTGTTCATTATTAAGGTATAAAAATGCAGCTGATTTTTGCGCATTGCTTTCATACTTTGAAACTGTTAGATTATTCTAATCTTTTTTTAATGGATTTTTAGTTTTCTGCACATTCAGTCATGTCATCTCAAACATAATTTCACTTCTTCCTTTTCAACCTGGATACCTTGTATTGCTTTTTTTCTTGGCTACTCTGGTTAGAACTTCTAGTACTTTGTAGAATAGAATTGGCAAAAGTGGACACCTTCGGATTACTCCTGATGTTAGATGAAAAAGCTTTGTCTTTCACCATTGAATTGATGTTAGCTGGGGTTAATATTAGCCTTTCTTATGTTGAAGTAGTTTCTATTTCCAGTTTTCTTAGTAATTTTATCAAGAAAGGGTATTGAATCTTATCAGCTGTTTTTTCTCTATCAACTGAATGGTTATGTAATTGTCCCCTTTTGGCTCTTTAATGTGATGTATTACATTGATATTTATGTGCTGAACTACTCTTTCATTCAAGAAATAATTCCACTTGGGCTTGGTATATGATTCTTTAAAATGTTGAAGTTTATCTATAACAGGGTGGTCCCCAGGAAAGGGGAAGTTCTAGAATCACAGTTCTGCCCTAGGTGGGTGGAGCTGAGCAGGGATAAGAAGATGTTGGAAGAAAAAAAAAAAAAAAAAAAGAAGATGTTGGAGAAGAGGAAATAGGGGGACAGGAGGAAGGGAGGAAGAAGGAAGCAGGATAGAGAGAGCAGCAAGGAGACGTGGAGGAGGCACGTGGAGCAGAGGGACATGTGAAGAAACTGCGCTTGCTTTTTAGTCTTAAACTGGTTAGAACAGATGTGAGTGAGAGACCTATGGGAAACTTAATAATGGCGGCTTTCATTAATTTTAATTTTGCGCTTTTCCTCCCAGACTTGTCTGACTCTTTCTGACCCTTTTCTGTGGGTCTCCACTGAAAGGTCCTTTAAATTTGTGGCAGACTTTTGGGCCTTGCTTTAAGCCAATCCTATTTAACTAAACTTTTACCCTCAAGGAGATGGGTAACTTTAAATGCTTAACTTAATAACTATATTCTTTGCCCTTTCTGTGTTGTACCCTAATTATATTAAAGTTCCTTTCCATTAAAAAGCTTATATGTTTGTCTTAATGTGGCAAATAACAAAACCCGTTCAAAGAGGGCAAGTTTGGGGGTTCTGGGGTGTCTCTTTCCCTACCCTGTAACATATCTGCTGATATTTTGTAGAGTATTTTTGTGCCAGTGTTTTATGTGGGATATTGATCTGTAGTTTCCATTTTGCATCTTTGACTTTGGTATTAAGATAACACTTAAATCACATATTTATGAATTTTTCATTTTATTATTTCTAGCTTTATTCCAATGTGAATGTACAAGATAGTTTGTATGATTTCAGCCATTTTAAATTTATTTTAAATATTTTTATTATGCATACAAGAATTGGGGTGTAGGCCAGAGGTGTGGGGGCTGAGAGGATTCACCAGAGACAGAGTGGGGAACAGAACAAGCAGATCTGCTGAAACACACTGCTGAGGGGAGCAAGAGAGGAGAGGTTGGCTGTGCCATGTGGGTCAGCTTCCTGGCTGGGATTGAACTCAGGCCACAGTGGCTGCAGACAGCTTCAAAGTGCTGAAACTAACCCCTGTGCCACCTGGGAGGCCTCATCTTAAATTTACTAAGGCGTGTTTTACGTATGGTCTCTAAACAATGCTTTGACCTACTCCATCCAGAGGCAGTTTGGTCAGCTGTCCCATTAAATGTCTTTTATCACATTTCCTTTCCCCAGTATACAGTTTATTTTGGGATTAGATGCTGCGTTTACTTGTCTTTTCACATTTATCCCCTTTAATCTGGAACAGTTCCTCAGGCTTATTTTGTCACAATATTACATTTTCAAAGTCTGTAAAACAAGTTATTTTATAGTTTGTGCCTCAGTCTGACTTTATTTGATATTCCCTCATGATTAGATTCAGCAAGGTATCACTGTATCGACAATGTTAAGTGATGTTGTATTGTCCTTAGGTGAGCTCATCTGGACACAGGAGTTGTTCATCTGTCCCTCATCAGTGATCCTAATTTGGTATCTGTTCAAAGTATTGTTTGATTTATCCTCTAAGTGATAACGATTTTTCCTTTTTGGGGAGATACTGCTAGACCATTAGTGCTGCTCTATTAATACATTTTTCTCCTTGGTTTAGTATCTATTGATGATTGTTGTTTGAACCAATCTTTATAAAATTATTATTTACCAACTTCACTATTTGCTTTATACTCTGAGAAGAGCCCTCCTTTCTTGGGCATTTGTTTATTTCATTGATTTATTAAAATGGGATCATGAAGTTCCTGTTTTACTCACTGATTTATATTCATTACTTCCATTATTTTGATGCTCAAAACATCCTTAATTTCACCAGTGAGAATCCCTTTAACTGACTTCTTTGCTGTTTTATATGTGAACCAATATCAAATATATACGTTATGGGTAGTGTATTTTGGTTCCTGAAGAGCTTTTCCTACCTGAACTTATGAGGATGGTTTCTATTTTTTAAGATGTTTATTATTTTTGCATTTTACATTAATGTCTATAATTCAGTTTGGAATTGATTTTATGCATAGTATGAAATAGATTAATTTCATTTTTTAAAATGAGGGACTTCTCTGGTGGCGCAGGGGGTTAAGTCTCAAAACTGTGAAGCTATCCACAGCCACTGCAGCATGAGTTTGATACCTGTCCAGGGAGCTGAACCACATGGCCCAGCAGACCTCTCCTCTCTGGCCCACTGCTCCCCTCAGCAGTGTATTTCAATCAATCAGCCTGTTCTTCTCCATGCTCTAGCTCTTGTAACTTCTCTCACCCACCATATCTCTGGCCTGTACCCCTGTTCTTCTACATAAAAATAAATCTTTAAAAAAATATATTTATATATGGCTAGTTGACCTTGTCTTTCATCGAAAAAAGCATCCTTTCCTGCTATATACTACCACATATCTCATGATCAACTGTCCACATCAAGAGTTTTTCACTGAGCTCTATTGCTTTGCCTTTCCCTGTGCCTGTACCACACTACATCAACTACAATGGCTTTAGGACAAATGGCGATATCTGGTACGACTAGTTCTCTGAGTCTTCTTCATGTGGTGTGGGATATTCTTGTCCTTGTGTATTTCCATATATTTTTTTATACCTTTCATTGAGAAATGATATGATAACCAGCATATACTTAAGTTGTACAGTTTGAGTTTTGATGCATGTATACTATTCTAAAGTCATGATCACTATGAAGATAATGAAGTTAGCTATCACCCCCAAAACTTTCCTCATGTGTCTTTGTAATCTAGCCTTTCCTATCTCCCTGCTGTGCCTTTTTTTTTTTAAGATTTATTTATGCATACAAGAGCTGGGGTACAGGCCAGAGTCGCAGGAGGTGAGAGGATTCACCAGAGAGAGTGGGGAGCAGAACAGGCAGATTGACTAAAATGCACTGTTGAGGGCAGCAGTGGGCAAGACAGGAGAAGTCTGCTATGCCATGTGGGTCTCCTCTTTGGCAGTAGCTGAGGTTTGCTTCATAGTGCATTGCTTAACCCGCTGTGCCACCAGAGAGGCCCTCCCTGCCTTGTCTTTAGGTAGCCATTCATCTGCTTTCTCTCATAGTAGTTTAATCTACATTTTCTATGGTGTATATTTATACAAAACAGATACAAAAATATATACTTTTTTAGGAGGGTTGGGAACTTGCTTCTTTATGTCAGATAATTAAGATTCACCTGTTCATGGACATGGGGCAGTTTTGGACTATTAACCAAATAATGCTATTGTGAGCATTAGTTTAGAAGTGTTTATATGGCATAGGAAAGAAAAATCTTTCTAAATAAGTTTTTTTGGCAATGCTCCAAGCCAAAAAGTCATAAAATACAGATTAACACAAAACATACAATAGTCTAAGGACAGGGTCCTTTGTATATAAAAGCAACTATCCAGTAGAAAAATGGGCAAAGAATATAAACAGTAAGCTGATAGAGATGATTGTGCTAAGGTATTTATTGCAGAATTGCTTGATATAGGAAAATACTAGGAACCTACATGACCATCAGGATGTGATAGTTAAATAAATTGTTATTCTACTATAAAATGATCTTTAAGAAGTTTCAGAACAGTGTGTACACAGGGTACTGTGCTTGAGAAAGTATTAATGCTTATATATGCATGGGCATCTCTATAAAGAGAGAAGATGACACTGTTGCCCTTGGGGAAGGAAATCGGAGGCCTGGAAATAGAAGTGAGATGTACACAACTTTCCATTGTTAAGGACATATTGTAAAACAATTAAATTATCAGCAAATTAGAAACTAAGAATTAAAAGGCCATCATCCTTTCAAAAAGCCATCATTATTTCTAGGTGGCTTTTTAAAATAAATTGATGGGTGAGTTTCAGGCAACTTGCATGCCATCATAATGCCTTGGTTTCCTTATTTTGGGGAATGGTGATAATACCTAGGCTTTAATGACATGACCTATAAGCATAGAAATTGTTTATGCATAACAGGCTCTGAATAAGGACCAGTTGTTACTGTGCTATACAGGTGCATGATCCTGAAGTGTTAGCAATACTGTTACTATTTTACTGAGGTAAAATGCAATTGAAGATTTTTTTAATAGTGAAGCAGGGAAATCTTGTGTCTTTAGTTTGGAAGATCATCTTTGAGCTGCTTCCTAACCTGCTTCTCTTCCATGTTGCCTCCTGCATTTGTCGTCTTGACTGTGTGAAAGCTAAGGCTCCATTTAGCTCTACTGATCTGAGATTGACCTTTCTGGAATTCTGATTTCAGGACACCTCCTACTTGTTCATCACTGGTCCTGATGTTGTGAAGTCTGTCACCAATGAGAATGTTACCCAGGAGGAACTCGGTGGTGCCAGAACCCACACCACCATGTCAGGTTAGATGCCTCAACACTTTGCTGTGTTCTGACATTTGAGAAGAGGACATCAGCAAAAGGAATGGTCACAGTATTTTTAAGATATCACTTAATTGGCAGCATTTGAAAAGACTGTAGTAGAGTGCATTGACAACAAATATAGTAATAAAGGGGGGTATTCAGTATCTCAGATTTGTTAAGACAGTATTACTAATGCTTTAAAATTCTTTAAAATTTTATAGCTGACTGAAGTAGTTGTTTTAAGATGTATGATGTATGTCTATATCCATGTATATGTATAAAATATATTTTGGACCTACATATATGATATGCCCCTGTGCAGATACACACAGAATTATCCTTTGTACAAATACTGTATTTCACTGTGCTATTTTTTGTTAGTGTCATATATGTCTTAGAGTAGATGATTTTTACTAGTCACATTGGATTATCAAGGTGCATTTGTAATGTAGTTCTCACGGCCCAAGTGTTTGTGAACTTGGTCATAGTTCTTTACTTCTTTATGCCGAGTATGATGTGTATGAAGATCATTCAGTGCTCTGGAATTGAAACAAAAAGTTAACTGTTTATTTGGAAAAGTCATAGAGTTGGGAGTAGGGCATAAATCTGATATGATAGATAACTTATTTGCTGTTGGACTAATGATTGCAATTCCTACTTATTTTGGGAAAAAACACCAGCAAGTTGTGAAAATGTTGCATACTTCCTCACACTAAACAGTGTAATTGAAGGCAGGAGAAACTTCCCTTTTTGAAAGATTTTGAAACAAAGAGTGACTGGCATGAACTGATTCACGCACCACGTTGACTGTGTTTACCTGTCACCATTTTTTTATCACATACATGTAATAGACTTGTGTCTTATTACCTGTGAGGTCTTAGATTTGATGAAAGATGGTTTTTTCAAAAAGGTCAGAGCTCTTGGTTCCCCTGCCCACAAAAATTGTTCCCCTCATCTCAGGTTTCCTTCATAGCTCTGTCTCTGACGTGTGCTGAGAAGCAGAATTCTTTTTATCCTTGACTCCTACACAGCCTGCCACCATTCTTGTCTCAGTGCATAAATGGCAGATATTTCTTGGCTGGGATGTAAAATGATGTTGAGTCTTGATCCAACATCTTAGATTTGATGAAACATACTCTTTTTTTGTTGATGTCAACAACAGTACACATTTATAGTAGACAGTTTAGAAAACACAGAAATAAAAATTGCTGGAAATTTCATTATCTACAGATAATTGCCACTCAGATTTTGGTTGTACCCCTACAGTCTTCATGCTGAAGGGTGTGACTAGACACACATATTCAAAATCCAAAATAGATATGTGCCTACATATACATTGGTGCACAGTGCTCTTCTGTGACCTGTTTTTTTCACTTAAAGATTACCTAAGACGGGCCTCCCTGGTGGCGCAGTGGGTTAAGCAGCGCACTATGAAGCAAACCGCAGCCACTGCAGCACGAGTTCGGTCCCTGCTGCCGGCCAGGGGCGGGGGACCCACATGGCGTGGCAGATCTCTCCTGCTGTGCCCGCTGCTCCCCTCAGCAGTGTACTTCCGTTGATCTGCCTGTTCTGCTCCCTGCTCTCTGTGGCGAATCCTCTCACCCACCCCCCCCCCCCACACCTCTGGCCTGTACCCCAGTGCTTGTATGCATAAATAAATAAATCTTTAAAAAAAAAAAAAGNCCCCCCCCCCCCCCCCCACACCTCTGGCCTGTACCCCAGTGCTTGTATGCATAAATAAATAAATCTTTAAAAAAAAAAAAAGATTACCTAAGACAGTAAATTACCTTTTGCAGTTAATTTTGGTATCACTTGGTATTCTTTCTGAACCTGTTGTTCTTTGATGGGCCATATCTAAGTGCTTAATGTAACACCAGAGCAAAACCCAAGGGCCTCTCTGGAGGTGCATGGTGTTAAGTCTCAGCACCATGAAGCTGTTGGCAGCCACTGCAGCATGAATTTGCTCCCAGCCAGGGAGGGGACCCACATGGCACAGCAGACCTCTCCTCTCTCACCCGCTGCTCCCCTTAGCAGTGTATTTCAGTCAGTCCTCTTGTTCTGTTTCTCACTCTGTCTCTGGTGAATTCTCTCATCCCCCTGCACCTCTAGCCTGTACCCCAGATCTTGTATGCATAAATAAATATTAAAACCCCAAAAGGTACTCTATGTAAACTTTTTTCTTTATGGTGACAGCTTTATTAATACATAATTCATACATGTAAAATATCCCTTTAGAATATGCAATTCAGTGGTTTTTAATATATTCAGTGTTGTCCAGTCCATCATCCCAATCACCCACAAAAGAAACTCTGCATCCATTAGCATTTGCTCCCCATTTCCTCCCAAATACTTCAACTGTTGGTAATTACTAATTTTTCTGTTTCTATGAATTTACCTCTTTTGGATATATATGGAATGAACATGAAATTATAATATGTAGTCTTTTGTGACAGGTTTCTTTTACTTAAAATATTTTAAATATTCATCCTTACTCTTGGGATATTTTAAAGATACCTCTTATAGCATGATTCAGTACTTCATTCTTTTTTGTTGCTGAATCACTTTTCAATTCATGGATTTAACATTTTGTTTATTCATTGATCAGTTAATAAATATTTGAGTTGCTTTCACTTTTGGCTGCAATGAATATGCTGCTGTAACATTCAGGTGCAGGCTTTTGTGTAGACATGTGCTTTTGTTTCTCTTGGCTATACACTTGGGAGTGGAATTTCTGGGTCTAACTAACTCTTTGAGGAACTCTCAGATTGTCCTCCAGAAGTGCTGCACCATTTCATAAATGTTTTTGTTTTTGTTTTTTTTTTTTAAAGATTTATTTATGCGTACAAGCACTGGGGTACAGGCCAGAGGTGTGGGGGGTGGTGAGAGGATTCACCACAGAGAGCGGGAGCAGAACAGGCAGATCAACG
>JAGFMF010011588.1:473331-500090 GCA_019455555.1 Galemys pyrenaicus | reverse complement strand
TCCCCTCCCTGGCCGGCAGCAGGGATCGAACTCGTGCTGCAGTGGCTGCGGTTTGCTTCATAGTGCATTGCTTAACCCACTGCGCCACCGGGGAGGCCCTCATAAATGTTTTTGAATGAAAGAATTGTCACGTTATGCTTTTTATTAGTTCAACAAGTGCTCATTGCATGGTTGAGGACATATGTCTCAATCATTGTCCTCTGTGCTAGGAATGTCTTTGTGAAAGAAATTTTAAAAAGCTTCATGCCTGTAAGGTGCTTATGTTCTAGAAGAGGAGATAGACGATAATAAACCTTTAAATAGGTACACTGTGTTATATATTAGGAGGGTAATACATGTTGAGGAAAAAGTAAAAAGGGTAAAGGCGGTTGGGAGTGATGTGGTTATAAATAGGATGTGGTCAAGGTAGATGACCCACTGCCAGGGTAAATGTGGAGGAGATATGAAGGAGTTAACTGTGGATATCTAGGGGAGAAATACTGCAGGCAGGCGGAATAAATAACCTTTGCAAAGACCTTAAGCAAGGAGAGTGGCAGGCATGCTCAGTGAAGAGCAAGGAAGCTAGATAGAGTTAGAGGTATAATTTGATCTGACTTTAAAAGTTCACTTTGGCTGCTGTGTGACTAAGAGACTGTAGGGCCAGTGGTGGAAGCAGGGAATCTGCTGAAGTGAAGCTGAGAGAGTTTCTAGTCCTACCTTCTCCATGTCTATGACCTGGTTGACTATTTTGTGAGTTGAGAGATTTTTTGAGGAACGATGGATTAACTCCTCACTAGGGTCAGCTCATATTCCTCCTTACATAATAGAGTACCATTACATTACATGCCAGCCATTAATCTGCCAAATCTGCCAGATAATTGACATATAACCAGGCATTATTTTCGATATGGGACTCTGGTGGTAAGACAGATTTCTACCCTATTGGAACTGATATTCTAGGGGAGAGGTCAGGCTGTGAACAGGAAAATAGGTGCTGCAGAGAAAAGTGAGTGAAAAGAACTCACAAGGTATGGGGATAAAAAATACAGAGACATGGAGAATGGTGTGTTCCAGAGAAGAAGGGTCAGGGAAAACACTTCTGATAGGTGCATAAAGACCTGAATAAAAGAAGGCGTGACCTTGGCAGTGACATAGGTACAGAGTAGAAGAAGCAGATCACATGGACTGAAGGCCCTCCTGAGAAAGGTGGCTGTGCTGTCCCATCCTCAGTGGAGAGGACCAAGCTATCAACAC
Source organism: Galemys pyrenaicus (assembly GCA_019455555.1). Classification (NCBI taxonomy): domain Eukaryota; kingdom Metazoa; phylum Chordata; class Mammalia; order Eulipotyphla; family Talpidae; genus Galemys; species Galemys pyrenaicus. Next base: position 498,857 of record JAGFMF010011588.1, on the reverse strand, counting down.
AGTCCACTTCACATACGCACTGGAAGGGCAGGTGGATGAGAAGCAGCATCTTTGGGCTCACAGGTGCACTGGCCCGTGTTAATCCTCCCTGTTTTCTTAGGTGTGGCCCATAGAGCTTTTGAAAATGATATTGATGCTTTGTGTAACCTCCGGGAGTTCTTCAACTACCTGCCCCTCAGCAATCAGGACCCTGCGCCCATCCGCGAGTGCCACGATCCTAGGTGAGTTGCAGATTGGGGTGCCTTCTCTCATTTTGCAGGATGACTTTATTTTCTCTGGGTCCTCTACTCCAGCAGGACCTCCAGCATCTACCCTGTTGGGCAGCTCGGAGCTGACTGTGTGGTGGAGTTAGCCTGGGTCCCAGGTGTGCACGTGGTGGACATGGGTACAGGAACAAAGAAAGGTGGTTTTATTTTTTCCTTTGTGTAATATCTGAGAAGTAGCTTGGGAGTAAAAAGTGGTAAAATAAATGTTTTTGGGATCTAGGAGATTTTTAATTTGTCAAGAACTAGGAGATGGAAGTTGTTTTGGTCTTGATGTGAAATAAGTAAATGAGAGGTAGTACACACAGCCCTGTACCCCTTCAGGACATGTGCTTCTGCACACCTGCTTGTGACTGGAGGTGGGTGTAGTGTTGGGGAGCGCTGTGTTGTGGGCTACCTGGTGAATCTCTTCTTTCTGGCATGCTATTGGGGCCACTACCTGACATGGCATCCCAAGGTAATCTGGAGGCCCTACCAGGGAACTGTTGCTCCAGATATCTGGGTGCTTTCTCTTCCATTTTATTTCCTTGAAATTTAAAGTACTCATTGACTTGCATATTCTTCAGCAGAATCATTTTGGAATTCTCTCCATTGGGAAGAAACCGTTTTGAGACACTGTCAGAAAGAGTAGACTTGGATTCTTACCTATGGGGCTCTATCTGTCAGGTCTGGTCCAAAGAATCATATCCCCAGCACTCCATCTGTCTGCTGCTGCTCTACTTCTCAAAGGGGCACAACCAGCATCCCACTGTGTACGCTCATGATAAGGAGAGGTTGTAGGTACATAAGCAGTGGGCTTATCTTCCTTTCCTCAACATCTATACTATCTGGGATTTTTGAAGGTTTGGATACCATTTGAAGGTGTTATGTCCCAGGGCCCTGGAAATGTCTAAATAATGTGCTGGCCCAGTCATATCTTTTCTGCTATGATTCCAGGGAAATACATGCATCTGTGTAAGAAGCAAATGAAAAGCAAGGGAGGACTTTATCATTAGAGTAGAGCTCTCTGGGAAGTTGGGCTTTATGGGTATGTGGCTTGACCCAAGGCCAAACCTCAGTCCCAGTGTATCTCAGGGCCACAACACCCCCTGCCTGACCACATGGGATAGGAAGGAATGAGAGCCGGTTGGAGGGTCTGCATGCTAAGTCCTCCTGTGGTGTGGGAGTGGGCTCTGGATCAGACTACTGCTCAGTTACATAACACAGGCGGAAGCAGTCTGTCAAGACCTGTCTAATTAGCAATGATTCTGTCCATCAGGGGCCTACAATGTTGCTTTTTAAAGGAACTCTAGCAGGTTTGCCTTCTGTCAGGGAATATGAGCTGATGATAGTGGTTTTAGCAGAATGCTAGCCTGGCTTTGCATTTCCGAGGCATTGATCTCTATATTCTTAGTGTCTCAGGTGATTAGACTGGGACTTCCCAGGGTAGTACTTAAATTACTTTAGTACTCCACGCAGGAATACAGGAACTGTGTTCAGAAAAGATAAATGAAGGAATCATGCTCAGGGGTGTAATTTTACTTCTCAAGGAAAACAGAAAGGTCTTTTGGGGTTGATCCCTAGCTCTGGTTCAGTTTATATAAATTAATTTTGGGGGACCGCTTTGAAAGCCCAGCAGGAATAGAATTGACCTGGCCCTGACAATGTGTGTCTCCCTTTTCCTTGCCCATCTGCCACCCACAGACAGTAACTGGTCCTTCCAGTGTTGTTGATATGCTTTTTCTTTCCAAAGTGACCGCCTGGTTCCTGAGCTTGACACAATTGTTCCTTTGGAATCTACCAAAGCCTATGACATGGTGGACATCATACATTCTGTAAGTGCTGCATCCTCCTGCCTTGCCTGTGCCAGGGTTATCCATTTCCATGATCATCATGCTTTGCCTAATGAGGAGATGCTGGGCCCACAGATCTTACGCTGCGCAACACAGGCAGAACACTGGGGATGGGCACAAGACTAGGGGTCACTGAGTAGTATGTTCTGGGACTAGTAGCTAAAGCTGCCCCAGTGACTTGGATGGGCTTGAGGGCTGGATAGATATATGAGTAATCAGTTTGGTCAGCAGAGCTCAGGAGTCTTTAGAAGTACGCCAAGATGTATAGAGAAGGGGCCATGTCCCCACAGTCTGGAGCTCAGGCCAGGATGACTTCTTGTTAGTGCCTGTGTTTGGAGCCTTATGCTTAGAAGTGTTTCTCTTTCTAGGGAAAAGAGAATACACAGGGTGATGGGATTGAGGTGTTGGCACATTGGTCTCTTGTCTTTTGTGTGAACAGATCACAGTTCATCTGCTGTTGATGGGCATATTTAGGGCTATTACAAATAGTTCTGATATCAACATTGTATTTTGTAGTTTTGGTAAATAGGTTACTAGAGTCTTTTTTTGCATTATAACATGTTTCAGGTATATACCATTAAAGATCAACATTTTAAAAAGAAATTGTTAAATTGGGGACACTTGGTGGGGAGGTGGGGAGGGAAAGGGTTGAGGGCAGATGGGAGCACGGGGGACTGAGGTGATGGTGCACTGGTGATATGGTGATGGGGAATACATGGGGATTACAATTGATGTCAAATATATATAAATTAAAAAAATATATACAAAAAAAGAGAAATTGTTCTAAAAACCAAATCAACGTGCATATGTTTCATTAATTTCACCACTAAAAGTCCAAGACTATTCTTCACCATATTTGTTGTTTCATTTTACCTGATTTATTTACTCCTACTTCTTCCTTCCCTTCTTGTAACCACTAATTTGGACTTATAGTGTAACAGTTTATTTTTGCTTTATTTATTAGTTCAGCCCCTTGTTTATTCTGTATACCACATAGGAGTGAAATCATACAATGTTTACATTTTTAGTGACTCATATCACTAAACTTAATACTCTTTAGGTCCATCCATGTTGTTGAAATGGCAGTCTTTCTGCTTTTTTAATAGCTAAGAAGTATTCTGTTGTGTGTCTATACACCAGATCTTCTTTATCCAGTTATCTCTTGATGGACATTTCATAATTAACAATATAAAATACATTATAAACTAATATAACATGGTACACAGAGCAGTTATTAAAAGAAAGACCACTGAGGGTTCATGTTATAAATGTGAATGGCTTAACATTAAATTCATTTACTTTTATTAAAAGATAAAATGTTCAATTTCTCTCATAAAGCAAGACTTCTTATGTGTGGCATACAGGCAATTCTTAAAGTGATTTCAGAAAGTTAAGCATAAATGATGGGCAAAAAGGTGTGCCAGAAGAATGGAAACAACATGGTGATCCTAATATTAGTATGTGTGAAACAATTCTTGGATGAAAGGAGAAATATACTAAAATGATAGAATTCTAAAAGCTAAAACTCTACATATCAAAATCTATGGAATACTTTTAAAACAATGAACAGAGGAAAATTTAGTCTTAAATGCTTAGTGAAAATGAAAGATGGAAAATAAACTAAATTCCTAGCTTAAAAAGTCAGAAAAAAGTAACAAAATAGAAATAACAAGGACTTGATAAAAGTAGAATTTTATGATGTAGGAAATAAAAAATGTGTCATTAGTGAACTAGAGTTAAAAGTACAAAACAAATATGGAGATGGAAAAACCATAGAAATAAAAGAAATTTTAAAATATTAGATGAACTGGACAATATTTTTAGAAAACACAAAACAAATTGATCACATTAGAGACAGAAAGCTTAAGTTGACTAAATTCCATGGAAGGAATTCATGGAGAAAGCACCAAGTTCAGATAATTTCCTTTGGGCATTCAATGAGACCTTTGAAGAGCAAATGGTATTAATGCTATAAAATTGTTTCAGAACGTAATTAAAACATACATCCTTTCCACATTGTTTTTATGAAGCGGTGTACACTGGATATCTAACTTGATAAAGAGTGTACTTAAAAGGATTTCAGGTTAAATTACTTACCACTATTGGTGCCACAACATGAAATGTTAGCTACCAGACTCAACTTTATGTTAAATTTATCCATCATGGCCAAGTGGGATTTATCCTAAGAATGCAAGGGTCTAGGAAATCCCCCAATGTCTTAATATAAAGGAGAAAGATTCTGATTATTTTCATAGATACCCAGAAAAACCTTTAAGAGAGGTCAACATCTGTTTTTGATAGGAACACAAAAAAATCCACAAAAAACAGTAATTAAACATTTTAACATGGTAAAGTTTAGTATAACCATCTTAATAAATATTTGGGTCTATCTACTGAGATCAGAAAAAAAAGCAAAAATGCCTACTGTCTTCCCTATTATTTAACTTATACTGAAGTATTAGCAAGTTCAGTTTTCAGAGAAGAGACTCAACTAGAGATAAAGGCCTTGGAAAAACTGTCTGTACATATCTTAGCACAGTAAAAAATGCTAGTGAATGTGTGCTAAAACTAACTGAAGCAATAATTAAGGAACAGGCTATAGAACAGATATACATAATCTTCTGTACATCACAACCAATGCTAGCATAAAAACTACCTTTACATTGCAACAAAACAGATAAAATACTTGTTAATAAACCTTTGGAGCAAATTTTATTTTATTTTATTATTTTTTTTCTGTACATTTTTTTCCTATGATTTTTTTTTAAAACTTTTTAAAATTTATATATATTTGACATCAATTGTAATCCCTGTGTATTCCCCATCACCATATCACCAGTGCACCATTACCTCAGTCCCCCATGTGGAGCAAATTTTAAAACATCTGAGAAATGTAAAAGTATTCTTTGGACAAATGGAGAGATTTTTTTTTCTGGATGTTTGGTTAATTTCAGAAATTTAAAAAATAAAGCTAAATGAATTTGTACAGAAGTTCATATAGGAAAGTAAAAGTGCAAGAATAACTAGGAATATGCTGCAAAATAAAGTATGCTGTATTTAAAACAGTGTGGTACTGGTACAAAAATTGCTCAAATGAAATAGAATCGAGAAGCTCAGAATAGATTCAAGTACAGAGAGCATTCAGGTATGTACGGTAAAGTAGTATCTCAAATTCTAGAGACTGATTACAAATGTTGCTGGACAACTTGATAGCTGTTAGGAAATATATAAAATCTTCATGTCATACACAAAAACAAATTGCAAATGAATTAGAACTAAACATAAGTGGATCTATATAAGTACTAAATGAAAGCATACATGAATTTATCTGCATTTTAGGGGGGAAGGTAAAGAATTTACTTTGTTTTAAAAACTGGTAAATTTGACTTCAAAAAAAATTTGAAATCCCACTTTACTTGTAAGGAATTATAAACAATGTCAAAAGAACCAGCAGCTGGGAGGAAATATTTGCAATATAGATCACAAAGGACTGGTATCACATTTAAAGCACTCTTAAAAATCGAGGGAATAAAGATCAAAATTGAACAAGGATAGTTCATAAAATGTAAATAGATGGAAGGTTGTTTAACTTTACTCATAATGCTAGAAATGCATATTAAAATCACACTGAGTTATTTTTCATTGATCAGATTGGCCAAAAAAAAAAAAAATGCTTGAGAAAAACTTTCATTGCTAAGTTTATGAAGAAGCAGGCACGTTTGTGTGTTTCTGGTAAGGGAATATAGTAATATCTAAAACTAAGCTTTTATTTACACTTTGCCCCAGTAATCCCACTTTTAGAGTTTACCCTGAAGATACACTTCCCATTTTGCAAGATTATAGACACACAATGCTACAGTCTTATTTGTAATGGCAAAATTATTCTGAACTACTTGAATATAAGTTTCAAAATAATATAAACAACACAGATTTGTTGGATACTGGATGCATTTATGCAATAGAGTACTATGCAGGAGTGAAAAAGAATGAGGACAATGTCTGTCATCTGATAAGGAGTAATACCCAAGATATTTTAAGTGAAGAGATCCAAAGTGCAGAAGAGTATACTCTGTTACCTTCAATCTAAGCCTTAAGGGGGAATTACAAAGATAAAAAGCTATCTGTTCATTTGTGCAGTGCACACCCTGAAGATAAATATGAAGACAATGAGACTAATAACAGGGTGAATGGATATATACTGGAAAGAATGATGAAGTGATACTGAGCTATATTAATGTTTGAATATTTTAAATCAACTAACTGGGGAAAACCTTTAAAATGAAATTAAAAATGCAAATGAATCTGATCATGTTTCAAGTGAATAACTTTTGAACTCAGTATTTTGATTGTTTACCTGTCATTAGAAATAGATGTGAAGAAATACTGAATTTTAGTTAGCAGGTTTACTTTTTTAAAGCTATGTAGACCAGCAATTCTGAAACTATTTTCTCTGTTTGAGGATTGAATAAAAAGCACATTTTGAAGATGTTGGTAGTCAGATGTCTACTGAGGGAGATATGAATATAGAAGAGGGGAAAAATAGAATGAACTCTGTAATTGACTCAGATTCTGTTGAAGTTATCTCTATGAACTCAGTTTTCATATACTTTTGGAAATATGTGTTTGTGTACCTGGTTTTCTTAGTCTGACCTCTGGGATAGCTTCTTAGAAGTGTGTGCGCTCTCCTGAAAGGAAAACAGATCTCTTGGAGAAATGGCTGATTCTGGGTGGGAAAATGTGCTGGGTGAACCTTGAAGTAATTTCAGAACATAAGGTAGTGCTCAAAGAATGATGAAAAAACATCAAAAAGGCATAGGAGCCTCCTGAATGAGCTCTTTGGCAAATGTAGGACAGTTTGAAGTTGTAAATATGGTCAAATATTAATAGATGGGAAGTATGAGTGAAAGATATATAATTGTTTTTGTACTATTCTGGAAATTTTTATGTAAGTTTGAAATGTAAGATTGATAATAAAGCGTAATAATTACAAACTCAAGTAGAACCTCTACAAAATTCTGCACTGGTTTATACTCCCAGGTAGTGTGTAAGACTGTCCCCTTCCAGCAAGGCAGAGGTGCTGTTCTGCCAGTTGTTCTACTTCCTTGGAGAACCAGGGGTGGGTGGGAGCTGTCTTCCCCTGTGATTCTGTAATGTAGCATGTCTGTAATTCTGCAGTGTGGCGGCATCTTTATCATTTGAGCTCAGGAGTTAATTTATCCTGCAGGTTGTTGATGAGCGAGAATTTTTTGAGATCATGCCCAGTTATGCCAAGAATATCATTGTTGGTTTTGCAAGAATGAACGGGAGGACTGTTGGAATTGTTGGCAACCAGCCTAAGGTGGCTTCAGGTAGGAGGAACATGCTCTCATAAACCTCTTGTGGTATTTGGAAACCTGGACTGTCAGGGTCCATGGTCCCCACACTGTGCCCTTGCCTCAGATGTGCCTAACATGGTCAGAGAAAAAACTCATAGAGATGTTGTAAAAGTTTTCTCTTTTGGTGTTAACGTCTCAAAAATGCTTCTTTCTTCCCTAGTTTTTAAGGGTTTGTAGATAAATGTCCTCTTCAACTTATATGACCTTCACCTTTTCTGAGGTCTGTTTTCCATTCCCCCTAATTAGCTATATGACTCACCAACTAAAATGTGAGCTTCATGAGGGCAGAGGTGTTGGTGTCTCTTCATAGCATTTTAGTGACAGATTATACATATTGTGTAACATACACAGTGTTTCCTATATAGTCTAGACATGTAGTAGACTGACCATCTAGATTTGTGTAAATATGCTGTGATGTTTACACAGTGATGAAATGACCTAATGACACATTTCTTAGGATGAGTCCCCATCATTAAGTAATACATAGATGTATTTTTTATTTATTTTTTTATTTTTGATTTATTTATTTATGCATACAAGAGCTGGGGTACAGGCCAGAGTTCAGGGAGGTGAGAGGATTCACCAGACAGAGTGGGGAGCAGAACAGGCAGACTGACTGAAACACACTGCCGAGGGCAGCAGCGGGCGAGGCAGGAGAGGTCTGCTGCGCCATGTGGGTCCCCTCCCTGGCCGGCGGCAGGGATCGAACTCGTGCTTCAGTGGCTGCGGTTTGCTTCACAATGCGTTGCTTAACCCACTGCGCCACCAGGGAGGCCCCAGATGTATTTTTTAATTGGGTAAAATACATACAACAACATTTGACTTTTTAACATTTTTTTTAGCTATACAATATGGTGGCATCGATTACACAAGCCTCTATTTCCCAAACTTTTCCAGATCACACTAAATAGAGACTCCCACCCTACTCCCCAACCCTTGCCTTATAGGGGTAGTGGGAAAGCTAGGTTTTTATCATATAATATGATATTAACTCTAGGTGTTTTGTAGATGTTATCAATTTGAGAAAGTACCCCTATATTCTTAATTAAACAAAAGTTTTTATCATGAGTGGGTATTAGATTTTTGAAAGCTCTTTCTGCATCTGGTATGTTCATGGGATTTTCCTTCTTTAGCCTACTGATGAAATGAATTATGTGAATTGATTTTTGAATGTTGAAACAACTTTGTATACCTATGAAAACCCCATTTGGAATGGTGTATTGTTATTAATGCATGCTGGATTTGATTTACTAATATTTTGTTGAGGATTTTCGGATCTTTATTCATGAGAGGCATTGGTCTATAGTTTTCTTATACTGATGTCTTTGTCTGATTTTGGCATTAGGGTAATATGGCCTCATAGAATGTTTAGGAAAAATTCCCTCTGATTTTGGGTACTGGAAGAGGTTATAGAGAATTGGTATAATTTTTAAAAATATTTTATAGAACTCACAAGTGAATCTTTCAGGGCTGCATTTAAAAGAAAATCATATAAGAAGTAAAACTAGTGGTCCTCCCTGATGGTGCTAGGGATTGAGTGCCGCATTGTGGGGCATCCGCAGCCACTGCAGCATGAGTTCGAGCCCTGGCCAGGGAGGGGACCCACATGGTGCAGCAGACCTCTCCTGCCTCACCTGCTGTTCCCCTCAGCAGTGTATTTCAATGAATCTGCCTGTTCTGTTCCCCACTCTGTCTTTGGTGAATCTTTTCACCACCCCCCCCAACTCTAACCTGTACCCCAGCTCTTGCATGTATAAATAAATCTTAAAAAAAAAACCACAATGAGTTACCATCTTACACCAGTTAAGAATGCCACATATTAAAAAAACCAACAACAAATGTTGGCAAGGATGTTGAGAAAAAGGAAGTCTACTACACTGTTGGTGGGAATGCAGATTAATACAACTACTATGGAAAACTGTATGGAGGTTTCTCAGTCTACTAAAAATAGAGCTACTGAATGACCCAGCAATTCCACTCCTAGGGATCTATCCAAAGGACACAAAAACACTGATTCAAAAGAATACCTGTACCCCTATGTTTATTGCAGCACTATTTATAATTGGTAAGACCTGGAAACAACTGAAATGCCCAAAAATAGATGACTGGATCAAGAAGATGTGGTACATATACACAATGGAATACTATTCAGCAATCAAAAAAGATAAACTAGAGTCATTTGTAGAAACATGGATGGAGCTAGAAGGGTTAAGCTCAGTGATATAAGTCCAAAGGCAAAGGAAGAATATTAGGTGGTTTCACTTTCTGGAGGAATATAAAGGAACCCAAAAAGGACTCAAGGAAAAGAACAATAACAATTAAAAAAAATCACAACACAACAAGAACAAAAAGACAAAGACAAATCAGAGGCACTTTGTGGTGGTGGAAGGGAGAGGAACTGGGATGAAGGCAGAATGAGCACAAGGAACTGAGGTGATGGTGCACTGGTGAAATGGTGGGAATTCCATGGGGACTACAATTTATGTCAAATATATATAAATAAAATTGATTTAATTTTTATTACAATTAATCTATTACTAAAATACAATTTTTATTATATATATTTTACATTATTCTTCAATGTATGATTTCTCCTCTCACTGTAATCCCCATAAAATTCCCACTACCAAGTCATCCATGAACCATCACCATAGTTTCTTGTGCTCTATCCCTCCGCTATTCTGATCTCTCTCCCTCCCACTCCCCTGCTGAATGTTTGATTTATAGTTTGCCTACTAGTTTTGTTTTTGTGTTTTCCTGAATCCTCCTTTGGTTACTCTATGTTCTTCCTATAAGTGAAACCATCTGATATTTTTCTTTTCCTTCTGACTTACTTTACTGAGTATAATCCCTTCCAACTCCATTCATGTTGCTGCAAATGGCATGAGTTTGTCTTTTTTGATTGCTGAATAGAGCCAGCCATGCATCTTAAGCTATACATCTATTTGGGGGCACTTAGGTTGTTTCCAGATCTTGGCTGTAGTAAATAGTGCTGCAGTAAACATAGTAGTACAAGTTTCCTTTTAGATTATTGTGTTTGTATCCATTGTGTAGATTCCTAGAAGTGGACTTGCTGGGGCATATGGCAGCTCCATTTTTAGTAGTTTGAGGGTCCTCCACATGACTTTCCATAGTGATTGTATCATTTTGCATTTCCACTGTCAGTGTAAGAGGGTTCCTTTTTCTCCACATCCTTGGCAACATTTGTTAGTGCTGTTTTTTTTTTTTTTTCTCAATATGGGCCGCTCTTAGTGGTATAAGGTAGCATCTCATTGTGATTTTGATTTGCATTTTCCTGATTCTAAGTGATCTTGAAAATTTTTTCATATACCTGTTGGTCATTTGTATTTCCTCTTTGGAAAAGTGTCTTTTTAGCTCTTCTGTCCATTTTTTGACTGGATTGCTTGCTTTATTTTTGTTGAGTCATATGAGCTCTTTGTAGATCTTTAAAATCAGTCCCTGAGCAGTTTTATTGAGTGCAAGTATTTTCTCCCAATCGCTAGGGTGTCTCTTTGTTTTGGTTATTGTCTCTTTTGCTCTACAGAAGCTGTTTAGTTTGATGTAGTCCCAGCTGTTTATCTTTTCCTTTACTTTCTTTGCTACAGAAGATTAGTCTGTCATGGAGGGTTTTGCCTATGTTTTCCTCTCTTTAGTTTATGGTTTCAGGTTTTATATCCTAGTCTTTTATCCATTTTGAATTGCTTTTGTGCATGGCATGCGGTAGTAGTCTAGTTTCATTCTTTTGCATGTAGTTTCCCCAGCATCATTTATTAAACAAACTATCCTTGTTCCTTCCATTGCATATTCTTTGCTCTTTTACCATAGATTAGTTGTCCATATATGTGTGACTTTATTTCTGGGTTTCTGATACTATTCCATTGGTCTGTGTGCCTGCTTTTGTTCCAGTGCCATACTGTTTTAACTGTTATGGCTTTTGTAGTATAGTTTGAAGTCTGGGAGTGTGGTACCTTCATTTTCCTTTTTAGTCAGAAGAGCTTTGGCTATTTGAGGCTTTTGTGATTCCATATGAATTTTAGCAATGATTGTTCTATTTCTTTGAAGAATGCCATTGAGATTTTATCAAAATTGCATCGAATCTGTAAATTGCTTTTGGCGGGATGGCTGTTTTGATAATATTCTTCTAATCCAGGAACAGAGGTGTCTTTCCATTTCTTTGTGTCTTCTATTTCTTTTAACACTGTTTTATAATTTTCTTTGTATAGGTCTTTTGCCTCCTTTGATAGTTTCACTCCCAGGTATTTTTTTGGGGGGTACAATTGTAATTGGGGTGATCTTCTTTTTTGATTTCTTCTTCTTCATACTGATTGTTTACCTATAGGAAGGCTACTGATTTTTGCATGTTGATTTTTTATCCTGTTACCTTACTAAGCTGGTTTATTGTCTTAATTAGTTTAATTGTAGTATTTTTAGGGCTCTCTATGTATGTTACATCATCTGAAAATAGTAATAGTTTTACTTCTTTTTTCCATATTTGGATTCCTTGTTTGTTTTTTTCTTGCTTATTGTTCTGGCTGGGACTTCCACTGTTATATTAAAAAGCAGTGATGAGGGGCCTCACTAGTGGTGCAACGGGTTGAGGCGCAGCACTATGTGAAACTGTCCACAGCCACTGCAGCATGAGTTCAATCCCTGGCCAGGGAGGGGACCCACATGGTATTGATGGAATGTTGGCTTCACTAAATGCATTTGGTAGTATTCCTTCTTAATTTTTTGAAAGACTTCTTGTAGAACAAGCACCAGTTCATCTTTGAATATTTGGTAGAACTTATTTGTAAAACCATCTATTTTTTTTTATTTATTTTTTTTATTTTATTTTATTTTTTTTTAAAGATTTATTTATGCATACAAGCACCGGGGTACAGGCCAGAGGTGTGGGGGGGTGGTGTGAGAGGATTCACCACAGACAGAGCGTGGAGCAGAACAGGCAGATCAACGGAAGTACACTGCTGAGGGGAGCAGCGGGCACAGCAGGAGAGGTCTGCTGCGCCATGTGGGTCGCCCCTCTGGCCGGCAGCAGGGATCGAACTCGTGCTGCAGTGGTTGCGGTCTGCTTCATAATGCATCGCTTAACCCACTGCACCACCAGGGAGGCCCCTGTAAAACCATCTAGATGGTCCTGGACTTTTGTTTTGGGAGAGGGTTTTGATTACTGTTTCAATTTTGTTAGGTTTCTATTCTTTATCCAGTTTTGGAAGAGTGTATAGTTCTATTAACTTGTCCATTTCTTCTAGATTGTTGAGCTTGTTTACATATAGATGTTCCTAGTAAGCTGATTTTATCCTCTGGATTTCTGCTCTGTCTGCTGTCTTTTCTCCTCTTTCATTTATGATCCTATTTATTTGGGTTTTCTCCTGTTTTTAATTTGTGAGCCTTGCTAGTGATTTGTCTATTTTGTTTATTTTTCAAAGAACCAGTTTTAGGTGTTAATTAATCTTTTTATTGTTTCTTAACAATGTTTGCTTTCTTTTCTGGTTGTAGTCCACATAGAATTTCCACCACCAATTCACCTGTGCACCATCACCATAGTCCCTTGTGTTCTTCCCTTCCATGCCTTGATCCCAGTCCCTTCCTCTTCCCTGCAGAATGTCTCAGTTTTGTAGCTGTCTGCTTAATTTTGTTTTGTCTTGTCAATTTTTTGGTTGTTATTTTATTTTTTCCTTGATCCCCTTTATTCCTTCTGTAAGGGAGACCATCTGGTTATTTTTTTTCCTTCTGACTTATTTCACTGAACATTGTCTCTTTTATTTCTTTCATGTAATATGGGTTGTCTATTTTATTTCCATTTCATGTACTTCTGTTTGAATTTTTATTATTTCCTTCTACTGGCTTTGGGGATTTTTGTTGTCCTTTTTCTAATTCTTTGAGATGGGAGACAAGGTGTTTCTTTGGGTTCTTTCTTTGTTTCTTGATGTGGGCCTGTGTTGCTACATACTTCTTACTGCTTTTGCTGCATCCCATCCTTTCTAGAAAGTGGTGTCTTCATTGTTGTTTGACTCAGAGTATTTTTTAATTTCTTCTTTGATCAATGAGGACATTGATCCAGAGGCCTTCCAGTAGTGTCAGGTTCAATCTTCATGAATTGGGAGGGTTTCTTGCTTTCTTTTCAAGGTTGATTTCTTGTTTGAACCTTTATGATCAGAGAAGATAGTTGCTGTGATTTTGATCTTCTTGTATATGTTGATGTTTTTCTTACAGCCTGGTATGTGATCATCCCTGGAAAAAGTTCCATGTTTGCTTCAGAAAAATATTTATTTGGATTTTTTTGGGGTGCAGTGTCCTATAGGTAATCTGTTGAGCCCATGAGGTCTAGATCTTTATTTAAGGTCTAGGTCTTTATTTCATTTAAGGTTATCATGTCCTTGTTTACTTTTTGTTTCATTGATGAGAGTGGGGTGTTGAAGTCTCCTACTACATATGTATTTTTTCTACTGTCTGTTTTTAGAGATAATAGTCTAGTATATTTTGGTGCTCCTATATTTGGTGAATATATATTCATGAGTGTTAAATAGTCCTGGTCGGTTTTCCACTTGATCATAATGTAGTGACAATCTTTGTCTCTTAATACTTTTTTTCAGTCTGAAGTCTAGTTTATCTGATGAAAGTATGGCTATTCCTGCTTTCTTTTGGGGTCCATCTGCTTATAGAAATGTTCTTCAATCCTTTACTTTCAATATGTTTATCTTTTGCAATTAGATGTGTTTCCTGGAGACAGCAACAGGTTGGATTCTATTTTCTAATCCAGTCTGCTACTCTGTGTCTTTTTATTGATGAGTTTAGTTCATTTACATTTATGGTTAATATTGATATATGGGAGTCTGTAGTTGCCATTTTGTTCACTATTTCCTGGTTATTATCCTTACATTATCTGCTTTTCCTGTTCATTCCTCTGTCGGTTTAGACTTTGAGGCTTGTAATATTTTTTTGGAGTGGGGGTTTAGTGATAATGAATTTCTGAAGTTTGTTTGTCAAAGAAATTCCTTATTTTTCCTTCATAGATGAAGGAAAGCTTTTCAGGGTAAAGTGTTCTTTACTGGCATTTTTTGTCTTGGAGTTTGTTGAATACACTGGGTATTATTTCTTAAAATATTATTTCTCTTTATCTGTCTTCTGTGGTATTGCCATGCTGTATATGTTGGTTCACTTGATAGTATCCCACAGTTCCCTTAGTCTCCATTTCATTTTTTCTGTCTGTTACTCAGATTAGTTAATTACTATTTTTAAAAGTTTATTTTCTTACATTGTTTTTCATTTTTGTATAATATCTGATTTCTCCCCTCAGGTGTAGTTCCCATATTCTCCCACTACCATAGCACACGTGATCTATTAGCACAGCCCCTGGTGTTTTTTCCTCCCCTGTTTTGACTCCTCTCCCTCATCCCCTGCTGTATGCCTCAGATCTGTGGTGAGCTTGTAAGTTTTCTTTCTTCTGACCCTTTTTACAGTTCAGCTATATTCCACATGTATTTGAAATCATCCAATATATTCTGGCTAATTGTCCTTTCAAGTTTCTTATTCTTTCTTTCTGCTCTTATCTGGTGTTGAACTCCAAGAGTGAATTTTTTATTTAAATTGCTGTACTTTCCATCCCCATAATTTGTTTTATTTTTTACAATTTTCTCTCTTTATTGGTATTCTTATTTTGTTCCTATACTTCCTGATTTTTAATTTTTTAAATGTTATCCTTTACGTATTTGAACATATTTAAGACAGTTGTTTTAATGTCTTTGTTTAGTAAGTTTAGTGTCTGATCTTTCTCAAGGTCTGAGTCTGTCAGGATTCTGTTGTTTGTTCACTTGAATGACTTAACTTCCCTGTTTCATTTTATGCCTTGTTTTTGGTTGACAATAGGACATTTGAATAGTATAATATTGTAACTCAGGAAATCTTATTTTCTTTTCCCTGTTCAATACCCATTTGTACAGTGTTTTTGCCCAACTATGTTTGCAAAGACTCTTTTCTTTATATGTATAGTCACTGAAGTCTTGTTTTCTTAGCTTGTGTCTATATAGATTTCTTTGAATATCAGGTGCTATTGCAGGCAACCAGGAAACTATCCTAGTTTTGCACATTCTCTCTGTGCGGGGGCTCTTCATCAACACTAAGCCACACTTAAATTGAGTCCAGGGATCAGCCCAAGGTTAAAGCTAAGATCAACTCAGGTCCTTTGTTTTGCGATGTGTTTTTGTTTAAGATTATTCATCTTAGAA
Organism: Galemys pyrenaicus; assembly: GCA_019455555.1. Lineage (NCBI taxonomy): Eukaryota > Metazoa > Chordata > Mammalia > Eulipotyphla > Talpidae > Galemys > Galemys pyrenaicus. The sequence continues at coordinate 483,159 of JAGFMF010011588.1, read as the reverse complement.
TAATTTTCCTAGTGTCTCCTTCTCAGCTCTTTTCTGAGCATGCATTTAGCGCTAGGCACACCTTTGTCTTTCTAAAGTACCCCTACATATGCATCTTGAATGCCCTATTTTCCTTCCTAGGCTTTTTTTTTTTTCCTACTGGGCCTTGGGTGATAGCAGTTGTAATCTTCTTTCTCAGATGTCTTCAGGTTGTTCCTTTACCTTATAAAATTTTGATCAATTCCTGTCGCATTTCTGACCTGGATGAGTTCGAGGTTGGGTGAAACAGAGATAAAAACCCTGTGTCAGTGATTCAGTAGCTTCAGACAAGTTAGAACAAACCTATGTGGTAATTTGGGACTGAGGTCTGTGCTCCCTCTTGAATCAGGGAGAATGTGTGTAAAGTGTAATTAAAGACACTACAAGGCGCAGTAGACCTCTCCTGTCTCACCTACTGCTTCCCTCAGCAGTGCAGTTCATGTAGTTCAGTCTATTTCCCTGTTCTCCACTCTGTTTCTGGCGAATCCTCTCACCCCTCCCTGCCCTGTCCCACAACCCCCACCCCTGCTCCCCAGCTCTTGTATGCATAAATAAATAAGATCTTAGAAAAAAAATCAAGCCCTTTTTATATTTTAAACTTTGGGATTAAGGCTTTGTTATGTTCAAGATATTTGCCTACCCAAGGTTGTAAAGATAGTACTGTATTACTATCTTTACTTTATTACTATCTAGGTGCTTTGTAGTTCTGAGTTTCATGTTAAGATCTATGATCTTTTTTTAAAAATTATTTATATTTAATCTACATATATTTTTTCTTACAATGTTTGCTTTCTTTTCTAGGTGAGGTGACTGATTTTTGTGTGTTGATTTTGTATTCTGCCATTTTACTAAACTTGTTATTTATTTTTCATTAGATTTATTTAATTGTATTTGACAACATTTGCAGTCCCCAGGGAGTTCCCACCACCATTCCACCCGTGCACCATCACCTCAGTCCCTTGTGTTCTTATGCCCTCATCCCTGTCTTTGCACTCCCCTCCCGCCGCCTCCCCTCCCATGTTCCCTTTGGTCTATCTTTAACCTTTTGATTTTGTTTGTTTGTTTTTGGTTGTAATTGCCCATTTCCTTGAGATTCTCTTGTTTTTTTAATTTTTTAATTTTTTGTTGTAGTTGTTGTTCTTTCACATTCCTCCTAATAGTGAAGCCATCCGATATTTTTCTCTTGCCTCTGACTTGTTTCACTGAGTATCACTGAGTATAATTCCTTCTTGGTACTGGAACAAAGACAGACACACAGACCAATGGAACCACATAGAAAGCCCAGAAGTAAAACCACACATATATGGACACTGGATCTTTGATACAAGAGGAAAGAATATGCAATGGAACAAAGACAGCTTATTCAGTAAATGGTGCTGGCAAAACTGGTCGGCCACATGCAAGAAAATGAAACTAGACCACTACCTTACACCATGCACAAAAATCAACTCAAAAGGGATAAAATATTTGAATATAAGACCTGAAACCGTAAAAGATATAGACGAAAACATAGGTAAAATGCTACAAGACATACATCTCAGTAACTCCTTTGAAGACGCATCCCCCCAAAGCAATAAAAATGAGAGAGAAGATAAACAGATGGGACTATATCAAGTTAAAAAGCTTCTGTACAGCAAAAGAAACATTAACCAAAACGAAAAGACTCCCCACTGATTGGGAAAAAAATCTTTGCACCCCATACAACTGACAAGATTAAACTGATTAGATTAAATAAATCTAATGATCACAAAGATATCAAAGAACTCATAAGACTCAAGAAAATCAAAGCAAACGGCCCAATCAAAAAATGGGCAGAAGAACTTAAAAGACACTTCTCCAAAGAGGACATACAAATGGCCAACAGGCATATGAAAAGATGCTTAACATCTCTCATAATCAGGGAAATGCAAATTAAAACCACAATGGGGTACCACCTTATACAGGTAATAACGGCACACATCAAAAAACCCAACAACAAATAATGCTGGCAAGGATGTGGAGAAAAAGGAACCCTAGTACACTGCTGGTGTGAATGCAAATTAATCCAACCACTGTGAAAGGCCGTATGGAGGTTCCTCGGTCTACTAGGGATGGAACTACCATATGATCTGGCAATCCCACTCCTAGGGATGTACCCAAAGGACATAAACTTGTTATTTTGATGAGTTTTTCTGTAAAGCTTTTGGAGTTCTCTGCACATACTATATTGTCTACAAATAGTGATTGTTTTATGTCTTTCCCTGTTTGGATTCCTTGTATGTCTTTTTCTTGTCTATTGCTCTGGCTAGGACTTCCAGTATTATATTGAAAAGCAGTGGTGAGAGTGGGCATCCTTCTCTTGTTCCAGATTTTCAGGGAAAGGCTCTCAAGAATGATATTGGCTGTGGGCTTGTCATATATGACCTTTATTATGTAAAAGTATGGTCCTTCTATCCGAGATTTTTGAGGGACTTCATTATCATTGAACTTTGTTGATGCTTTCACAGCACCTATTGATATGATCATATGGTTTTTATTTTTCTTTCTGTTGATGTAATTGATTGCATTAATTGGTTTTCTTCTCATTCATTCCTCTGATGACTTTAGGACTTCTTGTAGTATTTTTTTGGAGTAGGGGTTTAGCCATAACGGATTTTTGTAGATTCTATTTGTCTGAGAAGGTTCTTATTTTTTCCTTCCTAGAGGGTATAGTATTCTTGCTTGGTATTTATGTCTTGGAGTTTGTTCACTATGCCATTAAATTCTCTTCTTGCTGTAGTATTTCTTCAGAGAGGTCTGATGTCAGCCTGAATGTTTCCTTTATGTTATCTGTTTCTTGCCCCTTGTCATTTTCATTATTTTTTCCTTGTCTTGGACTCTTGAAAGCTTTACTATTATGTATCTTACTGAAGATTTTCCTTCATTGTGGTAATTTGGTGGTGGTCTTGCTTCTTGTATGTCTGTTTTCATCTCTTTCATCATGTCTGGGAAGTTCTCTTCCATTATCTCCTTGGATAGTTTTTTGGTTTCTTGGTCTCTCTCCTCACCTTCTGGGATCCTATAATTCTTATGTTTCCTTTCCTATGGTATCAGATAGGTCTCTAAGTGTGTTTTCATTCTTTTTCCTTTTCTTTTTTGGTTCTTTCTGTATCTTCCATTTCAGCACTTCTGTTTTCATTGTTTCTCCCAGAGTTCTTTAGCTCCTCCCTTAATCCTTTACTCTGCATTTCTTTCAGTTCCCTCTATAAGGACTTAATTTCAATCTTTTTTTTTTTTTAAAGTTTATTTAGGCATGCAAGAGCTGGAGTACAGGACAGATGCAGGGGGTAATAGGATTCACCAGAGATAGAGTGGGAGCAGAACAGGCAGATCAACTGAAGTACACTGCTGAGGAGAGCAGCAGGCGAGGCAGGAGAGGTCTGCTGCACCACCTGGGTCGCCTCCCTGGCTGGGAATTGAGACTCACCCTGCAGTGGCTGTGGATGCTCCGCAGTGGGATGCTCAACCCCTTACACCACTAGGGAAGCCCCTCAATTTCATTCTTTTGATCACTGATTATTTTTTTTTTCATATCATTCTTTTATTTTGCCTTTCAGTTTTTTAATCATGATGATTTTAAATTTTCTATCTGGCAGACAGGAGTTCTTCCATGCCATTGTTGAGTTCTGGTGGCTGATTTTGTGAGGTCACTGACCCATAACTCCTTGTCTTGCAACACTGGTGCCTGGGTACACGTTCCCAGTGTCAGTTATGACCTTTTTTTAAATTTTGTGTCTAGTTTGTAGAGTGAAACTGAGGTATTTTTCATTTTTACCCCATGATATTTGTTTCCTCACTATTTGTTAAAAAGACTTCTACACTGGGCCTCCCTGGTGGCGCAGTGGGTTAAGCAACGCACTATGAAGCAAATCGCAGCCACTGCAGCACGAGTTCAAGCCCTGCTGCCGGCCAGGCGGGGGACCCATATGGCGCAGTGGACCTCTCCTGCTGTGCCCGCTGCTCCCTTCAGCAGTGTACTTCCGTTGATCTGCCTGTTCTGCTCCCCGCTTTCTGTGGTGAATCCTCTCACCCCCCCATACCTCCCGTCTGTACCCCAGTGCTTGTATGCATAAATAAATCTTTAAAAAAAAAAAAAAAAGACTTCTACACTGATTTTTTGGGTGAATGGTGTAGTCAGTTGTGTGGGTCTGTTTTGTTTGACTGTTGTCTGTATTGCCAGACATATGCCTAATACCATACTATCTGATCCAAGGTTGTTAAAGTCAGGTTTGTAAGTTGGTCAGCTGGTACACATTTTCCACTTTTTTAAATACTGTTTTGACTATTCTGTCTTAAGAATTTTAGAATCTTGTCAGTTTCTTTAAAAGAATTTTCTATGATTTTAATAATAATTGCTTGAAAATACAGCTGTCCACTGTACTAGCTATTAAGCTTTAACTCTCCAGCTCACTAATTCCATGAGTTACAAACAACTTTCTACCTCCCTGTTCAGTTCCTGAGACACTGGGGCTTTCTCCTTGCCCTCTGTACCCACAGCCCACCAAACAAGTCCCCACATCCTCCATCTTCCTCCCAGTGTGCCTAATGTTTGTTCCCGCTGAATAACACCACAGGCTTGAGGGCTCGGCTTAGTCCTCCACCACCATGACAGTGTCACACAGTGAGGTAACAGTGAAAATTTATCACCTTGGATTCTAGAGAATAGATGTCTGACAGGGTCTCTCTGGGCCAGAGTCAAGACTCCAGGGAGAAACCATTTCCTGGCCTTGTGGCCTGACCTCATCTTTAGGGCCAGCAGTGCCACTGCCCAACCCTTGTTACTGGCTTTCCTCTCCTCTGCCTGACCTTCTGGCCTACCTCTTATGAAAGAACCCTTGTGATTCTATCAAGCCCACCTGCAGAACCAGGCCACTCTGCCCATCACAAATGAAGGTTCACATCTGTCCTGGATGATTTCAGCTCAAACATTACACCTTGGGAGGGAATTTTTAGACCCCAGGTCCCTGTACCCCAGACTGTCTTGTTCACTGCCTGTGCCATGTACCACACTATCAGCATCTGAGGACAGGCACCTGTCTGTCTTGTTTGTTGCCCGGTTATTGGGCCTGGAGATAGCAAATGCTCAATAAATGCTTGTTGCCTAAAGCCAATGAATGAAAAGAAAACCTTTAAATTTTAAGTAATTAAAATATCAGATATAAGTAATTAAAATTAGAAACTAAATTCCTCAGTTGTACAAGCCAGATTTCCAGTGCTTCATAGTCACATGTGACTCATGACCACTATGGGCAAATAGTACATATAGATGACATTTCTATCCATGAGTATATATGCTTTTTGTAGATACCCTTTTATTGTATTATAGACTTACCATTGAAACCCTAGTGTTAGTATTAGTTTTTAATTATGAATGGAGCCTGAATTTTGTGAGTTTTTTTATTTTTTGAGATGACCCTGAGTTTTCTTCTTTAATAATGTCACATGTTAAATCAACCTTGAATTCTTGGGATAAACCACTTAGTCATGATGCATTAGTGTTTTTATACGTTGCTGGATTTGATGACTAATATCTTAGGAATTCTGGCCCTGGTTCAGGAGGGTCTGCATTCTTCTCTCATAATGTCTTCCTCTTGTCTGGTATCAGGATGATGTTGATCTTATAGAAATCTGTTGAGAACTGTTCTAGGAAGGCAGATTCACTAGTGATTGAGCTTTCTCTTAGTCTCTTTATCCTTTAAATCTTCAACTATGGTAGGAGGGAGTAACATTTCTACTTTGCAGATAAGGAATCTGAGGTTCAAAAAGAGAAAGTAATTTCCCAAGGGGCCATAAGCTGTAATCCCAGAGCCTACAAGTGGTTCCAGGTTATGGAGACTCACTAAGACTGGCTCATGAGTGATACCTCCACCGATGGGCCTGTGGGGCCAGCAGGCTGTGCTTCCTTGGCTACAGTCCTTTTACTTGGCAGGGCTGCCTGCACTGGGCTAGCCTAGCAAGACAACCTGCGGAGCTAAGGTCACTCTGGGTCATGACCAGATCGCTTCTCCTGTCCACCTGTTTTTGTTGTTGTTTTGGAGTGGGAGGGTTCCCTTTTACCTTTCTCTGATAGGAGACTTGGGTCCCTCCAGTGAAACCAGCTCTGGGTGGTTGTTGAGGACATATTCCTCTTATGGGTGGAACTTAAATTTAAAATTGCCCAGAAGCTCAGCATGTATCATCTTTCTCTTTTTAGGATGTTTGGATATTAATTCATCTGTGAAAGGGGCTCGTTTTGTTCGATTCTGTGATGCATTCAATATTCCACTCATCACTTTTGTTGATGTCCCTGGTTTTCTGCCTGGTAAGTCTTTGGCAAGTGGGGGCCAGGAGAGGTGGCTTGCGCAGTGAGGCACCCACTTTATTTGGAGATCGTGCAAAATTACCTAAGGATTTTAGCTTTTCCATAGTCCAAATGTCTCTATACGATTCGGTGAGGCATGGCCTTGGCCTGTCCTTTTGTGGGGCAGGGGAAGACCCCATACCCGAGTGTGGCAGGCAGACCTTGTGAGGGTGTTCATGACTATCTAGTAACTTTTCCTCATTATCTAGGCATGGCACAGGAATACGGGGGCATCATCCGGCATGGTGCCAAGCTTCTCTACGCATTTGCTGAGGCAACTGTGCCCAAAATCACAATCATCACCAGGAAGGTGAGGAACTCAGATGGAGGCTGGAGCCACCTATTCAGCAACTTGGTCATGAATGGAGCTCTGGCCAAGAGTTCCAACAGGGCTGAAGAAGTGCACCTCACTCAACCTTAAACTGAGTTCTCAGGGGCAGCATTTACAGCCCTGCAAACTTACCCTATAGAGATTTCCTTCGTCATCTCTGGTAACTCAAAGCAACAGTGGGAAAAAGCCAGGAAAGGAAATGAACAGTAATTGAAAGGTCGGTGGGCTGTGCTTTGTCTCCCTGGTGCACAATCTTGGGCCTTCATCAGCCCCAGGACACTCATTTCATGGCTTTCTAGTATATTTCAGGGACGTGATCTGGTTGACTCAGGCTCTAACTTTCAGCATTTGGGTCTGTTCTAGGCCTATGGTGGTGCCTATGATGTCATGAGCTCCAAGCACCTCTGTGGTGACACCAACTATGCCTGGCCCACCGCGGAGATTGCAGTCATGGGAGCAAAGGTGAGTGCTGCTAGCTTTACCTTTACCTGGTCCAGGTACTGGTATCTCCTAGCAAGGAGCTCAAAGCACAGCAGGGGAATGCTGGAGACAGGTCAGAGTCCTTGGCTGGGCAAAGACTCCAGGGAGTTGTGCCTAGACTTTAACAGGCCTCCCTCCTGGAACCCTGGGATCAGTGCAGTCCCCTGTCCTATAGTCTTCAGGGTCAGGGTGGGAGGGGCCCAGAGTGAGTTAGGAGATTGTCAGTAAAGAGAGAAGTGTTCACTCAACTAACCTTTGGGAGAACTGGAGATTCCCTCTCCATGAGGTTCCCAGAACCACTCCTCCTAGCCCATGAAGTAGAACTGGAGTTCTGACCCTGGAGAACTTTCCTGTTGTTTAGCCTATTTTTCATTCTTTTCCTGCTTTGAAAAACAGCTGTTGGGGTTGAACCAGATATTTCCAGGAGCAACCAGAGCTGACTTTTAGGGATTCTGACATGAAGGCCCATTTTTAATGCCTTCTACTGACACATTTGCAGCTCAATCTGTTCTCTTCTGGTCACTGTTTTGCATACTCAGGGATCAGGATAGTGAAAAAGGAAAACAGCATTTTCTTCCCCTTGTTGTAAGGAACCTTGGATCTAATAGTGGAAAATAGGTCAAATAACGTGGCTTCAAGAAAGTATAAGTGCTGTTGGAGAGAGTAGGATAGAATCTGGGGAGACAAACTCTTAAGTTTTCCTGGGCTGCCATTATTGGGATCACAGTTGTGTGTCCCATAACACAACCCCTAGAATCATGATGGCTACACCAGGTAGCCCATAGTTCTAACTAGTACACTTTGATTTACCTACAGATTCATAAGTATACATGGTGGTAACTGTGAGGGAGGTCTGCCTAGGTTGGGACCTCCAGTAAAGCTCATTAACTCCTTTTGTGACAGGGTGCGGTGGAGATCATCTTCAAAGGACACGAGAATGTGGAAGCTGCTCAGGCAGAGTATATTGAGAAGTTCGCCAATCCTTTTCCCGCAGCAGTGAGAGGTAGGGACTGTGATTGGGAAAGCTGTTATGTTCATTTGTTGAGTCACTTGCAGTTTCTTATACTCCAAAACTCTCACATAATTTTGTCTTTACAGTCAAATTTGGAGGCTAGCAAAGGTTAGGATTTTCCCAGGACTAAAGGAAACGGTTAGATCTATATAGGCTGCTTTAGTAACTAGGGTCAAAACAATTAGCTGAAATAGCTAAATTTCTTAGTGCTGTTCCAGTTACCTAGTATTGTATGAAAATCCACACCAAACAGAGTGACTTAACACAGTCACCTTCCCCCTCCCTACCTTTGCCACAGGGTTCAGAGGGTGGTTGATTTGGTCTGGGTTTAGCTGATTGGTTCTTCTGCTGGTCTTATCTAGGATTAGTTTGCAACTGTAATCTTTGGGAGGCTTGACTGCAAGAGCCATCTGCTTGCTAGTCTATGCTCTCTACATGGTGTCCTGTGGGCAGTGAGAGGTGAAGATGTAAGGCCCTTTGAGCCTAGGTTTGGAAGTTGTACAGTGTCACCTTTGCCATGTGCTATTGGCAAAAGCAAGTTACAAAGTCATATAAAGAAATAGAATCCACTTCATGATGACAGGAGTGGCAAAGTGGGCAAAATGACATTGCAGAGGTTTTCTATGTAGGATGGCAAAGTGGGCAAAATGACATTGCAGAGGGCTTCTATATAGGATGGGAGGAATTGTTGGAGCTACTTTTTCAAATACAACTGCATTTTTATAATTGTATTTCCTATTGAATTCATCTTGGCAGGATGTAGGTCAAATTTTCCTTTACTGGCCAGATGTTCATAGGCTGGGAATTGTGGACCTGTCAGAGAAAAATGGGAGAGTTCTTGGGATGCAGAAGAGGGCTCATAGGATCGGTTCATTTTCACACTCCAGGCCTCTAAGATGGTGCCCAGTGAGCATAATTGAGGGATGGCCTCAACTAGGAGTAGAAATGATAGACTTTTTCTTTGCTTTACCAGGATTTGTGGATGACATCATTCAACCTTCCTCTACACGTGCCCGAATCTGCCATGACCTGGATGTCTTGGTCAGCAAGAAGGTACAACGTCCTTGGAGGAAACATGCCAATATTCCATTGTAGATGAGTCGAAGGAAATCAGCCAGCAGCTCATTACTCCCTGGTCATTGGTACTCATCCTACCTTTTGTAATCATGAAACCCGAGACTCTTAAATACCAGTAATAACTTGGAATGATTATTCTAGAATATAATACTTAATTCATATATGCCTTACTGTACAGTCTTTCATGTTATTAAAAATCTTAACTGATTTTTTGAACATAAATTTTATTTTTTTGTGGTAGAAATCTGAAGAAATTGAGGAAACAGTATATAGTAATGTTATTGGATCTGATACCTCTGTGTATTGTTTCCTTATTTCTGCCAAGAATTCGTTTTTCCCCATAGGTGAGTCATTAAGTTTTTAGGGCAAGGTACTCACTACTTAGGCTTCAGTTTCCTTACCTTTAAATGATGATTAAATTTACCCTATTCAACTCCTGATTAAAGTTGAGCATTAGGGGCCTCCCTGGTGGCGCAGTGGGTTAAGCAACACACTATGAAGCAGACCGCAGCCACTGCAGCACGAGTTCGATCCCTGCTGCCGGCCAGGGAG
>JAGFMF010011588.1:402724-473281 GCA_019455555.1 Galemys pyrenaicus | reverse complement strand
CTGTTCTGCTCCCCGCTCTCTGTGGTGAATCCTCTCACCCCCCCCCCCACACCTCTGACCTGTACCCCAGTGCTTGTATGCATAAATAAATAAATCTTTTAAAAAAAAATAAAGTTGAGCATTAGACAAGATGTTTCCAATTGTGTATTTTGAAGAGACTCTCAGTAAGGTGTAGTGGTCTATGTTAAATTCTTCTCAAAAATTTGTGTTCAGATTGAAAAACAACTTTTATTTGGAAACTTTTTAACCTTTAGAAATGTTGAAGAGTTGTATTCCCTTCAGCTAGATTCTCCAGTTTTAACATAATTGACATGTTTCATCTTTTCCTTAAATACATGATGTTTATCAGTTACCCATTTGAGAGTATAGTTGCAGAATCATGACTCTTTGTCCCTGAAAACATCAGTGTTTATTTCCTGGGAAACATGGCTCATCTTTTTTGACAATGACATTTTTGAAAAGCGTTTGCTAATTACCTTGTAGATTGTCCTTCAAGTTGGGTTTGTGTGATTGTTTTCTTATGTATAGGTTCAGGTAAGAGTAACACATGAGAGTTCTTTCTGTGTGTCACATTAGGAAGCTCAGGATGCTAGGTTTGCCCATAATTGATGGCATTTTCACCTCATGGCTGCAAAAGTTACCACTTTCTCTTTGTGGTTAATAACTGGGGTGGTGGCATTCTTTAAGCTGGTTAACAAACTTCAGTACTTTTAGTGTCCACTGATGAATCTCTACCTCTGTCAGCTTCTTTATGTTGATTGTAAAATGTTATATTTCTCTAAGACTTTTTTATAGTTCTTTCTTAACATGGTCAGATTGTTTGGATTAGTAGTTGGGTGATAGCAATTGGAAAGTCAAAGTCCTTTTTGTTATGTTTATAGACTACTTGAGATTCCCCTACCCACCATTATTTTTGACTTTATTTTACTGATTATGTAAAGCATTAAAATTTATACCAGAATTGAAGATTTTAACTAGTTTCAACATAAAGTCTAATCGTGGACTGTTGGCTCCAAGTTGTCCCCATCGGATGTGATTTCTTTCTGTGTTGAGAGTCCTGTGTTTCCAGATTTTGGGATTTCTAGATGTTACTATGTTTGGGGATTCCTTGGCCCTTAACTGTGACCAGTAAGAATTCACAGCCATGTCTTTAGATGAAGGAAAAGCAAAGTTGTTTTTAGAGACAGAATGAAAGTACACTTAAGGGGAATCCTATGCCAGCAGAGTACAGGGGACAACTGCAAGGCTTCCCCGCCTTAAATGGGGGTGTAGGAGACTGCTCATTCAGTCTCTTCCTGTGGTTTACTGTGCAGACACTCGCAGGGTGTTGGATTAATGGTTGAGGAAGGGGTCTGCCTTCGCCTCTTTGTAGCTTCTGGTGCTCTACCGGCCTATGGGTTGGGGTAAAGGACTGTCTTTGCCCCTGTAGGCGTTTCTTGACTCCTCCCTTATCAGTTCTGGCAGGTGTTTGTTGGAGTCCTGGGTATATCTGGTTATTTCCCTTTTAGGCATTGCCTTCCCAGACCTAATATGACTTTCCCTTCAAACCCTTAGCTCCACAATGACTAGAGGTTGCATCATTTCAAGCTGAACATTAGCTAAACCAATATGTGACTCTCATCCACTTCCCCCACTAGCTACCTTACCATTTCTGGTAGATAGGCTTATGCCTTTGGAATTTGAGTTCACTTGAGTCTCTATCTTCTCTAGTTGGAGAATGGGACTCTATTCCAGTTGGATTCTGAATATTTTTATAACTCTCCATTGGTTTCTTTGACCTCCATTTAAGCCAAGTATCTTGTTCTAATAGACTTCAATTCGATTTTGTTGCATTCCTCTGCTCTAGCACTTCCAGTGAATATTGCCCTGCTCTCCAAAGTTCTCCTCTATACCTATAAATAAGAGAATCTCATTTGTCTTCCCCTTGCTTGCCTAATTTTCTGAGCCCACAGTCCTGGCACCTTCACCTTGGAACTCTTCTTGCTCTGAGTAATTTCAATCTCTAGGTTTTTTTTTTTTTTTTTCTCTTTAGCATCAGATTGTGCATTTGGGGGTGGGCAGTGAGGGAAGAGGGCTTTTACATATATTTTTCCTAATTAGATTGCAAGTTCTTAACAGCAGAGACTGTTTGGGGAAAGCTTCTTTGTACTCCTGTTTGACACCTAATTTAGAACCGATAGAAAGACTGTAAGCCATGAGAAACTAGGGGACTACGAATGTCTCTAGTTTATCTTTTCTTAATTGCTGAATAGTTCCACTGTGTATTTGTATCACAATTTTTTGGTCCATTCATCTATTTTTGGGCACTTGGGTTGTTTCCAGGTCTTATTAATTATAAATAGTGCTGCAATAAACATGGGGGTACAGGTATTCTTTTGAAATGGTGTTTTTGTGTCCTTTGGGTAGATCCCTAGGAGTGGAATTGCTGGGTCACATGGTAACTCTGGAACTAGAAGGAATTATACTCATTGAAGTAAGTCAAAAGGCAAGAGAAAAATATCTGATGGTTTCACTAGTAGGAGGAATATAAAGAAACAAACAAGAACTAACAATTCAAAGGGATCATGAGGGTCGGTGTGGAGGGATCAAGATGAGGGCAGAAAGAGCACAAGGGATTGGGGTGACAGTGCACTGGGGAAATGGTGTTGGGAACTCCATGGGGACTACAATTGATATCAAATATGTATACATAAATAAATTTAATAGTAAATGAAACTATGGGCCTACTGGACTTTTAGAGGCCCTAGCTAAGGAAGAATCATGCAGTTTAGGCTTAACAGCTTAAAATTGCCTAGCCAGTCCATTTTCTGGGGTCAGCTAATTTAAACTGTTTTAGGGACTGTCTCTGCTATAGTCTACAGTAATAGTACACATGAACTCATGTTTTATTTTTGAGGAAGGGATTTAAGAAGGGTTTTACAGTTTGTGAAATCTGATCACTTGAGAAGGGCTTGTCTAGGCCTGCTGTAAGATGTAGAAGAACTAGCTGAGTAAGGCATCTGACAAGAGGCTTCTGGGAAACCTTGGAGGTAGTAGAGAAATCTATCTAAAAGTCAAATTGGTGGTCAAAGAAAATGAAGCTGTAAAATTCTAAGTTTTGTCAAGTACATCAGCCTCTGTGGGCCACAGAATGTCTTAAAGATAATAGCAGAGTATTATCAGTGGCTTCTAGGCAAGTCCTTCCCAACTGTTTCTGCCATAAGGGAAAGAAAAATGTTGACTTTCATAACCAGATTCTTAGGCTCACTGACTGAGGAAATGGTGTCAGTACATTTGAGCAGGTATGATTAGAGTTGTGATGGAGATAGGGGGCAGTCTGATCTGCTGGATCTGCTCTCCCTTGGATTATAAGTAATTTATACTGAATGATCCAGCTAGTGAGTGGATCATTAAGCTAGAATTTAAACCCAGACAGGTCTGTTTGAATCCCAAGCCTGTCTTCTAACCATCGAGAATGCTACGACACAACTGAAGTCAGTGGGATTGAACTCCTAAGAGCTGGAGTGAGAGGGGTGGTGGTCTATTCTTCTAGAATTGTTTCTCTAAGAACCCAAAAGCTACTAAATTTTTAAGTTTTCCTACCCCATACATGGTGGCAAGTCACCATCTTGGGTTGCTAGAGAAATGAGTTACATACTCACAATGTAAAGTTCCAGTGCTTGTTTGCAGTTTTTCCAGCTTCCCTTCTTTGGGCTTGTCACACCAGTACTGTGCCTCTTGATGCACTGATGTATTTTACTGGTACTGGTGCTTCAGAGGTGGTTTGCCCCATTAGAGAAGACTATGAAGGACACTCAACCAATACTGAGTTAGCACTCTTGATGGAGTTGGGTCTGTTTGGTAAATCTATTTTATGCCCTGATTAAAGGACATTTGGAGATCTGTAGCATTATTTTTTTAAGTATTGGTCCTCATGCTAGGCATGTCTGCTAGCATCATATCCCACCATTCCAAGCAGGAGTTATGTCTACTTGAGGAGTGCCTCAGTCTGGGTAGGTAGGTTTGGGTCATGTGTCTACTGTTCTGGAGAGTGAAAAATGCCTCCTGTATATATCCTTGGGAACAGAAAGCTGCCCTTCAAAGTGATACCTGCTAGAGACCCTACAAAACAAAGCATGCAAGAAGGCAGCAGGGGTGGGTTCTTACCTGAATTTAGTCTTACATGAAAAGTCTGAGTAAGCACTAAACCTTTGTTTCGATGAAGACACTGATGCATTTTTTTCTGGGAATAGGGCCAGATAGAAAGTTGCAGTCAGGTCACAGCTGGGAAGTTTGTTCCAAGATAGTCACACATGGGTAAAGCCCTAGTCTTAGGATAGTAATGTTCAAGATGATCTGCCAGAGACAGACCCACCAACATCACCTTTCCTCCTTGGCTGCCTAGAGAACTTACCTGATGATTTATCCTCTGTGCCTCTGCCTTTTCTGCACAGGCATCTTAAACCACCTAATGAAAATAGATGAGAGAGCATGGCCAGGCTCATGAAGTGTTAAGTCTTTTTATGAGTGACGCCAGGTACCATTATCAAGAGAAACTTGTGTCAAGGCCATGTAGAATCCGGGCAGTTTTTAAAGGGCCACTGCCAGGGGTAAAACCATGTATACAGGCCCAGGGACTGAGGCTCAGGTGGGGAAAGATCAGATCCAGACTAGTGGGTAGTCCCTAATGCCTCCAACACTCAGCTTGCAACAGACTTCATCTTGAACCACAGACTGCTTGGCCTATCTTTCTCCAAGGGATGAAAGAAAATTTAATGAGCTTGTCCTAAATTTTTCTTTACAAAAATATTTCCCTGATACAGTAATTTTGCCATCATTTAACAAATCACCTGGAAGAGCAAACTTAGAGCAGGAAATCATCTTTAAGGCTTTACCTATTAGGAACAATAGGATGACTACCACAAACCTGATTTTGAATAGTTTATTAAAGGAAAGGTGAAGCATCAGTTTCAAATTGTACAAAAGGAAAAAAACCTCATATTGCAAATGTACAATTTACAGAATTACTAGCAAAACCAATCAAGGAGACACTGAAAATACAAAAATTTGATTGACTTCAAACTCAACTGGAAACCCATTGGAGTAGATAGTAAGCCTTTTTTTGTTGCATGGTCGTCTACAATTCTAAGTCAGCATCTGTTTTCCACGAGACTGTCAAGCAAAGGATCAATCTGTGCATGTGCCAGGGCACTTCCTGGCTTGCTCTCTTGCCAGAACCACAGGCAGGCAGGGCTGGTGTGGTGGACAGTCTAGTCATTCCTGCCCTTCACTTCCAGTGAAGCCCACATTTCTTGAAGTAACTAAGACCCTGGCCTCCTAACTGGAGCCCAGGAATTGCTAAATTGATTTTTGGTGACCAACGTTTTACAACACTCTATAAATGTTGAGAAAAATTTGTTTTGTGTTTGTTTACTAAAAGGATGAACAAAACCATTTTGCTTTCCTACACAAAAGAGAATCCACTGGGTACACAGGTTTTTTTTTTAAAAAAATGCCTTTCATTTTTGGTATAAAAGGAAAGCCCCATGCTTCTGTTGCAACTACTTTAAAAACCTGCCAGAAACAGCTGTGGATGAACTGTTGGGAAATTATGAAGCTGGCTTTTAAAATCAGAAAGGAAAAAACTAAGTGGACTTTGAAAAAGAATAGCAGCAGCAGCAAGTCATAAAAGTCTAAGCAGAATGTAACTCTAAACCATTGAAGGCTGTCCTGATGATTCATAATTTCTTTCCCCAAAAGACTTATTTTAATATGCACATTTAACACTGAAATGTAGCTGTATTTCAAGGTAAGCTTAGGAACTTCACCTTCTAAGCACAGACTTCTATGCAGCACATACTTCTAATCATTGGTAAACTTAACTCACAAAATTAGCGCATAAGGGTATAAGTGCATGGGAAGTAGACACAGTAATGTTACACGTAAAATTACTTTTAGATGGTAAAGGAGTTCATGATTACTTGTTTAAGAAAACTGAAGTCAATGTAACTTGAATTTATCAGGGCATGAAATAAGTGATAAAAACAGCAAACTGATAACTTGAGAACCATTTTTGTTTTACTGAGAATACTTTATTTGCTGGTAGAAGTTGCTAAAAATGCACAGAACAAATACCAATAGAAAATGTACTGTATTTGAATCTCCCTATTCTATATAAAATGAACGTGTACAGCATCTGTTGGAAAAATGGCTGTGTGGACATTTCTTATTTAATGCCCCCTTATAAATAAAAATAAACCTTTTTATTCAAGAGTATATAAAATCTGGGATTTCATATCCATATCCACAGAGGGTGTGTGGTTTTTGGCAGAGATGCACTATCAGAATTTCATTTTAGCTTGTCAATATTCTGCTCCTCCACATTTCTGTGTTCCACAAGGTCAACCAAATCCAGTGAGCTCCAAAACACTCTTCGGCAATTAGGATGAGCTGCTTACTCATAGGTTTAATAAAAATGGTTAGCTTTTAAAACATAAAAAGGCAAAATGTTAAAACAGTTTTTAAATTGTACAACAGGAAAATAAAGTTAAAAATACTTTTTTTTTTTTTACTCAATGCTGAGTTTTCATAAAACAGGTGTATAACAGTGTTTATCTTGACAGCTGTTTTAAAAATTTAAAATTTCTTCCTCCCTCCAGAAAAACACACACATCTATATTGGGATAAGTCCAATGTTAGGACACAAATGATTTTTCAGGTCAGTCTTTCTGAGGTGACATTCACCAATATTTCCTTGGGTAATTTACATGCTCCTCTTCTGTCACTGCAAAAAGGGATTGACCCTCAATCATTTGATAACAAATCAGATCACATCAAAAGTGTTTTTTCCCCACACAAGCTATCACAGTATATAGGCCTCTAGCTCTAAATAATAGAGTTCCAGATTTGTAAATTTTCTTCAGGCTTCAGAACATAGGCATTCCAAATCCCTAGAATGAGAAACAATTATTAATTTCATGCATAAACAAGGTTCAGAAACCATTAAATGAAAGCAGTAATAACACTTACTGAATCATCTTCTATGATAGCTGCAGAATCAAAGAAATCTGGCCTTAGTTCAGCTCTCTCACGCCGATTTCTTGATGGGGGCTGGGGGAAAAAGGCCAGTTAACATAGTTTTCTGAGAAACATTAAGATAACTGAACTAAGCAGCAACTATTTCTGATGGTCCCCCATAGACTATACTTTTCAGTTGTGCAATAATTATAAAGTTGTTAAAATATCTGACAAAACAACTTTGAATTCCCCAAAGCAAATAAATGGAAAACAGTGGATGGGAAAGAAAGAAAGATTTAGAGATTGGAGTAACATCTCCTCTCCATTTCTTAGAAAATATTTTCATTATAAAAATTCAAAACATAGAAGAAATATTATGGGTTAAAAATTACATCCTCAAATTCATGATGAAATCTAGCTGCCATTACCTTAGAATGTGAATATTATTTAAAGAAAGGCCCTTTCATGGATAGGAAGAATCAACATTATCAAAATGGCCATCCTACCAAAAGCAATCTACAGAATCAATGCAATACCAATAAAAATCTCAATGAAATTCTTTAAGGAATTAGACCAAATATTGATGAAATTCATATGGAGACACAAAAACCCCGATTAGCCAAAGCTCTACTTAAGAAAAAGGAGAATGGGGGAATCACACTCCCAGACTTCAAACTATACTACAAAGCAATAATAATTAAAACAGCTTGGTACTGGTATAAAGACAGACACACAGACCAATGGAACCGTATAGAAAGCACAGAAGTAAAACTGTCCAACTATGGACAACTGATCTTCGACAAAGGGGCAAAGAATCTGCAATGGGACAAAGATAGCTTATTCAATAAATGGTGCTGGCAAAATCGGTCCACCATATGTGTAAAAATGAAATTGGACCACTATCTCACACCATGTATGAAAATCAACTCAAAATGGATAAAAGACCTAAATGTAAGACCTGAAACTATAAAATATATAGAGGAAAACATAGGTAAAACGCTGCAAGACATACATCTCAAGAGCGCCTTCGAGATGGCAGTCCCCAAAGCAGTAAAAATGAGAGAGAAGATAAACAGGTGGGACTACATCAAGTTAAAAAGCTTCTGTACAGCAAAGGAAACATTAAACAGAACAAAAAGAAACCCCACTGAATGGGAAAAAATCTTTGCACTCCACACAACAGACAAGGGTCTGATCACAAGGATATACAAAGAACTCATAAGACTCAAGAAAAATAAAGTAAGTGACCCAATCAAAAAATGGGCAGAAGAACTGAAAAGACACTTCTCCAAAGAGGACATACACATGGCCAACAGGCACATGAGAAAATGCTCAGCGCTTTCATTACATTATATCTTTTCTAAATAGAAGAAAAACATACTAAATTTTCTTACCAGATCCCTCATAATCGGGGAAATGCAAATCAAGACCACAATGAGGTACCACCTCACACTGGTAAGAATGGCACACATGAAAAAAACCAAGAACAAATAATGCTGGCAAGGACGTGGAGAAAAAAGGAACCCAAGTACACTGCTGGTGGGAATGCAAGCTAATTCAACCATTATGGAAGACCGTATGGAGGTTCCTCAGTCTACTAGAAATGGAACTACCATATGATCCGGCAATCCCGCTCCTAGGAATCTACCCAAAGGGCACTAAAACACCGATCCAAAAGAGCACTTGTACTCCTATGTTCATTGCGGCACTATTTGTAATTGGTAAGACCTGGAAACAACCCAAATGCCAAAAGTTGAGGACTGGATCAAGAAGATGTGGTACATATACACAATGGAATATTATTCAGCAATCAGAAGTGAGAAACTAGGGACATTTCTAGAAACATGGATGGAACTAGAAGGAATTATACTCAGTGAAACAAGTCAGAAGGCAAGAGAAAAATATTGGATGGCTTCATATTTGGAGGAATATGAAAGAGCAACATCAACAACAACAAAAAGAAGAATAAGCTCAAGGAAATGGGCAATTACAACCAAAAGCAAACAAAAAAGTCAACAAGATCAAAAGGTAGAAGATAAACCAAAGGGACCGTGGAGGGGGAGGGAAAGGGAGGGAGGGCAAGGACGGGGATGAGGCCAGAAAGAGCACAAGGGACTGAGGTGATGGTGCACTGGTCGAATGGTGGTGGGAACTCCCTGGGGAATACAATTATGTCAAATATAATTAATTAAAAAAAAAAGGCCCTTTAAAGAGAAAATTAAAGTAAAATGAGGTCATATGGGAGGATTCTAATCCAGTGTGACTCATATTCCTAGAAGACATAAGCACAAGGAAACATCATATGAAAATGAAAGAAGATGGTCATCCATCAGTCAAGTAGAGAAGACTCAGAATTAAATCAACTTTGCTCACACCTGATCTCAGACTTCGAGCCCTCAGTATCATAAAATTTTGGTTTCTTTTTAGCTGTCTAATCAGTAGTAATTGTTACAGTAGCCCTATCAAATTAATATACAAAAAACTATGAACTGTCCTCTCCTCCCCCAGTTTCCCATTTTCCTCCATCTCAGTTTCTGTTTCACTGGTTTTCCTTCAAGTCACTTAACCTACAAATACTTCAATATGTCTCCCTAATTGATGGAAACTTCTCTCCCTCCCCAATTGATATTTACTGAGGTGAAGTTGGATTACATTGTATCTTTGGGGGTTATAGTTTAAACCTTTAAAAATGTATATTCTCATACCATGCTAACCATCAGTTCCCCAATGTTCTACTGGGCCTCCTTGCCCTCTAGTTGCCTCAGTTCTATAGTCAGATGTTAGTAATTTATTACTGGTATGGTTCTGACTGACCCTTAATTATGTTTCTCTGTAGGAGCCTATCAAGTGATTTGTCTTTCTCCTTCTGACTTATTTTGCTTAGCATTATCCTCTCCAAATTTTAAGATGGAAATTTTCAGAAATACAACCACTAAACATTACTATTTATGGTAAAGTCAATAACCTCGTGATATCACCTATACTTAGTTCACATTCAGATTTATTTATTTCAGAGATGTGTTTTCTCTTTAACAAACAAGGTTCATATTCTTCATTAGGTTGTTATGTTGGAACACAGTGTATTGTCATACTCTAATTTAAGGTACAGGAGGTCGTCAGTACTATATTGAAATTTTTTCAAGAAGTATAAAATAAAGTAAAAATAAAATAAAAATAAAAACCTGATTGCTCTGAAAGAAAAGCTTGAAAAATTAAGCTCCTTTTAATGCCTACATGAGTAGTGTTACACTGGCCCTGCCCACTGTTGGTCAGTGTTACTGCCTTCCCTCCTCACTTTTCCTCCCATAGGATCCTGAAAACAAGAGCAGTTATCTCATATCAGCGCTTTCATTACATTTTATCTTTTCTAAATAGAAGAAAAACATACTAAATTTTCCTACCAGATCAATAACCATGGTGTCTTCAAATTCTTCATTCATATCTTCTAACTGGCTCCGGGATGACATCATCACATCTTCAAAAATGGGCTCAGCGTCTTCTTCCATTAAGCCCCGACTAATAAAGAAAAGGCACAGTTAGAAAGTTAAATTCAGGGTTCTCGCTGGTGGTGCAAGGGGTTAAGTCTCAGTACTATGAAGCTATTGGTAGCCACAGTGACACAAGTTTAATCCCCAGCCAGGAAGTTAACCCACATGGTGCAACAGACCTCTCTAATTTCACCTGCTGCTCCGCTTAGCAGTGTATTTCAGTCAGTCAGCCTGTTCTGTTCCCCACTCTGTCTCTGATGAATCCTCTCATAGCCCACCCCCCAGTCTACACTCCAGCTCTTGTATGCATAAATTAAAAAAATAGTTAAATTCAGACTCAGTGGAGTACTAGCTCTGACATTACATCTTCTAATGAATAAAAGCATACCTTCCAATTACAACCTATACACTTTACAAATTATGATACTGACTAAAATTAGGAATCACTGATTTTGTTCACTCAAGATTTCGTCTTAGCTCATTAGAAGGAAAAAAAATATATGGAAGTATAATTTAAATGCAATAATAGTTAACATTTATTTCATTGTGTGTTAGTTCCCATGAAACTGATTTACCAATTATTATTATCCAAGATTTACAAATTAGGAACATGAGGAACAGAAGGTTTTAGAGCTTGCCCAAGGCAACATAGTTGGCAAGTGACAGCACTAGGATTTAAATACTGAAAACTTCAAGAATCCATGCACCCTATTACTATCCTACTCTGTACAGCATATCCTGAGTTTTAACTCTTAAGACTAAATACCAGAGAAACTACAAATCATTCCACAAAATGACCAGCCATGACTTAAGTTATTGTGTTCTTGTTATACTAGATGTAACACTTACACAGCATGCCTTACTCCAGTTCTCACTTTCATGTAGTTCATTCCTGTTCTGTCCTTCCGATTTAAGTCTTCTAATTTCGGTTGGCCTAACCAAGAGATCTGCATCTGAGGACTAAGAGAGGGTACTATTATTCATTTGGGGGCAACAAATAATGAATTTAGCTAATCAATCCCTTGCTAAGAAGGCCATAGTTAGCTGGCCTGATCTTGATGTAGTGGGATTTAACTGGATTGATTACTGGGCAAGGCTGAAATCATTATAAAAATGATCTGCTTTTGCAGCAATGGTGGTAAGTTGTCCAAAAATATCTCAAAGTATTTATGGAAGCTGGGTATAGTCATTAGGTGTAAAGGAAATCAGAATGTCACCTCCAAAAAATGTCACTTTGAGACAAAAATTGTTTTGAGATATAGGTAATTAAGCATTAAATGCAGAAAACTCCCTTTTCCGGAGCTAGACTCCATATCAGCACAAAGATGGCATCACAGGAATCTGCAAACAAGCCCTGCCAAACGAAGCCTATTTAAAGACTGTAAGGACTACCTCTAGTTCAATCCCTTTGCCTTGTCAATTCTTCACAAATTTGTCTAAGAGATCAAAAAGCTTCCTGCTCTGCTCACTTCTTTGGGTTTTTATTTTCTTGTGGCAGCTCCCATGGACATATAAAAATTCAATGAAATTTATGTTTTTACTTCCATTAATTTATATACAGTTTAATTTTCAGATCTAGTCAAGGAACCTGAGGGCTAAGGAAACCTTGTGCTTCCCTTCCAGGTGAAGCTAATTAAAGCTATTACTTTAAAACAGCTTTGTTCTCCAAATCCTTGTCAAAAAAAGCACTTCTCAGATTTCTGTGTCTAGCTCCTTCCATACTCACAAATTTTATAGATGGACAGCCAGTTCTCTAAGGTACAGAAATGTGCTGGCCTGGTGGATTAGAGCTCTCCAGAGTTGAACAGGAGGTGCATAAACTTTTTTTTTTTCCAAATCTACTTCTGAGATTTGGCGATAAGTGTATGCTGGGCCAAATCTTCACCTGCATTTTATACTTACTGGCACATGGACATATGTATAAACTTAATATAAAGTGTTTGCAAACTTATATAATCTAAGCATTTTAACTTCTCTCTATATGGCTTGTTTCACATGAGTTGATCAATAATATACTCTAATAAACAAATAGTTTTTCTACCATAGTTCTACTTTCTTTAACAGTTAAAGGTATTATGACAAGGAAATTAACTTTTACTACTTACTTGTGTAAAAAGTCGGGTTCAGAACCATGTTCAGACTCAGGTTCCTGAATCTGTTCTCCCATGGGCCGGCTATTTTCTCGCAGTACAGTGGAAGTAAGCTGTGGTGCTGGTAGGGGGCCAGGAGTCTGAATCATGGTGTCAGTCCTGTTTAGCCATGTGTTATCCAGACTTTCATCTGTAAATTTCCAGTTAGAGTTACACAATGTAATGGGTGCAATGAACTCTGGTAGAAGTCAGACTGACTAGTTTGAATCCCAACTTATTACTTATGATGGTATAATTTATTAAATTCCTGAAATTCAGTCTTCTCATATACAAAATGGGGATACTAGTAGCTAACCTCACAGATTTGTAAGGAATAAATGAACTAATGTATATAACCATCAAATGTTAGCTATCTTCATTTCTCCAAGTCCCTTCCATTTCTAAGGATTAACTCACCATGTAAGAAGAATGAAACCAGCCAGAGACCCCTAACTTTTTTCTGCTTAAGCAATATAAAGCCTATTTAGTTGGGCCTCTGGATACTCTTTAGTCTGGCTGCTCTTTATTGAGAAACTAGCAATTCCTGTTATATAATTGGTTATCACAGAAGTAACTTCTTGTCAGGCTATACATATGGGGATGGACTGAAGCTCACTATTTTCATACCTCTAAGTGCCACCTATTCATGGAGATCTTCCCTGATAATCCTATCCCAGCTCCCACTTACCATTCTCTTTTAATTTTAAAGAAAATCATTTCTGCTCACTTAGGACGTCATTTTACAGATTCCTGCATTGGTATGTCATCTGGCATCTGTATGTCATCTATATAGATTTATATTTCCTCAAAGGTTAAGGAACTGTTTTTCTGAAGATCATTCAGAGACTTTAACATATTAAAGTATTACTTATATACCTAAACTATATCTAGTAGCTATATAATATTTAGTTATATAAAATATATAAAGCTCCTACCTATAAAAACTCAACTATTTTGTTAACATGGTAAGACAAATTATCAGTTATATGTTTTTCCTTTTAATGGATTTAAACACATATATAGTATGAATCTCCTTGTCTTTCTTCTTCCATTAGGTCTTAGAAATGTGTGCATGTTACATTCCTTACTTACCATCAAGTATTCTATGTCTTAGTGTATTTCTCAGGTTTCCAAAATGTTAGATACAAACGCATATTCTAGATTGGCTTTTCTCTCCCTGGAAATACCTATCATTGTCTGGTTAAGTTCATACCACTGACACTAATGAATCACCTCTTAATTAGCAAAGGTGTGTTTCATCTTTTAAAAATTCATACCACTTTCATTCAGCATTTATTTCAAAACTTTAATACTGTGCCACACTTAAAATTTTATTGGTTCCTAAAAATGTTATCATGTAGGTTCTGGTAAACTCATATTACAGTTCTCTACTACATATCATCTTTTCCAGAAGATATTTCCTAATTCATGAAAACTTTGGTTGCTCTTTCTTATGTTCTCAAAACATCCTATTTGGCTCATTAGAGAGCATTTACCAAGATGAACTGAAATTAATTGCTTCTCTGTATACTCATCTATATTATAATCTAACTTCTAGCATGTAGCCCAGTTCTCAGGAAGGTGCTTTGTAAAGACTGAACAAGTGATTTGGTGAATGTCTGCTAATATGAATATTGCATCTACAAAAAGCTGAGTAGAGAAAAATATATATATACACATAAAGTGTGATGTATCCAAGCAGCGTTGTGGAGTACCCTAACACAGTCCACTCTAGATACTTACAAAACAAAATGATTGGAGTCATTCTTTAGAAGAAAGCTTAAATTACTACAGAAGAAAGCTTAAGTTTCTATAGTCAGACAGGGCTTTGTATTTTCATTGTTTAGACCAAAAAGATTTATGTTCCAAAGCTGAAACCTGAAAGGGAATCTTTAACATTAACCCTACAAATATTTTCAAATTTTTTATTCTCTTTGAAGTATGCACTGATTCTCAGTCACTGATTGATGATGGATAAGAGAATAATCATAAGCACAGTACTATGATGATGATGACGACAATCTGATAACAGCAGCTAACATTTATCACATGCTATCTATGTGTAAGCACTGTGTGTATTAAGTATTTTACCTGGAGTATCTCATTTAATATTTATAGTAGCTGACGGGATAAGTACGCTGATCATCCTTCATTTGATCAGTGATTGTGGCTTAGCGATGTTAACATGCTCAAAGTTCACACATGAAAAATGAGACAGCCAGGTATATATTCTAGAATTCTGGTTTTAGTGTTTAGTGTTTGTGCCTCCCAAGTCAGTATTTAAATCTAAAATGCTGGATTTAAATTTTAATCAATTTTTGCTCCAGATTTTATTGAAATCTGTATTTTAGGCAGTAGAGTGGAGTAGCTCAAAGGTAAACTGAAGTTTTTAAAAAGGAACAATAGAACAGGACTCAGCTCATTGCCATTTTCTCTTGGTTTAGTGAAAATTTATTAGAGGCATGGAATAAGGGAAACATTTGAGGAAATAAACATTTTTATTTTGGATTTTCTCTTAAAGGGTAATGATTTATGCTAATAAAGCAAATTTTAGTCTTTTTCGATATATTAATATATACTATTGATCATATTTTCATGACTATCCAACTCCCCATTCCACACAGTCCATGAGGATTGTGAAATAAATTTGGTCATCACTACTTTAACACATTGAAATAAACTATTCATCCAAGTGGTAAAAACTGAAAGTTATTCTGGTATATTCAATTTGCTGCAGATGTCAACTTACCAGAATTTCTCCTATATTAGGGTGGATTTTAAGAGAATAACTTAACTACCTCATTTAGAATTTTAATGTATTAGAGAACTATGGTATAGGATGAATTTTATAAACCTTTGTTTTCTCTTTTTGTTTGTGCCAATCTTACTCTGTTTATTCTCTTGCAACTTGTTTATTCTTGATTCTTTCTGTATCACTTTAATGCTTTTGACTAAATATGTCTCTGTATATCCAATATACAAGGAAATAATGTGATTAACACTATTATCTTGCTTTACTAGACTGACTTTTATTAATCTCTGTAACAACAGAGAAACTATCTGTCTCATAGTGTAAAGGCAGACTTACCTTCTACTCGCTTTTTGTGAAGTGGGGGTCGTCCTTTCTTATTCCTTACTGAGGATGTTTTGCTGCTGCTACTTCCACTATTCACAGACATTCTGTCATCTTCACCTCCAGTGACTAGTGAATTTCTATAGGAGATAAGTGGAAGCCATACATCTTCTCTCCTTTCCATCATCTGTTCCGTAAGGAATTTTTCTAGGTATGAGTGACTAGAAACAATAAAAGATGCAATGATTTTCATGAAAGTAGTTCAAGGATTGCTCAATTTTTGTCATAACCTGAGGTGTTCTCTCTGAAGTTTCTGAAGAATCCTCTAGGAACATATTGTTAACAGTTACCTTTGGAAATAGTGACTAAGAATTTAAGGTTTTGCTTCACATAGTTCTTTAAAACTTTTAAAGAAGAAAATGCATTAATATGGGTGTGTGTGTGTTCCTTCTATATTTCTTCCCTTTGTTTATAAATACCAATGCTGCAATGGTGGATTTTGGAGCCTTGCAGACCTATTCCCTGTCAAAACAACTTTTAAATGTGAAAATTATAAAAGCCAATCATTTAAAATGCTTAGAAGTTGTTCTAAGGATATATAGCTAATGGAGAAGCATTTACTCAAGAAAATCTACTATTCTTATTAAGAACAGTAAGAATTTGTAACACTTGAATGTGTTCCCTTGTCTTGTTCCTTCTTCCCTCACAAGCTCAATGTTACGAAAATTCTACTCCAAGAGCTTTACTCTAGAAAGATATATATAGGAGTGATGGGTAGGGGGTGGGGGACAAGGGCAGGTCCAGGAAGAAACAGACAAGTTAAACAAACTTATCCCAAGAAAGGAGATTCAGAAGTATTTAATAAAAAATCTGAAAAACAAAAGCCCAGGACCAGACGAGTTACAAGAGAATTGTATCAACTCTCTAAAAAAGAACTAAGTTTGCTCAACTGTTTTTAAAACACAAGAAGGAATGTTCCCTAATACATTTCATGATTATATTATTACCCTAGTACCAAATCAGAACAAATAGGACACAAGAAAAGAAAATTATAGACCAATATCCCTGGTGATTACTGATGCAAAAACTTAAAATACTAGCAAACTGAATTCAACACTGTATCATGAGGATTGCACACCATGATCCAGTGGGATTTATCCCAGAGATGCAAGTGTGGTGGTTCAATATACATAAATCAATCAGTCAGTGCAATTCATTGTATTGACAACAGTAAGATAAAAACCCTATCATTAGATATGAAGCATCTGGTAAGATTCAGCACCCATTTATGATAAAAACTCTAAACCAGATGGGAACAGAAAGGACCTACCTCAGTATAATAAAGGCTGTACATTACAAACCAACAACTAATATATTACTTAGTGGTGACAAACCCAAAACCTTACCCATTCAGAAAGAGAACAAAACGAGAGGGTCAATTCTTACTCTTTTTGTTTAACTTAGATGTTTTGGCCAGAGCTATCAGACAAACAGGAAATAATGGTAGAAGAAATAAAATTATTACTATTTGCAGAGCATAAGATATTATATATAGGAAATCCTAAAGATTCAATAAAAAATGTATTTAATAATAGATGAATATAGCAAAATGGCAGGCTACAAATTAACATACAAAAGTCCAGTCTTTTTAAAAATACAATGAAAAAGAAGCAAAAGAAGATAACTCCAATTTTAATTATTTCAAAAAGAATTAAATACAGACAACAGAATATACATTTTTCTCAAATTCATATGAAACAATCACCAAGATTGTTTTATTCTGGACCATAAAACACATCTAGCATATTTAAAAGAAATCATGTTTGTTCTTAGACCATATAGAATTAAGCTAGAAATTAACATCAGAAACATAGCTGAAAAATCCCAAAATATGTGTCAATTAAGCAACTTATCTCTAACATATGGTTTAAAGAAAAAGCTAAAGAGAAAATTAAAAGTATTTTGAATTTAAAATGAAAACAAAAATTACTAAAATTTGTGGGATACTGAAAAAGTAGTGTTCAGAGGAAAATTTATAGCACTCAATGCACATATTAAAAAAAACTAAAATAAAAAACTAACTGTACCTTCTACTTTCAGAAACGAGAAAAAGATGACCAAGTTAAAGTGGAAGAATAGTAAGATTAGAGTAGAAGTCCATGAAACTGAAAATTGGAACTCAAAAGAAAGACTGGTAAAACCAATAGCTAATTCTTTGGGGGACAAAAATGAGTAAAACTGTTAAATTTCTAGTGAGGTAAAATTAAGAGGACACAAGTCATGGTATCAGAAATAAAAGTGAACATATTACTGTAAGATCCTATGGAAATTTAAAGGAATACTATTAATGATAAATTTGAAATTTTATAGTTAATACAAATTTTGAGTATGCTGAAATGTTGAAATTGATTAAATTCTTTGACACACACAAATTGCCAAACTTAAAAGACAAATCCTCAAAAAACCTGCACAGAGATGTTTATATAGCAGATTTATTCCTAATTGCCAAAACTTGGATGCAACCAAGGCAGAAAGTGGGGATGGGTGAAATGTGCTAAGGAAGTAATTCTTTTTTTACTCTTTTAAAATATATTTTATTTATTTATGCATACAAGAACTGAGGTACAGGCCAGAGGTGTGAGGGGAACAGCAGGCAACATAGCAGAGATCTGCTGCACCAGGTGGCTCAGCTCTCTGGGGGAACTGGGTATTGAACTTGTGCTACAGTAGCTGCGGATAGCTTGATAATGCTGCAGCTTAACTCCATGTGCCACCAGGCAGGCCCTTAGTAGTTCCTTAAAATTTTAAAAATAGTTGAAGAAAGAATGGGGAAATAGTATACCAGGCAAATAATAGCTAATATAGAGTGAAATAGCCTGAATCAAAGCAAAAATTATTGGATACAGAGAAGGACATTTTATAGTAAGAGTCAATCCATCAGGAACACATAACAGTGATAAACACATACCTAACAACAGAGTCCAAAATATACGAAGTAAAACCCGGTAAGAGTTGAAAGGAAAAATATCACTTTAATTCAGTAATAATGGAGACTTCACTACTTCACTTCAGTAACAGATAAACAGACAAAAGATCAACAACAACAAAAAAATAGAAAACTTGAACAACCCTATAAACACAATTATAAGCCAACTGAAACTTACAGACAGCTGTAGAAACTCTACTCAACAACAGAAGAATATACATTCTCCTCAAGTATATGGGAACATTCTTCAGAATAAACTATATGTTGGATCACAAAATAAGCTTCAATAAATTTAAAAGGGTTAAAATCATATAATGCATGTTCTCTAACCACAACAGAGTGAAATCAGAAATCAATAATGGAAGGAAAATTTGGAAAGTCACAAATATGGGGCAATTAAATAAAGTACTCCTTCCATAATCCATTAGATTACAGAAGAAACCACAAGAAACATAAATATGTACTTTGACATGAGTTGATAATAAATACACAAGATACCAAAAGTTATGGTATATATCTAAAGCAGTGCTCACACACACACAAAAGTATACCAGTAAATGCATTATATTAAAAAACATTTTCAAGCTAATCCATCCTTTCCAATACCCAACACCACTCATTCTCTAACCTATTACTCTCTTTTAGTGCCTGGAACTCTTGTTTTTATATTTATCTGTGTCTCCCTGTAATAGACCATAGCTTTGTAGGAAAAAAAGTTTTTAATATTCACTGTCTTGCCATATTAGAGTAATAGTTATAGACTGCCATGTTAGGTAGTTAATAAATATTTTCTGACGAACAGGAAGTCTAAACCTTTCCTTAAGTCAATCAGTCATATTCATATAAACTTTACCTGTCTCCAAATTTTTGATCAATTAGCATATTGTCACAGACTCATCTTCCTATCAATTCAGACTTTGAAATCTAGTACAGGATCACTCAAAGTTTCATGGTATATTCTAAATAAAACTTACTCCAGCAAAAAGAAAGTGAGCACTGCATATACTACTTTTTCTTTAAATTATTATAATAGTTAAAAACAGAAAATGGGGGAAATCATCTTAAAACAAGTCAAATAAAATTAAAATATATTTAATATATGGGCAGTAGAAATGAACAGATAATTCACCAAAATGGATATCCAGGTCAAAAGATAAGTGAAAAAATTGTTCATATTGTCATGTCTAATAAGAGACATAGAGGTGAAAACCATAATGAGCTACTATTTCATGCCCATGGTAATGGCACAAATTAAAAAGACCTCCAACAAGTGCTGGCGAGGTTGCAAAGAAAGAGGAACCCCATTATAATGGTGGGAATGTTAAATCGGCAAGCATTATAGAAAACAATCTGAATTTACCCTAGAAATAAAAAAAATGAAAATACCTAAGACCCAGCAATTGCACTCTTGCCATATAGTCAAAGAATATGAAACCATCAACATAAATATCTGTGTTTCAGTAATGTTCATGCAGCATTATTTACAAGAATTAGGTCATGGGGGCAGCCTGAAAGTCCCTCAATGGACAATTGGTTCAAGAAGATGTGGTATATACCACGTCTCAGAGAAATACAGTCATAAGAATGAAATGCAAACATTTTCAATAAAATGGAGGGAATTATGTGCAGTAAAGTAAGTCAGAATAATAAAAACAAACACTGAACATAGAGACAATTCAATAATATAAAACCAATGGACATCAATAAATATCTGGAGGGCTATGAAGAGGGAGAGAGAAGAAAAGAACCAGGGGATATAAGGGATAGTGGTGGGAAAAAAAAACAGTGAGAATGACTTTGAATATGTGCACATTAGGGAGCAAAATACCTAATTTTTTCACTAGGAAATGCTCCCTGAGAGCAGAAAAATATTTAAAATATATATAATAATAAATATATAGAAAAGATAGCCTGACTGGAGAGTGACATCACCAACATGGCAGGGAAGGGATGCTAGAATTAAACTCTCCAGTAAAAACGACCAATAAGGGGGGCCTCCTTGGTGACACAAGGGGTTAAGGCATAGCACTATGAAGCTATCCACAGCCACTACAGCACGAGTTTGATACTCAGCCAGGGTAGTGATTCATATGGCGTGGCAGACCTCTCCTGTCTCACCCTCTGCTCCCTTCAGCAGTGTGTTTCAGTCTATCTGCCTGTTCTGTTTCTGGTGACTCCTCTTACCAACCCTCTACCCTCTGGCCTTTTCCCTGGTTCTTGTATGGATAAATAAATAAATCTTAAAAAAAAATACAAAACACAACAGAAAACAATCGGTAAGGGAGAAATTGCAACAAGTGTCCGTCAAGTCCCAGATGTTTCAGACAAAGCTGTGGACCTGACAGAAGCAGAAGGAAGTTGAGAGTGATGGGAGAAGGGAGGACAGAGAGACATCCATAAGGACCCCTACTCCCCATTCCCCACCCACAAAGCCAGACCAATTCATCCAAAAAAAGAAAAAGGAGGAGATAAAGATTGGAGACAACAGGAAAACCAAGAGTCATCTGAGAACCTCAGAAGGTGACAGGTGGGCAGATGGGGTACATGGAGCAGGCACAGCAACCAAGTGAGAGGCCTGGAGTTAGGGATCAACCCCTACCCCACCCCTCTAGTTCCTGGAGACCTGCTTGGAAGTACAGTTCTGAAAGTTTACTAGAAGACCCCTATGCTGCCACCCTGCAATCAGAACAAAATCACCAAATACTGGACTATTATACGTCAGGATATTCCTCGGGCTCTGCAAATGGGGGTGGGAAGAGAAACAAGTACACAGCAAAACTGCTGAAGGCCTCACGTCACTGCCCACATTTTAGAAATGAGAGCTGAGCATGAGACCTGGTGCTCAGTACCTGCCAAAACTGCAGGCACTGCACCAGCAGAGCCGGGGGCAATCACAACACCAAGCACCAGTACAAGTGTGAGCTCCTATGGTAAGATGCTCACCTCCCCACCTCCTATTCCTAGAGACTTGCTGGGAAGCACAGTTTTGAAAGTTTACTAAGAGGGCCTCCCTGATGGCACAGGGGGTTAAGCACCACACTGTGAAGCATTCACGGTCACTGCAGCATGGGTTTGATCCCTGGCCAGGGAGGTGACTCCCATGGCATAGCAGACCTCTCCTGCCTTGCCCAGTGATCCCCTCAGCAGTGTATTTTGGTCAATCTGCTACTCTGTTGCCCACTATGTCTCTGATGAATCCTTTCACGCCCTCCACACTTCTGGCTGGTACCCCAGTTTATGTATGCATAAATAAATGCATCTTAAAAAAAAAAAAGTTTACTAAGAGACACCTCTGCCACCACCTACTGATCAGAACAAAATCATTAACTACTGGGTAGATGGAAATAAGGATCACTCTCAGACTCTGAAAGAGGGTGGGCTACACAAACGGGGGTGAGAAGGGAAATGAGTGTGAGGAGCAAAACTGCTAAAGGCCCCAAGCTACTGACCACATTTTAGAACTGAGAGCCAGGCATGTGACCTGGGGGAGGGGTCCAAGCACCAGAAGAGCAAATGTAACATACAAAGCTCCAGCATGAGCAAACCCCTGTGGTGAGGCACTCCCTTCCCTACCTCTGTTTCCCAGATAACTATGGGGGCAAAAAAACATAGGTCTGAAAGACTACTAGGAGACATCTCTAAGACCAAATACTTGTTGGAAGACAGAGATTTGAAGATCACCTTCTGGAATTGAGTAAATACAGAGGGTGGGAACCTTAAGGAACAGCACCTATCAACAAAGCCACAGCATCAACACTCTGTGGAGCTTTGGACTAACAGTGCTGGACTTGATCTGGTAAACAGTTCCCGAAGTCCTGAAGGAGTACCTCAAAGAGATGCCCACCAGCACCAGCAGCACAATGTCCCAATACATAGGACAAATTATAAAACAAACATCATGGAGAAGGATAAACACAAATAATCAAACAAGTCCTTAAGGGAAAGACAAACAAAAAGAAAATCAACCACTAGAACTCAACAACAATGACATGGAAGACTTCTCTATCTGCGATATAGAGAATTCAAAATTGTCCTGATTAAAAAACATAAAGATGATGAATAGGAAAAGAATGAAATAAGAAAAATAATGAACTGAAGAAGGAAGGAAATTATTGAACTAAAGAAGGGAATGAAAAAAAATGCAGGAGAGCAAAAGATTAAGGAAGGAGCTAAATAACTCTGGGAAAAGCAATGAAAATGAAGTGATGAAATGGAAGAATGGATTAGTATTCTCAGAGCTATAGAAATAAAAAGAAACAAGAAATAAAAGGAAAGAGAAATATGAAGGAAAGAGAACAAAGAGACCTAGCTGATACTGTGAGGAAAGGTAATATAAGAGTTAAGGAACCCCAGAAAGTCAGGAGAGACACCAAGGAGTTGAAAAACAAAGGAAATAATCGAAGAGAACTTCTCAACATGAGGAAGGTGATAAAAATAGACACAAGAAGCAAGAACACCACCAAATTAACACAATGAAAGGAAAACCACAGCATGACACATACTAGTAAAGCTTTCAAGAGTCCAAGACAAGGAAAACAATAATGAAACTGACAGGGGGAAGAAACAAATAACCAATAAAGGAAAACCAATCAGGATGACATCAGATTTCTCTGAAGAAATGCTACAGGCAAGAAGAGAATGGAGTAACATATTCAACAAAGTCCAAGACAACAAATGCCAAACAAAAATACTTTACCCTGCAAAGCTCTTATTGTTCTATGAAGAAAAAATAAGCACTTTCTAACGGGGCAACAAGACAAACATAAGCAGATACATGAAGATCAAAATCATACCAACTAACTTCTCTGATCATAAAGGCATCAAACCAGAAATAAATTATGAAAAGAAAGCAGGAAACCCTGCCTTTTCATGGACACTGACAGCAACAATACTGGAAGACCAATGGACTAAAGAGGAGATCAAAAAAGAAATTAAAACATACTCTGAGTTGAATGACAATGAGGACACCAATTTCCAGAATGTATGGAACGCAGCAAAAGCAGTTGTAAGAGGAAAATATAGAGCATTACAGGCTCACATCAAGCAACAAGGAAGAACTCAAACCAGTAGGAGAAAGGGAATAATAAAGCAGAAATAAACAAAATAGAAATTATAAACAATTCAAAAGATGAATGAAAGCAAAAGCTGGTTCTTCAAAAAACCAAAATAGACAAATCTCTAGGTAGAACTCAAAAAGAAAAAACAGAGGAAAACTGATATAAGTAGTACCATAAATGAAAGAGGAGAAATCACAACAGACTCACTTGAAATCAAAAGAACAATCAGACATTTTATATGCAAACAAGTTCAACAACCTAGAAAGAGATGGACAAATTCCTAGAATGATATAATCATCCAAAGCTGCATAAGGAAGAAATAGAACACCTAAACAGACCAATTACAAGCAGGAAAACTGAAACAGTAATCAAAACACTCCCCAAAAAGGAAAAGCCCAGGACCAGATGGCTTTACAAATGAATTCTACCAAATGTTCAGTGCCTAGCCTACACAAACTCTTTCAAAAAATCAAAAAAGAATGAATGCTACCAAATATGTTCTATGAAGCCAACAATACACTAATACCAAAACTAAACAAAAACAACACACAGAAAGAAAACCACAGGCCAATCTCCTTAATGAACACTAATGCAAAAATCTTCAATACAGAATCCAATAATTCATCAAAGGGATTATACACCATGATCAAGTGGGAATAATCCTGGGAACAAGGGTGGTTCAACATATGAAAATTGATCAATGTAATCCAACACATCAACAAAAAGAAAAATAAAAACCATAAGATGATACAATATATGCTGAGAAAGCATTTGATAAAATTCAACATCCACTGATGATGAAGGCCCTTGAAATTCTTGGGATAGAAGGAAGATACCTCAACATGATAAAAGCCATATATGACAAACCCACAGACAATATTATTATTCTCAATGGTGAAAAGCTGAAGTCATTTCCTCTAAGATAAAAACCATTAAGGTTGTCCACTCTCAACACTGCTCTTCAATATAATACTACAAGTCCTAGGTAGAGCAATAAGACAAGAGAATAGGGAAAGAAGAAATGAAACTATTACTACTTGCAGGCAATATAATATACACAGAGAACCCCAAAAATTCCACAGAAAAACTAATCAAAATAATCAGTTTAGTAAAGCAGCAGAATACAAATTAATACACAAAAATCAGTAACCTTCCTATATGCAAAAAATTAATCTGAAGAAGAAGAAATCAAGAAAACCATCCCTTTTATAATTGAAACAAAAAAAATCAAATACTTTGGAATAAATCCTACAAAAGAGATGAAGGACTTATACAAAGAAAAATATAAAACACTGTTAAAAGACATAGGAGACACAAAGAAATAGAAAGACATCCCCTGCTCATGAATTGGAAGAATTGACACTATTAAAATGGCCATCCAACCAAAGGCAATTTACAAATTCAATGCTAGTCCAGTAAAAATCTCAATGGCATTCTTTAAAGAAATAGAAGGAAATACTGATGAAATTCATATGAAGCCACACACAAAAAAACGAAAAACCACTTTCAACAGCCAAAACCCTCATGAAGGTTTTAAGTAGACTGAGGAGTCTAAGGAGAATGGAAGTATCACGCGACCAGATTTCAACCTATATTACAAAGCCATAATAATTAAAACTGTGGTACTGGAACAAAAACAGACACACAGTCCAATGGAACCAAATAGAAAGCTCAGAAATAAAGCTGCACATATATGGACAACCAATTTTGACAAAGGAGCAAAGAATATGCAATGGAACAAGGACAGTTTGTTCAATAAATGGTGCTGGGAAAACTGGACCAACATAAGCAAAAAAAAAAAAAAAAAAAGAAAAGAAAAAGAAACTAGATCACTACCTTACACCATGTGCAAAAATCAACTCAAAATCAATAAAAGAGGCAGAGCAGATCTCTCCTGCCTCGCCTGCTGCTCCCCTCAGCAGTGCTCTTCAGTCGATCTGTCTGTTCTGCTCCCACTCTGTCTCTGGTGAATCCTCTCACCCCCCACACCTCTGGCCTGTATCCCAGCTCTTGAATTCATAAATAAATCTTTTAAAATAAATGGATAAAAGAACTGAACATAAGACCTGAAACTATAAACTATATAGAAGAAAATATAGATAAAACACATAAGACATACATCTCAGTAACATCTTTAAAAATACATCACCTAAAGCAAAGAAAGTGAATGAAATGATAAACAGCTGGGACTACATCAAATTAAAGAGTGTCAGTACAGCAAAAGAGACATTAACTAAAACAAAGACACATCCCACTGATTAGGAGATAATTTTTTTGCACTTCATATAACTAAGGGACCCATTACTAAGATATACAAAGAACTCATATGACTCAACAAAAACAAAGTAAACAATCCAATCAAAATAAAAATGGAAAGAACTTAAAAGGCACTTCTCCAGAGAGGAAATGCAAATGCCCAACAGGCATACAAAAAAAATGTTCAATATACCTCATAATAAGAGAAATGCATTTTAAAACTACAATGAGATATCACCTCATGCCAGTAAGAATGGCACATATCAAAAACTAGCAACATGGAATGTTGATCAGGATGTGGTGAAAAAGGAACCGTTTTACACTGCTGATGGGAGTGCAAACTTGTCCAGCCACTATTGAAAGCTGTATGGAGGTTCCTCAGTCTACTAGAAATGGAACTACCATATGATCTAGTAATTCCACGCCTCCGGATCTATCCAAAGGACACAAAAGCATTAATTCAAAAGAATATCTGTACTCCTATGTTCACTGCAGTGCTATTTATAATAGGTAAAATATGGAAATAACCCAAATGCTCAAAAACAGATGACTGGATCAAGAAGATGTGGTATATATACACAATGGAACACTATTCAGCAATCAAAAAAGATAAGCTAATGTCATTTGCAGCAACATGGATGAAGGAATTACACTCAGTGAAATAAGTAGGAAGGAAAAAGAAAAATATTGGGTCATTACACTTATAGGAGGAATACAGGGGAACCAAATGAAGACATCAAGGAAAAAATAATAACAATAAAAAACAACAAAGCAAATAAAAAATAAGCAGATAACCATAAACCAGAGGTATTCAGCAGGGGAAGGAGAGGGAGAGGGATCTGAAAGAGGGAGGGAAGATCACATGGGACTGTGGGGATGGTGCATAGGGTGAATTGGTGGTGGAAATTCTGTGGGGATCACACCTGCAAAAAGCAAGCAAACATTGTTAAAAAAATGAACTATGATGTAAAAGACATATAAATATATAAAAGGAAAGAAGAAAGGGTTACACAATATCTCAGTCAATGTTTATACATTTTTGAACTGTAGAATAAGAAATTATTTATACTTGCTTAATCTTGCAAATTTTAGGGTACTAAAAGGTGAGTAGTGAAAGAGAAATTATATATAAAAGCTTCAGAGAAAACTACTGATTCTTTCAGTAAATTATAAGAGCCTAACTTAGCAAAAGTAATTATGTCTAGTTAATAAAAAAAAAGTTTTCCAAAATTTATAATGACATCATGATAAAAGTCATTTCTCCTGGAACATGCAACTTACACAGTCTTTTTGTCCTGACGAAGAAGCTTAGAAGAAAATTCACTTAGTACTTCCAAGAAAGCCAAGTTAGGAGGTGGATATTCTTGTCCTTTTTGATTTTGGTATTTAAAGGCAAATTCTATGCCATCCCTGTAAGTAAAAGAAAATGTCATCTTACTTTTTTCCAGAGAGCTGCTGTAGTTCTCTCAATGGTTTATAGGATTTCATAAACAGTTGGGAAGAACAGTAAAAGTATCACTGAATGAGGTAAGATAAATTCTGATGGTAAGGGAGCTTCCCTGTGAATACGTGTAAAGGGTTAAGGCACAGTACTCACATGGTGCAGGAGATATCTGTCTTGCCTGCTGCTCCTCTCAGCAGTAGATCTACCTGCTCTGCTCCCCACCCTGTCTCTAGTGACTCTTCTCATCTCCCCCACAGCTCTTGCCTGCTGAGCAATTCTTATATGAATATTTAAAAAAATTCTAATAGTAAAATAATGTTGAGATTACACTTGCATTAATATTTCATTTTATTATTAGCAGAAAAATAAGTCACATCTTTTCATCGCCCCCTCCCCGCCCCAAATAAGTCACAAAGCTAAATTGGTACATATATCTTTTAGGGGAAGATAGAAATTTGGTTCTTAGAGTTGGTTATAGTTATGTACTAAGCAACTCTGAGTTTTTGTAAGGTTATTAAGGGTTCTGTCACAGTTTTCAATTATGAAATGAAGCTGAATGAATCAGTATTGCAGTGTTTTTAAATCCATGACTCTCATATTTCCTCACCAACAGATCAAATGAGAATATTTTGTTAAATTTTATCTCCTATACTTAATAAGATGAAAAAAATGGGCAGTTTTAAGTTTTTTTTCCCTCAAATTAAAAATGCCTTCCTAATTAAGAACTAGACAGTTTCTGAAGTCCTTCTAACCTGAGAAATTATTGTCACTTTAAAATTGGGTCAAGTCAGTTATTTCAATTTAATTCTAATAAACCAGATTCTGTATGACAGAAAGTGTTTAGTTAGATCACTCACTTGTGAAGTGTGGCAACTGCTTCTCGTGTCTTGATCTGGTCCAGTCCGAAGGTAAGGGCAAACCGACGCGCCAATTCCTTAATACCACTAACATGGGCAGATGTCCTATCTAGGTTGGGACCTTGCTCTTGAACAAGTTCATTAAACAGCTAGCAGAAATAAAAAAGAAAGAAAAGTTTACAGCTAAGAGATATTTATTGTTATCATAGAATATATATAATTAAAAAAAAGACTTGGTATAAATTGATATTTCCCTCCTTGCACTGAACTGTTATCAACACTGTCAGATCACTATTATTTTTTTCTTGAGTGCATTTTTATGGTAGTTGTGTGATTAATAACAAACAGGAACTCATTTCTTCTTAACAAACATATTTTGTGTTGGGAAAGGAAATTATGTTTATAGAAACATTTATGTATTCTTTATGTTGCTTTCATAGGAGTGGCAATATGTGAAGTATAGGTTTCAGAACTTTTCTCTGTCATTTACTTTATCTTACACAAGACGTGTGAAAGAAGTTATTTGGTTATATGGGGCTATGATTTTTCCCATTGATTATCAACATATGCAGAAAAATTCTTATGTTGGGTGGAAAGGTTTATAAATTCACATAGATTACAAAAGTTGTGTCAAAAGAATGACAAAAACCCTAGATTACTAAAGAATATTGAGGCATTTTTATCAAAGCTAAAAATTTAAAGGCCATCTGTTTTTCTGATAAAACATTAGTCCAAGTTTTCATCTAAAGCAACTCCCTACTTATATATATTGCATCTTACTCTCTTTTATCTACTCTAGGTTTTGTATCTATGCTTACTGTTTTCTACTGCATTATTATCTATTCCCTTTTATACTAGATGCATGCATCTGAAAAAAGCAAAAGCAAACAAACAGAACACTAACATCTAAACTATCTCTCCTGCTAGTTACTAACCCATATTTTCTGATTCTCTTTATGGTAAAGATACTGAAAGTACTGTTTACATTTGTTTGCTTTACCTTCTTACCTACCATCTCTCAATTTACTCCTAATCACACCATTTCATTGAAATAGCTCTCATTATGTTGTTTGCAATTTTAATTTTCTTTTCAGCAGGAGTGGCCTGAACTACATATCTCTAACCCCACCTCCCACACACACTCTCAGGTACCCCACACCCCAATCTCTATATTGTTACTAGAGATTTACCAGGAATCTTATTTATGTAATATATGTGATATTTTCTGATTTGGATACTACTTTGCCCATTCCTCATTAAATACTTAATAAGTAAATTTTTACATTTTTCTTTTTAAATGATTATTTAAAAATAATCTGGCATTTCATATGGTCTAAGTGTAGAGTTTTGAGCTATTTCTAATGTGAACTATAGGATTATTTTCCAGGAAAAAAAAAAAAACAAAAAAGATGTGATGCATGTCTGTGCTAGAAAGTATCCATAGTAATGTACTGCTATAATGATCATATATAATTCATAAGATAGCCATCACATGCTGAGCACATAAAAGTCTCAATAATATTAACAAATCTACCTTTTATCTCTTTCCTCTTAAATTTCTTACCTGCTGTAAACTGAGAATGAGGGTCTTGGCACACTGAATTTTATCAATCTGCCTGGTTTTACTCAGTGTTTCTTTAATAATATCACCATAGTCATTGTAATACTGTGATTAAAAAGAAACATAGCTTTAAAATTATTGAAACATTAGATAAAGACTTGGGTTAATTAAAGAAATGGATAGGTAATTAAAAGGTGTTTAATTTCACTTTAAACATAATGACAGTTAAACAATATTGGCCAAAGTTAAAAGAACATTTAAGATTATGAAATAACAAATAATAACACTAAAAAAGCTAGGAATTCTAAGAGAATAAGTAAAATTTAAATAAGCAAAATTCCTCATTTTTTAGAACCTGGATTTAACAGATACCATTTAAAAGGCAACAAATACAATGAGATATTATATCTCATTTCTCTAACATTTCAACTTTATTACTAAAATATAAAAAACAAAAACATTGATATATTTAATAGCAACTGGGAAAAACCTAAACTTCAGGTTTTTGACACAAGATTTAAAGAATTTTCCTTGTGAATCATTAGGAAAAGCTTTATTTGAAACCATTTGTTATTCCCTAAGAA
Source organism: Galemys pyrenaicus (assembly GCA_019455555.1). Taxonomy (NCBI): domain Eukaryota; kingdom Metazoa; phylum Chordata; class Mammalia; order Eulipotyphla; family Talpidae; genus Galemys; species Galemys pyrenaicus. The sequence goes on along the minus strand of JAGFMF010011588.1, from coordinate 442,850 downwards.
AAACCTAAATCCTATGTGAAAGTGAGTATGAACAGCTTGACAAATGAATTTTTATAATCTTGAAATAGATGGGTATATTTCCATGATGAGGTACGAAAAAGGGAGAAAGGCTTAAATGAATAATCACTCCAGTGCAAGTATTTTTTCAATGCAGGAAAAAAAAAAAAAAGAGAGAGAAAGCTATGCAGACTCTGAAGTGGTTCAACAGGCAGATCTCAAAAATTCAGTTTTATAATGATCACACAGAGAAGTGGGGCAAAAAAAAAAAAAAATCACAAGGCTATAAAAGAGAAGCAAAGAGTTACTAGAAACTCACCAAAAATAAATAAATAAAGCTTTTAATGAGCAGAGATGTGAAACAATTGTCAAGAACAATAGAAGTTTTGGATAAGGATCACTTCTTGAAACCATCCAGTATTAATAAGAGATGACAAGGAAAACCCAAGGTAAGCTCTTCTTCATTCATCCAAACCCTGTTTAAACATTACTCTAGGATGCCATTTCTAGGTCCTCTGAGGTCCTTGAGACTGCGCTAACTTTGTAATTTGTACATCTATTTTTACAGTAATACAGTATGGTCTAGTGGAAAGAGATAAGCTTTTAAGCTAGACAAACCTAAAATCAAATCCAGTTTTTGCTACTTTAATAGCTATGTGACCTAGGAAAGTTCTTACCTCTGTGAACGTTAATTTCCTTAGCATGTTTCCTACCTCACAGGGTTACTGTTATCAACAAAGTCAACGTAAGACCTTTAGAACAGTGTCTCAAATATAAATGGCATGGAACACAGGCAACCATTCATTATTAGCTTACTACATTTTAATGTTTAATCTCAGTTTCTCTTAATTAATCTATAAGCTCCTTAGTACAGATATCATCTTTATTTTAATGTCTGGCTACCAGCATAGTGCTTATCACATTGCAGTTATTCAGTAAAATAGGGTGAATTAATTACTATACCACAATTAGAACTGGGTCATACCTAAACATGAATAAAGAAACAAGTTGATCAATAGCACACACAATATTCTGAACATGGGCAAAATAAAACATTTTCTGATTTGAGAACAAGGCCAAAAAATATAAACTTAGAAGTGTTCCCTCGTATCTATGCATATCAGATAATATAATAAAGGTTTCTGAGGGTCAGGAACAAAATGGGAGTTTAGGAAAAGGAGAGGAGCCAGGAGGGTAAGTACCTTTCAAAATCCTTATGAAGAATGGCTTAAAACCTGTCAACATCTCCTTAGCTCCCTCAGGAAAAAAAAACAACAACCAAACTTTTCATAGTATATAAGGTCTGACCTGTCACTTCTTGTAAATCTCATTTGACAAACAATCTCTGTTGCTATACTGCAATTACTTGCATTTTCCCCCCAATAATTCATATTCCTTTGTGTCTTTGTACACGAATTTAATATACCTAAAATTCTTTACTTCACTAAATTATGCTGATCATCTCAGACTTAGTTTAGAGGTCACTTCTAAGCAATTTTCATTAACCCACATGTTTCTTAAGAGTTGGCTCTCTTTTATATATTGTTCAGAACCACTAATACAGACCTCTACTAGTTGCACAGTAATGTTACTTGTTAATTGATTACTTTAACCTTTAGATCACTTCAGAGCAAGATTTTATAACTTCAGTGTCTGGCAGGGAAGCATGGTTTATACTAGACATATTTATAAAAATATTTGACAAGATATCATAAAGAAGAGTGACTGACTTCCATGCTAATCATGAAAACAAAAATGTGTTTTTTTCACATAAATGTGAAGAACTCTTACTTTATGAAATGGATATAATGGTACAATGATAAAAAGCACTATGTATATTGGAAAGAAACCATAATACCACTAGGAAACCATTAACACTACAAAGGTAAATGCTGTCAATTTTATATTCAATCATAATTCTTTCATTTTTAATTGCAAATTTCTCTGCCACTGAGATGGAAGGGGAGAAAAGAATATGAAACTATACCTTCATGTAGTGTTTAAAGATATCTGCAGCTGCATGCATATCAACAATATCATAAATGATAAGTTTGCTGAAAGCAGCAAGTAGATTCCTTCTTTTATGTAAGGCCTCGATTTTATTAGCTTCATCTTCCTCATCACCCTCTAACCAAAGAAAATAAATTGGTTATGAACTTTAGCACTTTATCCAAGATAAAACAAGGTATATAATCTAGATAATTGAAAAGCAGCTCACATCATAACTACAAATTAGTACAATTCCGTTAAAGATGGGATTAAAAGCTATTACTGGAGTTACATTTTTAGTGTGTATATTTACTAACACATTTATATTAAACACTTATTAAGAACTAAGTTTCCTATCTCTGGAGACTGTCACAACAAAGATTAAGATAAGCAAATTATAGTTTTCTCATAGTTTTCTCATAATACTATAGTCTATTTACCTTTAAAATACTGTTTTATTTCAATATTCCTATATGCTAATATTCCCAACAGAGAAGAAATTTCAAGAAAGTTTAAGACACAGGAAATTCTTCTTTCAGAAAAATATATGAAGAATGATACAAATATATGGAGGAGTTAATTTTCAGCTTTAAACATGGTTATATGATTAGCTTAGAAAATATATTTTGCAAATCATCCTATGTACATGTACATAAAAAAACTATAATCACTTTCAGAAATGAGTAGTGTTTCTTCCTCAATTTTTTAATTCTCAGGCCTCCATGGCTTGTCTATTTCGATTCTAATAGAAATTTCTCCACAAGCCTCCAAAGGATAATGTAATTATGTCTGTTTCAGGTTCTGTACTGATCCCTTAATGTCTTGGCCTGCCATCATTTGGGGACAATACTTGTTCTTTCCTTTTGTACATTAATAAAAGTATTTACTTTCAACTTTCTCTTTTCTTTCTACTAGTTGGCCCATTTGTGAAGCATCAATACTTTATAATGCTGGAAATCTTTTTAAGTAATACAAGGAAGAGGTAAATTTTATATCCTGACATTAAAATGGACTCTAAAGTAAAATACTTTGTATCACATTCTAGTATTATCTAAAATGTTTTATTAAGAACATTTCAATAGCATCAGATAAACCGGTGGATCAAATACATCACAGATTTTATTTTAGAAACTATATTTCAGAAATAACCTATCCAAAAAACACACTTATTTCCTAATATAAAATTCTGTAGGCTCAGCACAATTTTGACTGGGGAGGTGTCATATGAGACTTATGGTACTTGATATTTTTCAGGTATATTTTGTTAATTTAAGTGACATATGACCACTCAAGGATAGTAAGGAACCTGGATGCCTTCCTTTAGGAAAAATTGTGAATTTGGTGTTCAGTCAGAAAGAATATCTATACTACATATACATTTTGCACATGAGGGAAATGACAAATGTACACGATTCACTATAGCATAATTTATAATGAGACTTATAATGAGATGGATAATATGAATTATGCTATCTCTAAACTGAAATACAATGCAGCTGTGAGAAAAATAAAGGAAGCCCTGTACCTAGTGGTAGGAAAAGATCTCCAAGGTACTGTGTTAAAGAGGGACTTTACTATGTACATTTTCATTCTTATTGGTTTCTGAATTTAATGAATATATTATTACTAACTTAAAAAAAAGAAATTTTAGTACTAATTTTAAGGATTAGAATTTATCCTCATATCTTTTGGGATTGATAAAAAAGTTATCATTTTTGACAATATGATAGCTGTAAGTACCCATGCTTTGGTTCTCCTCATCTTGGTCAATGAAAACGTGATCCATCACAAAACTGAGGAGTTCAGACTGGAGTCCAGTATCTGGATTAAACACCAAAGGCTGAAGGCCCTCCCTGCCACCTGTCATTAACTGGTGGCTAAAAATCATTAAAAGATCACAGAGTAACATGAAAGCCTAGAAAGCAAAGGGAATCCATCAGTAAATTATAATACAAATAGTTAAACCACAAATCAATATTACTAAAAACATACTAAATTAAGCATAGTTCAATAATAGTATCATAATAAAAATTCAGTTTTAATTTCCAAACTGAAAAAAAAAGTACTTTTTTTTTTTTGCATTCAACACAAATATCATTTAAGAATTCCAAACCCTATATACTATCTAGCTTTTTAACTTGGATTGTACTAAATCAAAACTGCTCGTTAAGAGATTTTGACTTGAACTATTAAAAGGAAAAAAAAAACCCAACCTGAAAATACAAAATTGATATAAATATAACAAAATAGAAATAAAACATACTTCTTAAATAATTAGCACAAATCATAAAACTATGCAATTCAGCAAGTTATAATAAAGCACTCTAAATCTGTTAGCTACTGTTTTTAATTCTTTAAAAATCTAACCTAAAAATAAAATCTATAAGTGAGCTTAAAGTTTAACTCAAGATCATTCACATAAAAGCCCCTATCTAAAAGCCTCCCAACAATTTAACAAACAAGGGACCTTTTCAATATATTTCTCTAACAGAAGGTATTAGATTGCCAATTTTGCCCTATTTAGTGAATGGTATGACATAAAGCAGTGTCACTGTATATTGTAACCAAAAGATTTTGTTGTGGGATAACAGAGCTGATACTTCAAAAGAATCTAATCCCCTTTCCCCGACCACTCCCAATGTATTTCTATGAGAAAACACAATTTTGGCATATATTTAGAGATGGCTGTACACTGACTACTTACTCTAAGCAAGAATTATGGTATTTTATGCGGTGACTATACAACCATAAATTACTTGGAAAGAGGAGAGCATTCTTCTTTAGTCACATTTAAAATCCCTCTTCCCCCAATCTATTTCTTTTATTTGGCTTTATTAACTCAAAACAGCTGCTTAAGAGGTTTTGAAAGTTTTTAAATCTAGGGGCACAGTTTTGGATAGCATCAAAAAAAGTGATGACATAAAACACTGAATTTTTATTTTAAAAGTCCACAGATTGATAACTGTTAGCATTTGTGGGGTTGAGAAGGTATAGAAAATAAGGATTAGTGAAAATCATGTCCTTTTAAAAAAAGATTTATTTATTTATACATACAAGAACTGGGGTATAGGCCCGAGGTTCTGGGGGGGTATAAGAGGATTCACCAGAGATAGAGGCAGATTCACCAGAACAGGCAGATCTAGTGAAAACACTGCTGAGGGGAGTAGCAGGCGAGGCAGGAGAGGTCTACTGCACCATGTGGGTTAGCAAACTGGCCAGGGATCAAACTCATGCTGCAGTGACTGGTGTTGGCTTGGTAGTTCTATATTTAAACCCTGCACCACCAGGGAGGCCTAAAACCATGTCTATTCTTATTTTAAGAATCATAAAGCATTGAATTATGACTCAAAACTCAATTTTATTAAGCTATGTTATCTCAATTAAAAAGAGACCAGATAACATATTTGAAAGAGAAGATATTAAAGGTTAACTACAACTATCCTTTATTAGACTAACAAGACTGTAGAGCAACATCATAATAAAAACCAGTATGGAAATGGCATATTTTAAATAAAGGTGCAGAGTGGAGGAGCCTACTGGACCAATGAGTTATGTCCACCTACACTTCTACACCACTGTCCAGTTATAGAGACTCAGGGACTCCTAACCACAACAGACTTGATTTTGATGCCTGAGTCTGCACAAGTCTTTCCTCTAGCACATTGCATCCCCAATGTGTATATTTTTAGATCGTCAGGGTGATCAAAAGCAGCTATTTAAGTCATGTTGACAGAATTTGGAGATGTGGGCTGAATTGTTAAGAGATGAAACTGTACTATAAGAACTACCATTAAAAAAAAAAAATCTTTGTACTGTTTTTCAAAGTATTTAATTGTTTTTAGGGAGAGCTTTTAACTGATACTTTCTTACCTGTTCCTTTACTGGAGTATTAACGTTAGACAGGCACTGCTGGCAAACAGCCAGAAAGGATTTCACTGTTTTCCTCAATACCAACAAATCCTCCTGTAAGACACATTCAAATTTGCAAGCATGAATCATAGCATTCTAGAAAAATGATCTAGAAGAAGTAGAAAAGAGCTAAATTGGTTAACTGTCAAAGGAACAAAAAGGAACAAAAAGGAAAAAAAAAATTCTTGATAATCAAACCACATAGGTTATTTCCTAGATATCCTAATGAAAGGGGCTGCAAAACAGATAATCCCAAACATTTCATGTCTAATGAGCTATGGAATGCTCAATATGATATAAGCTGATATTAAAACTATTAGTCATTCCTATAACACATGCCAGCTGAGAGTAAGGGAGTACAGTAGCAATGAAAACATCGATTAAGTAATATACTGAATTTCTCATGCTCTCTTAACATTTTACAAAATGTTAAGTGAGATAACTTTTAGACACCATCCATGTGCTCAGAGAGTAAACACCCTAGCAGAAGCAGGGAGTTAGGTTGTTTAGAGAATAATTAAGTGTTCAATATTTTTGGTATTAACTCTAGCACAGAGAGCTGAGCTGAAGAAACCTTCATAGGAGGATGGTCTTTAACTTAAGACTGGATGGATTTAAACAGATGTTCATATAATATTCAATGAAACATCTGAAATATTTAGAAGAAAATTTAAGTTTATGAAGCACCAAAGGTGTTTCAGGCACTGGGTTTGAGGGTAAGTAAATATCTGTACAGATTCAAATAAGTAGTCATTATTAAGGATTTGAAACCAGGACTGCCTGATATTACAGCACATATTCTTCTGACCAATGAGCATGTAAGTAACTCAGGATTATATAGTTGTGAAGAGTGATTAGATAAAGTTTGATTTGGAAGTCACTTTAAAAAGTACTCTATTAAAATTCTATTTTGTACAAATGCAGTACTTCTTCCTCTTTTGGATCTAAATATTCTAAATACTTTAAAAGTTACCGATATGTTTCCATTTATTAATATGAAGGCAGTATTTAGAAGAAGCCCATCTTGCACAGAATAATAGAAAGAACAATGCATTGAGAACCATTAATGTTCCTGCTGACGAATATCCAATAACCAAACCTCAACATTTCTTGATCTTTGATTTCAAAGTCACAGTGCATTAGGAGAACTTGACAAGAGAACAGGCAGCTGCAATAGATTATAGGAAACATAGCCCAGAGTCAAACAAGAGTAGTCACAGAATGGTTGCCAAAGAAGGTTAACATGTAAATGCAGTTCTGAAAATGATCTAGTTCTGTGGAAATGTATTCCAGAAGGCACAGAATAGTCAAAAGTCTGGATAAGCTTTTAAGGGATTGTTAATTTATTGTCACTGGGCATAAGTAGGTGAAAGAATGGCAAGAGAGAACACTCAGAGGGAAAACTGTTTCCATTTAAAATGAAGACCATTTAATATGTTACTTTAAATCATTTGGTTATTATCTGACCACAATAAAGAGCTAATGAAGTATTTTTATCGTGAATGTTAAAATTCTGTGTTAAAGAATCACATTTTTTTAAAAAAGATTTATTTATTATGCATACGAGCATTGGGGTATAGGCCAGAGGTGTGGGTGGTGAGAGGATCCACCAGAGACAGAGTGGGGAGCATACTGAGCAAAATACACTGCTGAGGGGAGCAGCAGGCAAGGCAGGAGAGGTCTGCTGCGCCATGTGGGTCCCCTCCCAGGCCGGCGGCAGGGATTGAACTCATGCTTCATTGGCTGCAGTTTGCTTCATAGTGTGTCGCTTAAGCCACTGCGCCACCAGGGAGGCCCAAAGAATCACATTGTAAGTAGAATGGAGGAGGATATGAAATAGGTAGCCTAGTTAATTATAGATACAATCTTCTATTGAGAACTTATTATGTACCAAGTATTGTGTCCTAGAATCTATAAATTAATAGCTCACAATCTAAGGTAATATTCCTATTTTACAGAAGAGGAAACTGAAGTTCAGAGCACTCATAGATTCTAACTGATAGAACAGGAACCCAAGCCTTGGGTTATCTGAATCTGAATCCAAGCTCTTAATCATTACTGTACAGTATTTTCTATAGAAAGGCTACAGGATTAAATTAGAATGAGGGCCTGAAAAGAAAATGTTGGTAGTAATGGGGTAAACAGATCAAAGAGAAATTAAAGTAGCAGAACTGGTAGAATTTAAGAACTAATTGGAACAGGGGTATTGATAATTATTCCTAAAATTCTAAATTGTTGCCTTCTAGATATATTATGGTATATACACTGAATCAAGAAATATAGAAACAAATGCTAACCCAATAGTTCAATGTTAAACTTAATGACCTGAGGCCCTTAAAAGACATCCTATAGGGCCTTCCTGGTGGTGCAGCGGGTTGAGTGCTGTACTGTGAAGCATCTGCAGCACGGCAGCATGAGTTTAATCCCCAGCCAGGGAAGGGACCCACATGGTGCAGCAGACCTTTCCTGCCTCGCCCTGCTACTCCCCTCAGTAGTGTATTTCAGTCAATCTGCCTGTTTGCTCCCCACTCAGTCTCTGGTTGATCCTTTCACCTCCTGTGACTCTGGTCTGTACCCCAGCTGTCATATGCATAAATAAATAGTTAAAAAAAAAAGACATCCTACAGAGATGTCTAGTAAGCAATACAATCTGTGAGTTCAAAGTCCAAGGGAATTTGAACAAGAATAGACATGTGGAATTTGAATAAGACAAAGGAATTTGAACAAGAATAGACTGCAACAGAAGCAATGGAAGTAGTTGAGATTATTCAAGGAAAATATAGAAAGAACACTAACAAAAGTATCTTGAAGTATAACAATGTTTAAAAGAGTTTATGAAGAGACCTGAGGAATAGGAGTACAACTGAAAGAATTTCAGAGGTAAAAATATTCAAAAACAGATGAAATACTTTAAAGGGAATAAGGATAAAGAAATGATGAGGTTGTGAGTGACCTTGGGGAGATCACTTTCAACGTAATTACAAGGGTTGAAGTTAGACTGCAGTGCCCTGGAGGAAGAAGGTAAACCTTTTTTTAAAAGGTTGACTATGAAAATTAAGAGGAGAGAAGGATTGTAGCTAAAACGTCTTTTGGGGATGATCAAGAATTTGTTGTTGCTCTTCTAAATAGAAAAAATTTGAGGGTGTTTGCTGAATGAATGAAGAAAAAAAAGTCATAAAGTAAGCCATACTATTTACTAGCTATGTGACATTACAGAACTACTTTAAATAGCAGCATTATAGATTTTTAAAAATCAAAAACAAATTGGTTGAACTATGTAGTCTCTGATTCTGTTCCATTTATGCCTATGCACACAAATGAGAACAAGCAGGTATTAACTGGTGAACTTCCTAGTGCTCATCAAAGGATGAATGTTCCCTGTTTCACTGTTAGTACATGTAATAGCGCAGGGCATGTGGCAGGTATTTAGTAAATATTTACTGAATTGTATTGAAGTGATAGAAACTTAGAGTGGAAAGTTAGGGCAGAAAGTACCTCAAGGATAAACATCAGGGGTAGGGATGATTAATGAATCTTGAACTAAACTGGCTTCAATAGCCAGTTTTCAGAAATCTGCTCTGGGGTCAGAAAAGATTATCAGCCACAAGTGAGGGCAGAGAGGATTGTCAGTTATAGAAGACCAACCCAATCTGACCACAAGGTGATAATTTCCATAGTAATTTCATCAAAGAACACCCCTTGCTCTGACAAAATACAGCTCTCCTGCCTGTCTATACCAATGCAAGCATTTCTTTTCTTAAACTTATTCCTTTCAAAAATGTAGTTTTGTCTTTTAAGACAGCTCATCTCTTTTGATGTGTTTCCTTTTAATTTCCTTAATAAACTTGCCATGTACTGATGAATGGGAACATCTACGAATTCTTTCCAGAGGGACCCAAGAATCCCCAACAATGAAACCCATCATCTGAACCCCAACATCACTATATGTAAGATACACGACAATCCTAGAGGCAAATATATAGAATGTCAATTTTATCAAACAATAAACAGAAATTTTAAAAAAGTGCTGAAAGTTATGAACTCTTTTTTCCCTTGTATTTCTTAGTATGCAAAGAAGCAGCAGAGGGAATTGGCTATCTTGAGAGATGGAGGCAAAAGAGTCCTTTAAAGTCAAAGTAAGCAAATCATGAAGAACTGTAAATTTAACATCACATGTAAATAATCTACCAATGACTATTGTTTTATGAATAAACTGGAAATAGGAAGCAACCAAGGAAATACAAGAAGCTAATTTCCTTCCTTAGTAGTTGTTAGATTTGGATATAACCTAAATACTATTTAAGTGCTTAAGAAAATTAATTTAATTTTAATAAACTATTCCATTTAAAAAATCATAAATCCAACAGATTTAGGTAAATTGGCATAGAGACTATATATTAAACTGTTGGATAATCTCAAATGATACACTTGAACAGCTAGGAATAGAATTTAGGTTTTTGTGGATTTCGGAATACAGTAACTTTTATTTCTCCTACAACTTTCTACTTTATTATGCAGACATCTTGCATTTCATTTGATTTAAACAGAAGCAATTATGATTCCCAGGACTGTGATTTAGCTAAGTTAAGGCAGGCAGCCATTACATGAAGTAGTAAATATTGTTAAAAATTTTCAAACTGTTAAATCAAAATTTTAAGAGATTCAGGATTTATCAATTTAAAACTCCAGTACCAACAAACAAGTTTTTTTAAGAGGGAACTTTATTCTCAGTGTCCCTTGAAAAATAGCAATGATAGTTAAAAAAAAAAAAGCGCAAAGAAGATACAGTTAAGAGTCTAAATAGGAGAAATAATAAGCAAAAATAGTACAGTTACTTTGAACTCCTTTAAAATATAAATCATTGGCCATTTTAGAATTTGAGAAAGCTTGTCATTCTGCATAGGAATGTAGACAGAAAAGGAAGCCTGGAAAAGATGGAATATTGCTATAGAAATGGGGATATGTAGAGTGAGGGTCATTATCTAACAGTGTAATTTAAAATGAGAAGGTTCCATGTTCCCTATCCCACTTTAATGACGGGTGGAGCTGAGCAGTTAGTTTGGGGACTGTTAAAAAGGACCAGGGAAAGAAGACTCAAAGAGAAGACTTAAAAGAGGCATATGGAGCAGAGAGACATGTGAAGAAGCCACTTTTGCTTCTTGACCTTGGACTTGCACTTGAGAACATGGAAGGAGACCTAGGAAGAAAAGCAGGCGAGACCCCCAGGGAGGCTGGAAACAGCAGTCTTTATCTTGACTTGTACTTTGATTTTGTTCCTTTTCTTCCAGACTTGCCTTGCCCCTTCTGACCCTATCCCATGAAGTTCCCATCCAGAAGATGCCTTAAGACTTTATGACTTCAGCAGCTCCACTTTTGGCCAACCCTGTTTGGTAGGGCATTTACTCACAAGGGGATTGGTAACTTTGGGTGTTTCACTGGGAAACTATTATCCTTTCTTCTATTTCTATGCCCACTAATGCCATCAAAGTTCTTTTCTACTGAAAATCTTACTAAGAATATGTTTCGTCTTTATGTAGTGGATAACAGAATACATTTAGAGCATGCACATTTGGGTATCTGGGGTAGGTACCCTTCAATCTGCATGTGAACACAAATTAACCAATCACACCCTAAAAGTAGATGAATTTAACAATACCTAGCAGTTCCACCAGGGAATGAACCTTCTCGCTATCTCCTATTATCAGAGCAATTTTTCAAAACACTATTATCAGAGCAGTTTTTACATTGGAAAAATGCAGATCTTGTCCCAAGACTGCCCACTTGTGTCCATGGAGCTATTTCATTTCACAAACCTTTTCCTTTCAAAAGAAGCAGCAGCTCTCTGCCCTTTCTCCTTTTCCTAATAAACCTGTCCTTTTAAAATGTAACCCCTGCCAGCCTGTATCTGTGCACTGGTAGTTTTATGCTGGATAAACTAACTGCATGCCACTGAAAGGGGAACTCTGCCTTTGCAGAAAATTTTCTCAGAGGTAACCCAAAAATACTGCTTACTGAAACCCAACATCTCATTAAAATGACATCAAGTAACTATGAACAGTTTACATGTAGCATTTCATTTTCTTCTAGGATAAAATACAATAATAATGAAGTTAATATTTACTGGCACATAGTATGTAGCAGGCACTAAAATGTTTCACATATTAAACTCAACTAAGCCTCACAACTGTGATGGGTTGTATGTTATCATTCCCATTTTATATATGAAGAAAAAAGCATAGAGATGTTAAATGCAGGCCTAAAAATGTAACTAGTAAGTGAAAGAGTGATTTAAAGCAATTTGTCTTCAATCTACAATTAAGTATTTGGCTATAATGACTCTATGAGAAAATACACTGAAGAAACAGGCCACATTAAGGAGGTAAGAAATTTGAAACTTAAACCACTCAATTATATTTAAACAAAAAAGTTAATCAATAAATTCACCACTGAAAAAGAATACTCCAGGCATAAGGTATGCTGCTTATTCACTGCAATTTTAAGAAACTAGACTGCTTACAAATACCTCTACCATTCTTTCTGAATTCAATTTTATTAAGTCATCTTATTTTAGTCAGAGTACATGAACAAAAGCGAGAAGTGAAGGCAAAAAATAAACAGAAGAGTAATTTACTCCCCTCGCTTAGACCGTATTTTACATATACATATATACATATTTTACATATACATATATATGTAGAGAGAGTGAGAGACAGAGACAGAGAAAGCATGATGCTTTGTTTCAAATGCATTTCCTAAATAAAACCAGTATTTTCTCTTGTTTTCAGAAGGTATTATGGCACCAAGAACACTTTTTCCTAAAGAAACTAAGGAGAGGAATTAAAATGGGTGAGGTGATAATATTACACTGTGATTTTTATTATAATTTTGGCTCCATTCTCTTGTTATCTATTTTACAAATTGTTTCACTAGCCTGGCTAAAGTTTTTTTGGTATACCTAGTGAAACCAAGAATTCAAAGATTTAACAAAACCTAATATGCCCAAGATGTGAAAGGCTGAAATAGTTTCAATTTATCAGTGATTTAGTCACATAGATAAAATGAGAATGATGTCTTAAAAATACACACTGGTTAGCAAAATCTCAACAAATAAGAACCTCAAGTAATCATTGAAAAGTGCTTAACATTGATACATACACAGAGATTTAAAATGGATGATTTCTCTTTTTATTTTGTACAATTTTATGTATCTATTAGCCATCCTTTTATCCATTACCATGGACTACCATTAAGATAATCATAGTCAGAAACAAAGGCAAAGTAAAACTAGTAGTGAATACGTAAAACTAGTTCAACATTATCTGGTAAGTATATATTTTTTAAAATGGATAGAAATACAGTTAAATAAAGTAGTGAAGAACCTAGGCCAGGTAAAAAGACCTAAGAATATAAAAATAAAGCCTGTTATAAGTATACGATCAATTTTCATGATTAAAATAGAGGGCACAAAACTAAGCTAATTACCCAAAACAGGCAAAGAAAGTTACTAAGTCTGTTAAATAAGACCAAGGAATTGCCTTACTAGGCCTGGACATGGCAAACTCATATAAAAGGTCAGAGTAAATTTTTAAGTCTTTATAGATAATTATCATCTCTGTCTCAGTGACTTAACTTTGATACTATAGCATGAAAACAAGCCCAGACAATACATAAATGAATTTCCATTAAAACTTTATTTACAGAAAAAAGGTGTTAGGCCAGATGTGACCCATGGGCTGTTACTTTGCCTAGTCTTTATTGCAAACTCCAGTTCTCACAGTTACCATGTTCTGACACATACACAAATTGGATTGGAAATACCTAATAATTACAGAATGACCACTGGGAGAAATATTTTTTAAATTAAAAAAATATATAATAGAAGGAAAATACTATATCACTTAGGTGATATGAAGGAAAAGATATGTTTTCCTTCTACTGAAAAGAAACAGCTTGATAGGAAAGTAAACTTACTTTTGGTTGAGGACTACAATTTCTGTACTAGAAATTGGGCTGTATTTTTATTTTTAATGATGTGTTAGGCCTCTAATAAACTCAGAGAGAACACATTTTTACATTGTAACTCATTGTTATTTAAACTAGATCTCAGCACTAGCTCAACTTAAGTCATAAGGCATTATACATATTAAGGAAGTTGGAGTATCTAAAAATTAGGTACTTTAAAGACCACTGTGTAAAACCAGTAATCAATTGAACAGGCTAGTGAAATACCTAATAATACCCTTCAAAGCATAGGAGGGTATTCCTTAACAGAAACCAATCTGCAAAACTGGACACCCAGGAATAGGATTGCAAACACAGCATGGCATTCATAATGGAATATGGGAAGCATGACTTGTGAAGTTCCTCTATAAGCTGAACATATTGAACTTTTAGTTTTCAGAGTTAAACATGTTAGCTGGGTAAATTTTTTGAGAAGTTCTGAATTTAAATAGTCACCCTCTTCTATATACCAGATAAAATAAGACAAACCAAACATTCTGAGACCTAGACAAGAAGTAAATATGAAAGAAGACCTATATTCGTTCCCTCCTAATTTCCCTAGACCAGTCAATCAGGCACTTGAGATAATATTAATAGGAACATAAGTATAAAAGAATGACTGAAGTCATGGAACAACAAAAATAAAAGATCTAAAATTAAGTAAGCAGCTGGTGAGGATAGAATTCTCAAGAAATAAAAGATGGGGAGAAAACTGAAGAAGAAAACAAAATAAAGTGGTTGATTTGTGTTCCTAGATGGATAACTTATCTACCACTCTTAGACCCATTCCCTTTCTTTTATTAACTCTGTAGATGTAAAGGTGCTAAATGTATTATGCTATACAAATTTTGGGCTAAACCTGAGCAAACTATTTCCTGTTAATTGCTACTCTAAAAGATGGGGAAGGGACAGGAAAAAGAGGTGTAAAATGTAGCTTGTATACGTATTACACGTACACGTATTATACGTTTTACACATTTCAGCCTCCTTCTAGTACATTTCTAGAAATGCATGCTTGTATGAAGAATAGCAAATTTAAACTTGTTTCCTCAGAGTGCTGGGCTACCTTTAATTAATTTCTTCTTTCTCCAGCCAGTTTGGAGGCAAAAAAAGTTGAAATTTGCAGAGGAGAACCTTCAGTCAAGACACAAATTTTGCAAGTGAACACCTTAACAATCATTTAACTTGTAGCTATCCAAGGAATGTAAACTTTCTTTAACTTAAAGAATTAGGAGAAAATAGGGATTAGGAATAGGGAAGGGTTCAAAAAATAGGGAAATTTGTCCTAGGACCTCCTCTAACTCTTGTTTAGAATAAGAACAAGCAGTATAAGGCAGAGAACAGTACACATTTAAGTCTATTGAGAATAGAGCAGCTCCTCCCAGGAGGAAAAAAAAAATGAGGATAATTTCCAGACCCACCAGGCCAAAAAAGGCAAAGGGGGCATTATTTTAGTCCTAGCTCTTATTTACCTGCTCTTTAAATGTCTTTGTATATGTCCAGAAGGAGCTGAAGGAAGATGTTTTCTGCTAGAGAAGAGAAACTGAAGGCTGCTTCTACAGGACCAGCGCTAGGGGGCACCGGAGCAAAGTATACTGAGCATGACCTGTGAGACTGCCACAGAGCTTCAACTCTGGAAATTAGGGGAACAGAGGAAATACCCATTGGTGAAACCCAGTATACTTCCATTTAAATAAAGATCTAATCCTGTTCTTGATATAATTTCTCATATATATTACTTTATAAAATAATGTTCACTGTTGAGTTAAATCATGACTTTAAAGTTCAACTATAACTACTGTTTATAATCTGATGATAGTATTCATGACAATAGAGAAGAGAAATAAGTTTTTGAAAGTTCTTTTACAAAAGCAATTTGGTAGTATCAAGCATTAATTTACAATCTCTGACTGAGCAATTCCATTTCTAAGAGTACAATACAAGATAAAGAACAAGAGTTTTTGTACTAGAATGCTCATATAGTATTCCTTTGATTACTGAAAATGTTTAAACGACCTAAATATCCCAAAGGAGAATGGCAAGACAAGTTACGGTATAGCTACATGATGGACTACCATGCATAAACTAAAAAATAATACCCATAAACATTTCTTAATAACTGAAGAAAATGTTAATTGACAAGGAGATACAAAATTGTAAGTATATTATGATCTTAGTAAGAAAATACATAAAAAATTATTAAAGTACAAGAAATATTTATAGTGGTTACCCACCAGTGGAAAGATTAAGAAATTTTGTTCATATATTTTACAATGAGCATGTCATCAGAAAGAGAGCCCAAATTCACGAAAACCATTCTACTTTATATTTTACACTAAAAACTAATAAGGATAATTAAAAACATAAGTGTCCTCTTAAGAGATTTAAGTGGTTCTATAAATGTAATGATGAGTAGAGAAAAATAAATAGCAGTCATTAGGCTAGTTCCTGAATTAGCATTAGCTAAATGGGTTCATTCTATATTAATAATTATTCAACAACTAAAAACTTTCAGATTGTCTGTGAATGATCAACATTATAAATGATATATATGACCCCAAAATCTACTGTATTATACTTAAAGTCCTCTGTATATTTTAAGTCCTTACTATTACAGAGTCACTTAAAATCAGTTTAACTTGGCATTTAAATACCTTTAGGAATACAGAATACGTAAGAAACTGCACGACAGAACTTTCTGATATAACACAGATCAAAAGACACTGTCCGCTTGGGTTTAGCGAGGAGTCAAACTACGTGCTCTTAGAACATTTTTTTTTAATAAAACCAACTAAAATGGAATTTTCTAGAACCAGTTGTATTAAAAATTTAATAATACAAGAATTTAAAGTGTGTTAACAGAAATACCACTAGATGGAAATCCAAAAGACTTGGGCTCTAAATTGTGATTTTAGGAAAGTAGTAGGTTCCTTAGTCACAAAATGTGATTCTGAGAACAAGTACTTTTCATTATTATTTAAAGATTTAATTAGAGCATTTATATTTAAGGGACTTACAAAATGTAAAATATCAATAAAACAATAATGCAACAAAGTTTTAGGCCTTTTATATAAAATGAAAAGGTTTCATCAAATCATTCCCAAAATCCCTTTTAGCTCTAGTTATTTATTAAAAATAGAATATTGTTCTTACAGCTAAAAAGTTAAAATGTACTAAGCATTCTTCTATTTATACAATTCATGAATTAGTTCATGCAAAAACTTATATGCAATAAACCAAATCCTAAAATTAGGATAGAGACTAAAGATGCTTTTGTTATAGTGGTTTTTAAAAATTAATTTTTGTGAAAAATAATTAAATGTTAAATATCACCAGCAAAAACCACTCTTCAAACAGTACCCAAAGGTATAAAGAGAAAAAGCGAATTTCTCTTTTTTATTCCTACTTCCCCAAATAATTTCCCATATGTAATCACTGTTAGAGATTCTTTGTATCTATCCAGACATTGTCAATAGAACAGTTACTAACTTTAGACTGCAGAATTTTAGACCTAGGAAAGATTGGCCCAATATAACTTTCAATTTCATAAGTAAGTAACCTGAGATAAGTAATTTTTTAGTTATTAATATCTATGAAGTACATTTAATTCATAAAATTCTTTCACATAAATTGTTTTAAAATTATTTAAGTGAACTACCTAGAAGTTATTTACACAAATTAATGATATGAATACAGTTGGTTTCTTTCTTAACACATGGGTATTAATGTAGATTAGATGTGGACAAAGCTTATGTATACTGTTCTTAAATTTTCAGTTATTCTGTAACATACACAGGATATTAGAAAGTTTGGCAATTCTGACTACATATATACAATAGTCATTCAAAATTGTTTTAAAAGTAGAAATCTTGACAGTGAAAGATTTTTATCTTAAACATACTATACACGTCCTAAAAATTCATGTTTTTCAAGATTATCATTGAGAGAATAACTTCTAAACTACAGAACGATTACTGAATATATTCTGTATTAAAAAAAAACAAATAACAATGACTTCAAAGTAAGAAGTAACTTGAGAGATACCAAAGAGAATTTTACATCTGATATAAATGCAAGAAAACTACGTGCAGACATCAACTATAACACAATTTTATTTAAAAAAAAAATCAATTCAATAGTAAAACACCTAAAAGACATTGCAGCATTCTTTCTGGTATTCAGAATTGAGTACTGGTCACAAAATCTGCATTGCAGTGTGGCAATGACAACTAGAAAATGTACATTATGATTAAGGACAAAAATGAAACTATGTTTTACCAGGACATTTCAGACCAAAATTAGAAAGAATTTTAAAAATAATTCTATTGTAAAGTATTTAAAAAACAGGAATCCTATTAAAAGAAGTTCAAGAATAGAGATTCTCCCTATATGGACTATAATTGCAAAAGAAGAGTTTAAATTAATGGAGGAACTAACCACTAAATTTTAGACCAGCATATATTCCAAATTTACTAAAACGTAATTAATTATCAACATACAATCAATATAACTCAGATAACCAAAATAATCTCTGGGGAAAATAGAATAAAAAAAAAATCAACCATTAAAGAATGAAAGTAATTGCATGTAATATATAGAATCTTGCCATCAAACTTTAACTTAACTATATTCAATTTCTTTTTATTTTATCACATTAAGGAACATTTACCCAAAAGTGAAAACATTATACCATTTTAAAGTAATGTGTTAGTCATAAAAATTACCTATTTTTTTTGTTTTTCAAGAACAAAACTGTCAATAAAATAGAAAAAACAAACAAAAAACCCTGAAAAAACCCAAAAGGCTATATAAATATATTATCAACTTTCTAAATTAAAAATAGACTAAAATCCTGACTACTTTCTAAAGGGAGAGAAATCCTCAAATTTCATGAGAAAAATTTTTTTTCTGAGAAACCTGGTGGTACTGTATGAAAAATAGTATCAACCTGTTGGTACTATAAGGGAAGTTTTATTAACTTTATTAATTTGGTACAGACTCTGTTTTGTTAAAATGAAGATATGTAAACATCACAGTATTTTTATTTTGTTCTTAATGTTCTTTTTTACTGATATATTTATGCCTCTTTCATTTTATGAAACTATGAAACATTTCATATTTGTATTAGATAATTCCAGTGTATAAAAGTATTATTATTCTTATCTTTAGAGTTATCTATAAAGTATTATTTTTGTTCTGATTCTCTTCATGGTTTCCTGTTTCTTTTAAAAGTGACTTTGCTTTTTACTATGAGCTCATTTTCCTTAAAAACTTTTATGAAAAATTCACTGAGGTAAAATCCTTTCAGCAAGGATTTACATTTGATTCTGCTATTCTTATATACAACAACATAATCACAAAAAATACTACAGATTACATAATAAAAACCTCAATCTGAGGTATTTTGTTGTTGTTTTAAATCACCATTGAAAAATGAACTTAGGATGGAAACCTTAATGAGTTTATAGCTCATGGTTATAAACTCAAGGAAGATCCATTTTTCCCTTTTAATAAATGACACATTTTCCTTATATTCTTCTATGAATGGAGTTGGTGTGGGTTTATTTCTAATTTACCATTATGCTGGAAGTAACACTTAGAGATTTCACTTTATTAGTGAGATTTGCTATCTTTTAGAAATCTTACCTTGGAAGGACACTGGGGTTTGTCTAGTTTAGAAGAGATCCTCAGATTTGAGCTGGCTTCAGTGCTTTGCCTGACTCTCTTGGATCCTACTTTCACTTAGTCTCTGGTCTGTATTTTCCCTTTTGTTTTACATGTTCATCAGTGGATTATAAATTTTTAAAGAACATTTTAAGTTGTTCTAAAGAAAAATATTGTTTAGTTTGGGCCCCCACAGTGTCATAATATTACAATAAAGAGCTACATACTATTCTCTTTCAATATTATTCTTTTTCTAAGATGTCATCTACTATAGTTATTTCTGGTTTGTTTTACAGTCCTTTCTTAGAAGTAGTTTAATTTTTTGTATATATCCAACTATGTATCTTAAGATTACCATCAAAAAAGTAAAATATACTTACTCCTAGGACAAAGCAAGAATGGATAACAATACACCCTCACACTTACATGTTTCATTTAAATACATAATTTTAACAATGCATTATTAAATAATGAGTTAAGAAAGGTTAATTTATTTTAGCCTTAATCCTACTGCCTACAGAAACTCTTACTTACTTTGGAAGGAGAACCATCAGTAATTTTCACCAACTGCCAAAGAATTGAATAATGGGAACACTGCAGTGCCTGTACGACTATCTGTAACAAATAAAATTTAAAACAAATTAGACATAACTTACATTTGCACAGTATTAAGAGGACAAATTTATCACAGATTTAATCTTATCATAAGGCTTCAAGTTTTAACTTTGCAAAAAGATGTATTAAATATTAGGTTTAAAAGACGATAAAACAACACATTGATTTATACAATAAGGACAGAATATATCCTGGCAAATATGGACCCAAATAACAATATGGCTTAAACAAAAAGGGACCACTGTGACTAATATGCTTAGTTATATTTTTAAAGGGAGAATGAAAAAAGTATTTTATCTAAATTTTATAGCTATAATATGTAAAACTGAACAAATTATCCATGTTTATAACTAAGTTATTTATTTTGTTTTAAAATAATTTTGTGAAATACAGTACTCATACAGGGCCCTCCCAGCGGCACAGTGGGTTAAGCAATGCACTATGAAACAAACCACAGCCATTATAGCACAAGTTTGATCTTTGCCACTGGCCAGGGTGGGTGACCAACATAGCACAGCAGACTCTCCTGCTGTGCCCACTGCTCCCCTCAGTAGTGTTTCAGTTGATTTGCCTGTTCTGTTCCCCACTGTGTCTGGTGACTGCTCTCACCCCCCACACCTCTGGCCTGTATCCCAGTGCTTGTATGCATAAATAAATAAAATCTTAAAAAACAAAAAACTCATACAGAAATGTATATTAAACTTTGTAAAATAATATAAAGAAAAATAACCTATGTATCTCTTATCCAAATTAAGAAAATAATTTCTTCTATCTTCTATATGAGTAACAGTTATTTTGATTTTTACTAAGTCTACATCCTCAAATTCTGAGCTTATTTGCCTAGTTATGAACACTATAAATGGAATCGTGCAATATGTATTACTTTGAGAAGGATGTCTTTAATATGTATGTTTGAGGTTTATACATGGTGTTGCATGAGCTATATTTCATTAATATCTAGTCCTGTAAATATTTAATCTATCCTTTGTTGTTTGTTTATTTTATAAATTCATTTGTTTGTTGCTGAACATCTACAATGTTTCTACTTTTAGGCCATTATAAATAAATGATCTTAGAAACATTCTTAACCTATGTCTCTCAGTGCACTCATTTATGCATTTCTCTATTGCAGAGAAGTTCTCTAATGTTTTAATTGTGAAGATCTCTTTAAAATTTTTAAAATTACTAAGGAGCTCACAGGGTTTTGTTTATATGGGCTATAGCTATCAATATTCCATACTAAAAATGAAAAAAGTTGAGGGGTAGGATGGTACTGTTTTACAATTTTTGTAAATCTTTTGCTGGCTTAGGAGAAAACTGAAGTTTTACACTTGCTACTACTATTGTATTTTCTATTTTGATTGAAAAAACCCAGTGTCGCAGATTAGTTGGGAAAAAAGGCATATTTTAAAAGCCTTTGTAGATAAATGTGGATCTTCTTTGACATGCAGTATTAAATGTACACTTGTGAGAGAATTAGAATGAAAAAAAGTAAATTATAGCTTCTTCATTTTATGAAAATAATTTGTCCTCAGGGATCTGTCCTCAACATTCCCAGGGGTCCCTGGACCAACACTTTCAGAAACAATGCTCTAGATATAGGATTGCTGGGTTACATAGCATATATGTTTAATTTTACAGTAGATAGCACCAAATTGTAATTCAAAGGGAGCTGTAATGAAGCAATCGTTTTATTTTTGTATCTAGTTGTCTTTCACATTTCCACTAACATCTGATATCATTAGATGTTCTAAATTTGGTGATTTCATTATACATCAGTAGTATCTCAATATAGTATTAATTTAAATTTCTCTAATTACCAAAGGTAACTTTTCCACTTTTATTGACAGTATTTTTCAGAGAGATAAATAACAAATTCAGGTAAATAAAATTAAGTATCAATTTGTACAGGTCTTTGTCTACATTTTTGTTTGAATACACAATATATATTTATTGCTATAACACATATCTGATAGGATGATATTAAACTATTACAGGGTCTTAATCATCTTTCCAACTCAATGAAATAAGAACGATATATGAATATATGTAAAGAATGCATCAAAAGAATATTCAGTAAGAGGAATGCTGCAGGAAGTAGCTGAGAGTTTTACTCAAAAAAGGATCACTTAAGCAAAACATATCTCCAATGTGCCTACTCAGTACTGAAAATAACTCAAAATTAAAGTGGTGCTACTTTTTATGAAACACTAATGAGATGATGTCAGGGTTTTATTAAATATAATAATTTAGTGATTGATGTCAGAGTACTAGAAACAAGACTACTAAAACACTGTCAAAGTTATGAATAGTAATGCTAAAGAAATCACCTTTCTGTACTTAGAAATTGCTCAATATGTTACGCCCACTTGTCCTGAGACTCCTTTTGATACAGCTAATTTATAATATAAAGCACACTGGTAAAGTAGTGTGCATGGAAGGAAAAAAATGAAAAAAAATTCTCTTCAATTTGAAACAATATGAATTATTAAATTACTAGAGAGGCAATATACAAATTGAGTGTAATCAATGAAAAATTAAGATTCGGAAAACAGATAATGTTCAGGAATTGCTTGCTTTGGGTATGTCGTTTATCCTAGTCATCACAAATACCATTCATTTCCCATTCCTGTACTTTTCTATTGACTATATATTAGGAATTATTCAAACTGCATCCATCTGATGTTTTGCAGAATAGGTGGTTATAAAGGAAGAAAAATACTTTTTTTCCTAACATTTATTTCTAATACAGTCTCCCCATTTTAAACTATTACATATATTATTACACATATTGGTATTCATCAGAACTTTTCTTTAAAAGAGCTCCTATTCATTATTTTAGAATAGAAGCTCACGCTTATTGACTGGGAACACTTTTGCTTTTTCACAGGTGTAGTTATATAACAATAGTTGATTACATTTCAAAATAAAATTTTTCTGTCCAAGTTTTCCATCAGTCATATTGATATTTTATCCTCCATAATATTAACGTTATCCTAACAAGTTCAGGAATCATTTATTCGGTAACTTCTTTTTGTGAAACAGATTAAGTAGGAAGGACAAGTGATTAAAATCTGAAAAAGCCAACAGATTTTTCCTAACATATGAGCACCAGTCCTTACTAATACTGCGCTGACCCTACAGAGGAGCTTCACGTTAATAAGCGTTAAGTCCAATGACTAACTCTGTTTTTGTGTTTCTAGGGCGAAACTGTTCATAGGAGTTTATAACAATGTATACCAAACCTTTCTGGGAAATAGTTAAAATGCAGGAGTATCCTTCTCTTCTATCTGCTACCAGGTTATCAAAATATTGGATTCCTAAATAATGGGGTGGTGTAGTGACACAGAACTTCCCTTAATGCTACGGTGATGGAGAAATAAATTTCTATTGGTTGAGTCACTGAGACACTAAGATTAATCTATTAGAGTAGTTATAACTACTATTAAAATTATTTTTGTAAACAGATGAGTAGATTAGGCAGGTTTTTTACACACACACACACACACACACACACACACAATGGAATACTGAGTGGATCGGGAAGCTATGGTACATATATACGGTGGACTACTATTCAGCAATCAAAAAAGAAAAACTAGATGCATTCACAGGAACACGGATGGAACTGGAAGGGATTATGCACAGCATAGTAAGTCAAAAGGCAAAAGAAAGATACCAGATGGTTCCTCCCCTAGGAGGAATATAATGGAAACAAATAAGGATCAAGGAAAGGAATAACAATAACAATAAAGAAACAAAAACCAAAAATGAAAAGACAAGGACAAATTGGGGGAGGAGAGAGGGGAGGGTTGAGGGCAGACGGGAGCACGGGTGACTGAGGTGATGGTGCACTGGTGATATGGTGATGGGGAATACATAGGGATTACAATTGATGTCAAATATATATAAATAAATAAATTTAAAAAAAAAAAGAAACTATCAAAGAAGAAAGATGAACCAAGGGGAGAGGGCGTACAATGGGCTACATCAGAGAACTATGATGCCTTGGTGGTGGGTGTGGTATGGTAACATACACTGGAAGGAGATGATTTTATACCTTCTAAATATATAGTGTTGAAAACCAGTGTTACCTCAA
Source organism: Galemys pyrenaicus (assembly GCA_019455555.1). NCBI lineage: Eukaryota > Metazoa > Chordata > Mammalia > Eulipotyphla > Talpidae > Galemys > Galemys pyrenaicus. Next base: position 418,576 of record JAGFMF010011588.1, on the reverse strand, counting down.
TTAAAAAAATAAGGAAAAAATTTTTAGACTTCCCCTTAGTAATTACTTTTATCCATTTAAAATATCTATGCTTTTATCTTGATTAGCAGATTGAATGAATCAAAATCATTCAATCTGCAACAAATTATATCATGTATCTTGAAACTGAATGGTGTTTTTAAGTAAAGTAGTACTGAGGGATAAGGTCTAGACTATTAAGTTTAGGGGAAAAAAATGAATTTTCATGGAAAGACTACAGATACTAATAAGGAAAATGATTAGTATGTGTATAATACACGTTTGTGTAGACACATGATCTACACATACAGGAAATGTTTAAAATTCTGAAAATCCAGTGACTGTGTGATAAATTGTGTTCTTTCTTTCATTTATCTGTTTGTAAGTGACTCTGAAGTTAGAAGATCAAATTATTTCGTGGATATGTACATGACAAAAGAGGGAACTAATACTAGTCTGTTTCTGATATCCAATACTGATCATTATATAAGCTATATTAATATAAGTGATATCGTTCTTTAAAAAGGGGTTTAAGATGCAAATTAATAACCAACATGGCTCCACTAAAATGGAAATGAGGCTGGCAAATAAACATATGAAAAGATTGCAGCATCATCAGCATGAAGGAACTGCACATTATAAACATGGCCACATACCATTACATACTGATTACAATGGATAAGATATAAAATGCTGACAATATCAACTGCTGGAGGGCACATGAAATACCTGGAACATGCATATACTGCTAGCAAGAACACAGTACCAAAAATGGTTTGGAAATTTCTAGTAAAATTTGACATACATATACTGTAAGATACAGCAACTGAATTCCTGAGCTCTTACTTTAGAGAAGTGTTAACTTATGTTTAAACAAGTGTATGCATATGTTCATATAGCAGCTTTGTTATAGCCAAAAGTTGGAAACAATTCAAATGTTTTTCAATAGATAAATAGGATGAACTGGTATATCCACACAATGGAGTAAAATTAAACAGTAAAAACAAAGCAACTACTGACTCACATAACAACTAAAAACTTGGGTTAATCTTACAGACATGCTCAGGGAAAGAAAAGTAATTTATAAATTTTAACACACATACATTATACAGTCACCAGCACAATCGGGATACAGAAGAGTTTAATCATCTCCTCTCCTAAATTTCTTATATATGACTACATCTTTTTTTTTTTAAAGATTTATTTATGCATACAAGCACTGGGGTACAGGCCAGAGGTGTGGGGGGTGAGAGGATTCACCACAGAGAGTGGGGAGCAGAACAGGCAGATCAACCGAAGTACATTGCTAAGGGGAGCAGCGGGCACAACAGGAGAGGTCTGCCGTGCCATGTGGGTCCCCACCCTGGCCGGCAGCAGGGATCGAACTCGTGCTGCAGTGGCTGCAGTTTGCTTCATAGTGCGTTGCTTAACCCACTGTGCCACCAGGGAGGTCCTATATGACTACATCTTTATAGTCAGATGCTTGCTTCACACTCCTGAAAGATGGAAGTCTGTGCCCCTCTCCCATAACTTTCCCTATGTATGTCTTTGATATCAATGCTCATCTTTCTCATATCCTTTTATAATGAACCAGTAAATGAAATTACTAGGCGACATATTTAGGGAAAACAAAGATTCTAAGAAACAGGGGATATGACAGGACAAAAGGGCAATCTCTGATCATGCTAGGCACCAGACTAAAAAGATGAAAAGCACTAAAAAGAACTGGAAGGTTTTATTTGTTGTTCTGAGGCATATGATAGTTATGTTGGATCATTTGTTCAAATAAATTCATGTATATGAAAAATAATGTAATGATTATTAAACACAACAAGGAAAGAGCTAGAATGGAAATTATTAGAAATACGGGCCAAAGAAACTACTCAAAGTGCTGAAAATGTCTGTCTCTAGGGAGATGGAGTGGAGAAAAGAAGAGGACTGGATAGAATTGGAGAGGAAATAGTCTTTTGGGATATAAATGTTTTTAATCTATTTCAGTTTTTAAAAATCTATGAAATTTTGTTGACTAAAAAAAATAAAAAAACTCAGTTACCACACATAGCAACAACATACTTGGCTACCTAAGTCAATGTTAATTGATATGACCAAAAAACCCCAGAAACAAAAACAGAAAAATCATCTTGCCAAAACAAGTTTTTAATCTAAAATATAATATTTGAATGTATATTCCCTGATTTAAGAAGTCATCATTTAGGATAGACACTTGGTCATGGAAAAAAGTAGAAAATGTAAATACACTGAAAAATAAAATTTCAACATTGGTCTGAAGAGGCTTCAGTTTCATCATCAATAAAATGAGAATGATGTATATTCCACAGGGTTGTCATGAGGCTGATATAGATGTAAAGACTTAAAATAAAACCTGGTTCTTTACAATTTAATCATTATTAACTGTTAAAAGATTTTAATAATTTTAATACTTTTAATAGGTTAAAAATTTATCCTCATAGGGGATGATAAAACAGACACTAAAACATGTTTTTATACCAGAATGGACTGAGATGGTAAAAATAAATAATCAAAAGCACACAGGAACAGATTTGAGAGGTGTTTACTATGGCTAAATCTGCAGCAACCAAAGAACCAAAATAACAGTAGTGTTCAATTTTAACCAGTTGGAATAACATTCTATTCTACTAATATCGTGAGGTCCTGCTCATTGGCCAGGCCACCCCAGTGGCTTGATACCATCCTGTATACCAGGATCTATTCTGGGAAAGGCCCTAGTTACTGTACCCCCAACCTGAGAAAAGAAGACCCAAGCTGAACAGAAGCTTCAGTAGAGCAAACCTGAAAGCAAACAATGCTTTCTTTGGGAGAAAGAAAACATAGTCAAGCAAATCCTCAGGAAAAAAATACATAAAATTTGACCAATTCAGTGAAAACTCAGAAAAAGAGAGGCATACAGGAAAAGAAAAAGACTGCTTTGAGAAACATGATCAATAAATAGAAAACTGAAACTGAAACTAAGAAAATAATGGAATTGCAGAATGGATAAAGATCAATGGAGGAGGTAAAAAAAAAACTCTGAAAAGTCATAAAAATAGACCAAATGGAAGAATGAATTAAGTCATCTTGAAGATGATGATACCAAAAGAACCAAGACAGAAAATGAGCTACAAAGGAAAAAGAATGAAGAAACTATCTGATACCATAAGAAAAGAAAAATGAGAATCATAGTAATACCTAGAAAAAGAGATAAGGGAACTGAAAAACTAAGGAAATAACTGAGAAAACTTCCCAGATTTGAGGAAGGAAATAGAGAAATACAGGAAGCTTAAAGCAACTCTACAGCAAGACATATACTAGTGAAGCTTGCAAGAGTCAAAGACAAAAAATAATGAAGATGACAAGGGGGAATAAACAGATACAGATAACTTATAGAGTAACACCAAATTAAGCTAACATTGGACATCTGTGAAGAAACACTATGATAAAGAAGAGTGGAATGACAAATTCAAAACACTCTAAGACAAAAATGCCAGCCAAGAATATCCTGGAAAGCTCTCCTTCCTATAAAAGGGATAAATAAGGACCTTCTCAGACAAACAAAATCTTGGGGAATTTGTAACTATTAACCACCCTCTCCAAAAAATATCAAAAGAAGTTTTAGTTTTAAAAGCAAAGAGAAGAATCAACATAAAGAATTAAATAGAACCATAGAAGTATAAACTAATGTATGGGATGCAACAAAAGCAGTAGTAAGAGGGAAGTTTATAGCAATCCAGGCCCATATCAACAAACAAGAAAACTGAAAGAAACAATCTAATCTCACACCTTAATGATTTAGAAAAAGAGCAACAAAAGGATCCAAACACCAGTAGAAGAAAAGAAATCATAAAAATTAAAGCAGAAATAAATGAATTAGAAATCAAGAAAACAATCCAAAAGATTAATGAAACCAAAAGTTGGTTCTTTAAAAAAGTAAACAAATAAACTTCCAGCCAGGCTAACGAAGAAAAAACAGGAGAAAACACAAACAGGATCACAAACGAAAGAGGAGAAATTACAACAGACTCAAAGGAGATTAAAAGATTAATCAGACAATACTATAAGTAGCTATATGCTAACAATCTTAATAATCTAGAAGAGATGGACCAGCTCTTAGAAAGATATAACCATCCAAAGCTAAACAAAGAATAGAACACTTAAACAGATCAATCTCAAATAGTGAAACTGAAGAAGTAATCAAAGCACTCCCCAAAAACAAAAGCCCAGGACCAGATGGATTCACAAATGAATTCTACCAAACATTCAGAAAGGAACTAGTTCCCATCCTACACAAACTCTTTCAAAAAATCGAGAAAGAAGGAATACTACCAAATAAGTTCTATGAAGCCAATATTACACTAATACCAAAACCAAAGATAAAACACACAAAAAAAGAACTACAGACCAATCTCCCTAATGAACATGGATGCAAAAATCCTCAACAAAATTCTAGCCAACAGAATACAACAATGCATAAAAAGGATAATTAACCACGATCAAGTGGGATTTATTCCAGAAGCTCAAGGATGGTTCAATATCCAAAAATCAATCAACATCATCCAACATATCAACAAAAAGAAGAACAAAAATCGTATGATCATATCAATTGATGCAGAAAAGGCATTCGACAGAGTCCAACATCCATTCATGATAAAGGATCTCGAAATCCTTGGAATAGAAGGACATTACCTCAACATGGTAAATGCTATATATGACAAATCCACAGCTAATATAATCCTCAATGAGGAAAAACTGAGAGCATTCCCCTTAAGATAAGGAACAAGAGAAGGATGCCCACTCTTTCCACTGGTATTCAACATAGTACTGGAAGTCCTAGCCAGAGCAATAAGACAGGAAAAGGACATACATGGAATCCAAATAGGGAAAGAGGAAGAAAAAATATCATTATTTGCAGATGATTTGACAATATACTTGGAAAACCCTAAAAGCGCTACAGAAAATCTAATTAAAACAATTAACCAGTTTAGTAAAGTGGCAGGATACAAAATAAATGCACAAGTCAGTAGCCTTCCTATACACTAACAACCAATCTGAAGAAGAAGAAATCAAGAAAAATATACCCTTTACAATTGAAACCAAGAAAACCAAATACTTGGGAATAAGCCTAACAAAAGAAACAAAAGAGCTATATAGAGAAAACTATAAAACATTGTTAAATAGAAGAGGACACGAAAAAATGGAAAGATATCCCCTGCTCTTGGATAGGAAGAATCAACATTATCAAAATGGCCATCCTACCAAAAGCAATTTACAGATTCAATGCAATACCAATAAATATCTCAATGAAATTCTTCAAGGAAATAGACCAAATATTGATGAAATTCATATGGAGACATGAACCATCCTGATTAGCCAAAGATCTTTTGACAAAAAAGGAGAGTGGAAGTATCACACTCCCAGACTTCAAACTCTACTACAAAGCAATAGTAATTAAAACAGCATGGTACTGGAACAAACACAGACCTACAGACCAATGGAACCATATAGAAGGCACAGAAGTAAAACCACACGACTACGGACACCTGACCTTTGATGAAGGAGGAAAGAATATGTAGTGGAACAAGGACAGCTTATTCAATAATGGTGCTGTAGAGGATTGATTCACCGTATGCAAAATAATGAAACTGAACCACTATATCACACCATATACAAAAATAATTCAAAATGGATAAAAGACCTAAATGTAAGAACCGAAACCATAAAATACATAGAAGAAAACACAGGTAAAATGTTACAAGACATACATCTCAGTAATGCCTTTAAAGATGCATTTCCCAAAGCAATAAAAATGAAAGGGAAGATAAACAGCTGGGACTACATCAAATTTAAAAGCTTCTGTACAGCAAAGTAAACATTAAACAAAACAAAGAGACACCCCACTGACTGGGAAAAAAAACAAAACTTTGCTCTCCACACATCAGACAAGGGTCTTATCACAAAGATATACAAAGAACTCATAAGACTCAAAAAAACAAAGTAAAAAACACAATCAAAAAATGGGCAGGAGAGCTTGAAAGATACTTCTCCGAAGAGGACATGCACATGGCCAATAGGCACATGAGAAAATACTCAACATCCCTCATAATCAGGGAAATGCAAATTAAAAGCACAATGAAACAAATGTAAGTTCCAAAGATAAACACAGACTGAAAGCAGGAGTTGGAAAAAAATTCTACAACAAATGGCACCCAAAGGAAGGCAAGGACAGCCATATTTAGATAAAACTGATGTACAGCTAAAAAAGGCAGTAAGAGACAGTGATTAACACTATATAATGATAAAGAGGACAATACATCAGAAAGACATAACACTCAGTCAATATATACTCACCAAAGAAGGAAAACCTAAATACATTAGATAATTACTATCGAACCTGAAAACAGACGTTGAAAAAAAATACATGTCGTTAATCTCAAAACCCCAATTTCACTAATGGACAGATCAATGAGATAGAAAATAAACAAGGACACAATTGTCCTAAACAAAAATTGAGATCATATGGGCCTAAGAGATACTTAAAGGGTCTTGCACCCCACAAAAAAACGAGTACAGTCTCCAGGATATTATTACACACTAAGCCACAACACAAGTATTAACAAGCACAAGAACAATGAATCATTCCAAGTATTTTCTTTGACCATAAAGGTCAAAACTAGAAATCAACTACATAAAGTAAGGAACGCCTCCAATATGTGGACACTGCACAACACACTACTGAAAGACCACTGGAATAATGAGGAAATAAAAGAAATAAAGAAGTACCTTTGACAAATGATAATGAGGACACAGGATGTATGGGAAACAGCAAAAGCAGTACTGAGGGAAATATAAAGCAACAAGGCCTATATCAAGAAAGAACCCGAAGAAACAATCTAGTCTCTCATCTCAAGGAACTAGGAAAAGAAGAACAAAATCCCCCCACCAAAAACAGTAAAATAGAGAAGTAATAAAAATTAAAGCAAGAGTGCTCGCTTCGGCAGCACATATACTAAAATTGGAACGATACAGAGAAGATTAGCATGGCCCCTGCGCAAAGATGACACGCAAATTCATGAAGCGTTCCATATTTTTAACAGATGAGTGGATCGGGAAGCTGTGGTACATATACACGATGGAATACTACTCAGCAATCAAAAATGAAAAACTAGACACATTCATAGGAACATGGATGGAACTGGAAGGGATTATGCTCAGCGAAGTAAGTCAGAAGGCAAAAGAAAGATACCAGATGGTTCCTCCCCTAGGAGGAATATAAGGGAACCACATAAAGATCAAGGAAAAGAAATAAGAACAACAATAATAATAATAACAAGAAAGAAACAAAACCAAAAATGAAAAGACAAAGACAAACTGGGGACACTTGGTGGGGAGGGAAGAGGGGAAGGGTGGAGGGCAGATGGGAGCATGGGGGACTGAGGTGATGGTGCACTGGTGATATGGTGATGGGGAATACGTGGTGATTACAATTGATGTCAAATATATGTAAAGTAAAAAAATTTATATTAAAAAAAAATTAAAGCAAGAAGAAATGAAACAGAAGCCAAAAATATAGTCCAAAATCAGTGGAAACAAAACCTGGTTCTTTTAAAATAAACTAAGCTCACATAGAAAAAGGGAAAAAAACTCAAATAAATAGAACTTAAAATGGAATTACAACACAAGAGAAATATAGAAGATAATTAGAGATTACTATGAACATTTAATGCAAACAAGTTCAACAATGTAGATGAGATGGACAAATTCGTAGAATTGTACAATCATCCAGGGATGAGTAAGAAACAGAAAACTTGAATAAACCAGTTGCATGTAAGGAAAATGCAATGGTAATCAAAACTCCTAAAAAAAATTTAATAAGCAAGTTCTACCAAAAGCTCAAAGATGAAGTAATACCTATCCTGCTCAAATTCTTTAAAAAAATTTAGACAGAGCACTTCCAAACACATCTTATGAGGCCAATATCACACTAATACCAAAACCAAAGAAAATATAAAAAAAAAACCAAAACACCCTACAGGCCAAACTCCTCAATTAACAAAGATGCTAAATCTCAAAATCTTAGCAAACCCAATCCAACAATAATTCAAAAGGATTATACACCACGACCAAGTGGGATTTACTCCAGGGATACAGGATGGTTCAATATGCGAGTCAGTCAATTTAATTCACTACATCAACAAAAAGAAAGATAAGAGCCATAGATTATATCAATAGGTGCCAAGAAAGCATTTAATTAAAAGTTTGACATCCGTTTGTGGGGGGGGGGGGGGGGGAAAAAAAACCTTGAAAAACTTGGGATAAAAAGGATATATCTCAACATAATAAAAACCANCAAAAAAAACCTTGAAAAACTTGGGATAAAAAGGATATATCTCAACATAATAAAAACCACATATGGTTTATATTTGAAAGTTTTAATAGTACAACAATATTAAGCATGGAAAGATGGATCACTGAAACAGGAGGATCATTTAACCCTGAAGAACTCACTTGAATTTGGTTATTAGCACATGGAAAAAAATAGTCAAGAATGTAGAGAATACAGTCTCCCATATAGTCAGCAAATTTCAAAGTAAAAATAATTTTAAAAATGTTAAACATAACTGAGGGTTAACAACATTGAACAGTTTGGCAGTTCTTTGGTATCCTTACTCTACAATATTTTTTTTTCTTCAGGATTCTAACTGAAATAGAGAGTTGAAATCTAAGAAAGTGAGCTGGCATGATCTGGTGGGAACTCCTTGATTTGGTTTTTGGAATTCCAATACTGGGTATCTAAAAAGATGTTTCAAGGAGCTGCTAAATAAGTTTTGATTTGTTAAAATGACATTACAACCTAAAAGTGATGCACTCAAACTTCACACATGATTGAGATTTAAGAATATAAGCCTAAGAAGTTAACAGTTAAGAGTAAATGTCACATAGATATGTTCTCTTATTCAAAGAAAATAGGGTAAATAATACACATGCAGTGAAAGTAACAGAAAACCAAATGACTCTCTTAAAAACAAACAAAAAATAACATGTAAAATAATACAAATCCATTAAAAGAAAATATGGTGTAGTGAATTAAAAAGTTAATTAAGACACATATGTGTGATGAGTGATGCATCAGGAGAGGAAAATGAGGAAACCAAAAAAGGAAATATTTTAATTCTATCATTCTCTTTCAGTTTTGAAGCATAATTCAAGAGTAACAGTGAATTTTGTATAGGTTACTGAAAAGATTAGAATGAAGAAAGTATGGAAACTGAAGAGTCAACAATCAATGTAGAAAAACAACAGGGTCATTATTTAGCATCTATTCACAAACTACACTAAGACCACCCTAACATAGTCAGTGACATCTGTTTTTAAGAGGAAATTACATTAAGTAGGGATCAAAAACACACTGTCAGGCACCTTAAAAGAATTACTCATAAGCAAATATAAAGCACTTTCTATAATTAACTTTTAATATGAAATTATAATTGTTATGTTGCTGAAATTCTTACTTCTTTAGTGTAATGAATTATCAAATAAGCATTTCATATTACTAAATGGTAATTAATGAGGTTATTCCTAAATACCCAACTATATATAACTACAGGGCAGTTATTTTGGTCTACATGAGTGCCTGATGTGTACAAAATAACTTTTAAATTTATAATAGATGGTTACTGTTAATTAACAGAATTAAGCTGAATATTAAGAAACTATGCTAAGTTCTCTTCTAGGATAGAGAAAGCTGGTTGAATTCTAAGATCTGCTAAAGGCCCTCAAGCTTATATAACTATGATTCTACAAAAATTAAGTCATACCTAAAGTTTTTATTATCATAGTTAGAACAGTGCCTTGAATACAGCCATGATCAAAAATTTTCATTACATGCCACCAATCAAATTTTCAAACTGCTACTATTTAACTAGTGGTATTTCCCCTAAAAGAATGTTTATTTACCTTAATATTAAATTTTGAGATAGATTATAGCCATGTTTCTCTATTATTTTCTGTTCAAATCTGAAGATAAAATACACCTTTCAATAAAATCCAATCACCATGACATAATTCTCAAAAGAGTTGACTGCATTAAAATATTAACAACTACTTTCTATGAAAGGCTTTTGATAATCTTATGTGACCTCAAAAAATACAGTTTTCTAAAATGATTTAGGTTTATCAACAAAACCTACCTGTTCTGGCATAGCTCCATGCTCAATTCCAGTCTTCAATAATCTATAGCAATTACCAAACAGATCCCATTTTGTGAGATCATGAGCACTAAAAACAAACAAACAAAAGGCCAGAAATACATTAATTTTATTTAACTTATTAAATTATTTAATAAGTTGTCTAATCTATTAAATAAAATTATTAAAATACATTTCAGTTCAGTTTCAGTATGTGGAAAAATAACAATTTTGTTACAAAATTGAAAAAGAAACATAAAGGAAATGTTTAAGTGCTCAAATTTAGAAATAGGGAAGGAGTGGAGAGAGGGAGGGGTAAAATAAAAGACATAAAAGAAGAGAAAGGAAGCACAACAGAGGGTACAATTATTGAAAGAATCCAAAAATCATTAAAAGAGATAAGCAATAATGTTAAAGTGAAGGTGACTGCCACATGGTTAACCCAAGTTCATATTTCATAGATGTTGTAATTGTTCTACTGATTCATTTTCAAATTAAATCAAGTACAAAATACCCTATAAATGGACTTTCCCCCCCCTACATTGTAAAATATATTTAAACAAATCCATTCACAATTTCAAAGTATAAATATGTCTATTCTGTATTTACATGTCTATTTGGACATGGACAAAATCAGGAAAACAGAAATATGGTAAAGCTCAGAAACTTTAGTACAGTTATTTACATGGGCTGAGGATTTCTGAGTGAGGAAATAGACATTTTATTTATGTTTCTGCAATTAATTTCAAGATTAAATTAATTTTAAATTCTCAAAAGTTTACTGTTCAAAACTAGATCACTGGCAATCAACTTTTATTTTCAAATCAAAGTATTTTTTAAAATAGTTTTGATGTAGGTCACTGTATTTTATTTTCAAATACCAAAAATTTAAAATCAGAGTTTGTTTCTTTGTGTAATGTATTTCATTATGATATCTGGAAAATTCATTAAAGTAAGAGGTAGACTTAAATGCTCTTTTAACAAAGTTCTTTTTCTTTTTTATGGAAAAGCATGCCTAACTGAAAAGGACATGTGAATTACATTTTAAAATGACACTTGTTTCATTGATCTGAACCTTATTATCCTTATTCAACTGTGTGATCTACATAGTAAGAATAGAATTATAAACAACCGAGAACAGTTCAGGAAAAAAAAAGTTAAAAATAACTTTAATGGCTTTCCCCCAATTTCATTTTTATATAGTAAGATTTCCATAAAATTCTAGCTTATAGATTAAGTTCATCTAACTTGATATAACTGATTAACTTAAACTTTTACTATATATGCTCCATAAACTGAATTATCAACCTTAATCCTTAAGTATCAATTCATAATAAAGACCCTTAATTCATGAACAAAAAAACTAAGTAAAATACTAGACTCCACAACAAGTCAACATTTCTCTCAACTTCCTCTTGTTGTATGTATATGAAACATTACAATCTCTTTTATGTTAGTTAAAACGTTATTCACTTAATCTACATTAAATAAAAAACATACTTGTGAAAGGAGGTTAACCGCTTTAATGTAGAAAGAACATTGTAAATATCATCATCATCAGCTTCTTCTCCCTATTAAATAAAAGGGAGACATCAATTCATTATTATAACGTTCTCATTCCCAAAAAGTTATTAATACAGACAGCCTAAAGAAAAAGTCCATTTTAAAAACATAAATAGTATATATTCACTGTAAACCCTCCACCCCTCATGTCCATAATCCCAACACCAAGGATAGCCAATTTTTACGTTTTAAACAATGTCCTATAAATGTAACTTTGTATAGATTTTGGAGTAATATACTTCCTAAAGTATAAAAAGTTATATCACATTCATTAGCACATCATAATTAACTCAGTGATATTAAATTCCTTAAAACTGTTGAATGAATGTTATATACTTTAAAGACTTTAATGGTTATTTCAAAGAACTTTACTGATTGTCTATGCTTTTTACTGATTGTCAATGATGTTATCTTGTGCACACCAATGGTAAGCAGGCATCCCTTATAATAAGCACACTTAATTTTTAAGTTACATTCATTAGCATATCATAATAATACAGTGATATGAAAATGCATCTCATTTAGAGAAAATGAGAAGACAGCTAAACCTTAAAAAGATTTTTCTTAAGAGAAAAACCTAGCTTTTAATGGAACTGATTTTTTAAATAAAAATAAAATGTAACCAAGGTCATTCTTCAAAGGGTGAATAATTATGATAACACTAACTTGAGAGGAGTAAAGAACTGTAGTAGTTTTGTTTATTTTAAAATGGAAATGATTTACAAATGTAGCTACATTAAATAATCATGCAGAAGTATATGTACACATTAACTTGCGACTAACCTCCTGTAGTAGATCTTCCACAGAATGATTGAATCGATCTACAAACTCATCAATCAGCTGGCTTCGAGCTATGTCAACTCTGTTCTGGATGGTATATTCTTCACTGCATAATATGCTATAGGTTTTACTGCAGGCTTCTAGAACATCTGATTCTACATGTTTTTCCACAACAAACTTAATTTGTTTTAATAAAGCATCCAGATGCTGAAGGGGAAAAATTAAGATTAATAATTCAGTAAATCAATTGTTAAATAAAAATATGCTTATATAATTATATGAAAACAGAATAATTCAGTTAATAAGTCTGTATAACAGCAGAATTTTAGAAGTGTCTTACCTTTTCCATTCTACCTGTGCTATAAATTTCTAGATCAAAATACTGTGGGATTTGTAGCAAGTTTGCTACTTTCTCTGCATCTGCAGAATACTATAAGGAGAAGCAAAGACAAAATGAGATAACTACTTTAATAGTACAGTGTAGTAAACTGCTTCAGTGGCATATTATCACAAAAATGTAAATGAAATGTACCTTTGATAGCAACATAGGAAGTGTGATGATAAAATGTTCCGTCAATTTGTTTCTATCATCAATTTGAGTTTTCCTTTCTTTGGCAGTTAGCACCTAGAAACAAATTTAAATGGACAAAGAACAGGACTGTCATGTAAACTTTATAAATCTAAACCTTACACAGAATTTTAAGTTAGCAAATAATGTAACTGAGAATTTTAAATGGAGCTGAACTACTGAAGTTCATCCAGTTTTATACAAACTTTTGACTGAAATACATTATTATTTCATTAAATAGCTACTTCAGAATCACTAAACATTAGATAAATTACTATCGGTTTGGAGAAAATAAAAAAATTTCTATGTAAGTTATGAATATAAAAATATGGGAATCAATGGAGATGTTTTTCTAGAGTTTTAATCTCAGCGTTAACACTGATCTCTTCTATGTTTAGCATTCTTTTAAAAAAATAGAAAGTAATTTTTTACATGGATTTGAATTAACTATGTGAATATTACATATTTCAAAAAAAGGGGTAAAACATCAAAGAAGGGGTTAATACTATTATGCTAATTTAAATAAAAATATCAACACAAATGTGATTTTCATATATACATATACAGTGATAAATAGATGTATTTCTTAGCTTTATCTACTAAAAGTTCCAGGGAGAAATGGTGAACAATTGACAATGAATATACTCTTAATACAAGATTTTGATCTTTAAATATTAATCTAGTTTTTTAAAAAGATTTATTTATTTATGCATACAAGAACCAGGGTACAGGTCAGAGGTGTGGGGGGTGGGGGTGAGAGAATTCACCAGAGACAGTGTGGGGAGCAGAACAGACAGATCTACTGAAATATACTAAGGGGAGCAGTGGGCAAGGCAGGAGAGGTCTGTTGCACCATGTGGGTCACCTCTTTGGAGGGATCAAACTCATGCTGCAGTGGCTACAAATGCTTCATAGTGCGGTGTTTAACCCCTTGGCCACCAGGGAGGCCCCTAAATACTAATCTCTATTAAAAGGAACCAGGACTCACTGGCGATCCTGTGCTAAGGTAGCATAGAATCAGCTTTCAAGATGACCTCCCAAAGACCCTTGCCTCCATACAGTCATTCTTTATATTCTCTTTCCACAATGAGTAAGGCTATTATGTGTAACCAATATGATACTGTAGAAATGATTATGTGTGACTTTTCAGTCTATATCATAAAAGACACAGAAGTGTCTGCTTTACTCTCTTTTGGAACATCCATTCAGCTTTACTCTCTGTTGTTGATTCTGGGGGACACTGGCTGTCATGGCATGGTAACATTCAAATGGTCCTATTCAGAAGTCCATACATTGAGTATCTAAGGCCTCCTACCAATACTCAATACTAAAATACCAGCCATGTTAGTAAACCACTTTGGAAGTACCAAATTAACAATCAACTCTTCAGGTGCTTAATCCCTGGCTAACATCTTAACTGTAACCCTGTGAGAAACAAACACCCCAAAAAAGCTGTCACATCCAAGTTTCTGACCCACAGAATCTGAAATAATGAAAACTTATTGTTTTAAGCCTCTAAGTTGGAAGTAAATTTTTACTTAGCAGTAGGTAACTAATATAAACAGTAAAGGTAGAAAATGAATCTGGGGCATTTTGCACTCAAACCAAAAAAGTGCTCAGACATGTCAAAAGGATAAACAAGCCTGAGACTTAAGATATATATATATGATATATATTTTTCTTTTTATAATTTTCTTTCTTTATATATATTTGACATCAATTGTAGTCCCCAGGGAATTCCTACCACCATTTACCAGTGCACCATCATCTCAGTGCCTTGTGCTCTTCCTGCCCTCATCCCAGTCACTCTCCCTTGCCCCACCAAGTGCCTCTGATTTTTTTTTTTTGTTTTTGCTATGATTTTTTTCAGTTATTCTTTTACTTGATCCCTTATTTGGTTCCCTTACATTCCCCCTAAAAGTGAAACCATCCGGTATGTTCCTTTTTCCTTCTGACTTATTTCACTGAGCATAATCCCTTCTAGCTCCATCCATGTTGCTGCGAATGTCATTAGTATATTCTTTTTGATTGCTGAATAGTATTCCATTGTGTATCTTTACATCTTTTTGATGCATTTATTTATTTTTGGGCATTTGGGTTGTTTCCAGGTCTTACCAATTATAAATAGTGCTGCAATGACAGAGGGGTAGAGGTATTCTTTTGATTCAATGTTTTTGTGTCCTTTGGATAGATCCCTAGGAGTGGAATTGCTGGGTCATATGGTAGCTCCATTTTTAGTAGACTAGGGAACCTCCATATAGCTTTCCACAAGACTTACTTTTAGAAGTTTTATTTTAGAAAATTTCAAAAATACTCATACTGTCATTGATTCACCAGAAACATTCAGAAGTATTTTTTTCTACAGCATTTTTATACAAGTCATTGGAACATAATTGTACCTATGTATATTTAAGTATATCTCTAAAAGAGGAAGACTTAAAAATAATAAAACTTACCCTTGCTAAATATAATCAAGCTAATTGGCCAGTTTAGCAAAGTAGCAGGATACAAAATCAATGTACAAAAATCAGTAGCCTTCCTTTATACAAACAACCAAGCTGAAGAAGAAGAAATAAAAAAAAAAAACCAGCCCCTTTATAAAGGAAACACTCGGGAATAAATCTAACAAAAGAGGTGAAGGACCTCTACAAAGAAAATTATAAAACATTGCTAAAAGAAATAGAAGAAGATACAAAGAAATGGAAAAATATCCCTTGCTCATGGATTGGAAGAATTAACATCATC